>OV788327.1:10564214-11164549 GCA_928718305.1 Tetramorium bicarinatum
TTTTTCGCCGTTGACTTTAATTTCTTTCGAGGAATGTCGTGCTGCGGGGAAAATATCCGTTTGCGCAATGCGTCGCTCGTTGCCGAGAAAACGGCATATCGTTCCCATTGAAAATGCAAAATAGGAACACGCCGCGTCGCCCGTATATATAGCCACGACAGTTTTACGGATTCGACGTTTCTGGAGCGAATTCGATTTCTGTTCTGTAATTTAACGAGCGGAGCGCCATTGTACGCTTTCGGTAAAAACGAGCGTTATATTTACGGCACTTTGCATCGCAGATACAAGAGTGTTGGAGAATTCGAAAAAAAAAAGTTTGACTCTTTCTCTTATGTTAAACTAAATCAATTTACTTAATGGACTACGCAAAGATATTAAATTAATTGATTATAATGTGTACGATATCCGTGGTGGCCGAGTAATCCACGCGGGGATTATCGGATAAATTATAATACGATATTATAAGTGCTTTACACAATATATTAGTGGCATATTCGATTACCTCGCACAAACTACTGGCTCGGAGCGGTACGGTAATATCGCGTCTTACCACCTGCTCGACGTCGTTGAGTTCTAGCAAAGTACAAGTAACTCCGTTTTACGACTGTATATCTCTCCTCCCGCGGAGAAGACGTCTCGTTACCGCACAATGAAGATCTGCGGAAGAGTTATTTCTATACGCGGGCATTCACGTAGTGCAGCTTGTTCCCAAGCCCGCGTGCATTAATGTCGCAACAATACGGATCGTCGATCGTATCGCGAGAGGGATTAGTCGTTTAGTTGTCGGAGCCGTATCCGGGTTGTTAGCATATATAATAGCCGATTTTTCGACGGCCATCTCGCAATCGTACGAAATTGACGTGCGCGAGAGGAGAGAAGCCGGAGGAAATGAAAACCGTGAAAGAAAAAACGAGATGCGATTCTGGCATTGCTCGGAACGACATCCGGCATCTCGTAAGGTTTACCTCGAGCCTCGAGGAGCCCCGCTGTCTCCTTGCCGGCGAATCGTCTTACGGGACAAACATTTGTTTTTAAAGGGCACGCTTGTGGAGAAACCGTTGAATTGGCTCGGATGAGTTTAAGACCCTGGACCCCTCGTCGAGCTTTCTCGGAGAATGGGAAATTGTTTCATAAATCACGGCCCGGCTTTGCGCGCGCGTACCGGACCATAGAATCCTTCTGCCTCTCCGCATATGCGAGAACCTCGTTACTTTACAGCCGGGCATGACCGCATCTCCGACGCATTCAGCGAGGCTACGTCGCGCCGCCCTCGCAATCCGATCTCCTGGCGAACTTTTTCGAAGGATCTTATTCTAAGCTCTCCTCGAACAAGGAGACGATAACAATCCGCCTCGCGGAGCCCGCCCCTTTCATTTTATGCGCAGGCTGCGCGCGGACGTGATTTTCAGAGAGAACGCCGAAGGAATATATTCTCGACGGTTTTGATGCAAAAATGAATATGATAAACGGACTAACAGATATTTTTGTAAGAAGTAGCTCAAACAGCCGTGTCGTTGTTATTTCTTCAATAATTTCTCTCTTTTGCGTTATGATAAATGAAAGTAAATAAAGACCATAAATTAAGGCGACAAATAAAGGAAAATTAAACATGATTTTTTTTTATTGCGATAAACTGTTTTGTTAAATGATATTTCTCACATTTTTATTATACAAAATTTTCTCGACTGTTCAAAAATTGACTGTGCTTGTAAGTGGTCTCTGTCTTCCACGCCGAAGTACGGTAACGAGCACCCGCGAGCCGCGATAATCTGGACATTGTCTAGATTTAATTGGACCAAAAACGAACCCAGGAACTTCCTTGTTCTTGCGTCGTCGTGAAAACGATAACGAGGAGGGTTGGACGACGACGTTTCGAGTTTTAATCCGGTTAATCCCCCGGACGGGAAAGTTTGATTAAGTTCGCAGAATGGTTTATTGTGTATAATTTACAGAAACTTCCGGTGTTCCCCTCGGTGTGTACTCGGTACCTACTCCTTCAGACCGCGCCGCTCTCGACGTCCCTCCGAACCCGAAAGTTGCTATCGCTAGGCCCTTCGTTTGTTCCCGCGAGATGCTTGAGGGAAAAGTGCGGGGATGTGAATGTTACGAGATGCAGTGTCGCATAATTCTGTGGATATTCAGTCCCCCTCTCGGCCCGTCGCTTAACCCAGTTACGCCGGCTGCAATCTCGTCTCGGAAGTCGAATCAAGTTAGCCTGAGAACCGATACGATTTTTCCCGAGCGAGCGAGCGAGTAAAAGATCGAACTTTCCCCAGGCTTTTCTTCCGCGCCTCGCCGGCGCGACGTCGATTATTATTGATTGTCATTCGGCCGCTTTCGTCGTCTCGCTCCGCTATCGCACCCGACGATGATAGAGTTAGCCGGCGAGCGATGAAGCATAATCTCTCGATGTACGCGTTTACTCGTGCTTGTTTATCTAGCTTCTCGATTAGAAAATGACGGACGCGCCCGCGACCGCGCTTTCTCTCTTTATCGCACGTACAAGTCATCAATCTTAATTAAAGACGATAAACAGTATCGTTCTTCTTTCCGATTTAGACAACGCTTCGATAAAGCGATATCTTCCATTTTGTCGCGCTGCGAGATTGCTCGCATTTCTGCACCTAATCCGCAACGCAATCCGAATTTCCCTTTACTTTTACGGAAACTTGCTCATAAGCATAAATAGCCTGGTATAAACTGCATGCATCACGTCCACGCCAACGTGGACTCGACAGCGGAAGCTGTCTCCTCTCCGCTCCGGTGCATTCACGTTTTGTCCTTAATCCCGCGCGCCGGCCGAGCGTCCTTTTGGATCTCCTGGGAATTAGCTCGGACTTCCTTTACATCTTCGCAGCAAACGCTCGCAGATGAAGCACGCTCCGTTTAAATAAGCCACGTTAATAAATTTATTTTCGACGCTGTCGAAAACAAATCAACTGGATTACTGCTGTGTCCTTCGGTTCCGTCTCTTTCAATTATATCCGCGCGTTTCGATACCTCTTTCATCGCAGCAACCCCACTTCTGTTACATTATTCCTCTCTGGCTGGCAGCCAAGCACTCCCGGTGATATTTTACAAACGGCCCGGGCGTACACAATCCACGGGCGAAATTATGACGCTAATTAAACGGGTCGGTTTACGACGCGACGACTCGCGCCAAGTATTTTCCTCGAGGCGATTATCCGTGCCTCGAGGAAAGATCAGCGCTCGCGCGCGTTTTCCGCGTGGGGGGACTTTTTAATGATCATTACGTCAACTCGACGGACTCCGCTTCCGTCCCTTAATAACGACGATAAGAAGCGTGCCGTTCTTCTACGTGGGTTTCGCGCCTCGCCGCGAGACCACTCTGTCATACGAGCGTCCTTCCTCACGCTCGGACGTTGATAAATAAGTTCGAAAAACAAGTCTTTGTTCTCTCCTCTCCACGAACAAGAAAAGTCTTCGATCTTGCTCGAGGCGCGCTATATCCCACGTTGTTTCCGCTCGCGTTTCTTCTCGATGGACGACTCTTTCTTCGCTTTTACACCTATACGAAGATTTGATTCATCTGACGACGTTTATCTGTCACAGTTTCGTCTGTCCGTTCATAGTCTTATAACATCAATTGCATTTCGTGTATCCATTCATTTCTCGTATTACGTTTGGCTGTGTGTCAATTATAATGCTTCAAGTCCAAAAATGCAGATTGTGTAACTGCGATCTCGGCGAGTGAATCGATATCTTGATTGCGTGAACGACGACACCGACAGTTACGTAGGAGGCACGTAATCTTGAACTTTGGCGTAATGACGTTAAATTTTATGAGACACGAAGTCCTATAATCCCGGTGCCATCTTTAGAATGGTAATATGCATAAACGGATTGTCCCACAAACTTGTACGGGTTAAGTTTACCGCAACGACGACTGATTCGAGACCGTACTGCTGCTATCAACGTCATCACCGTCCTTAATGGACAATCGTACTTCCTACACTTCGTAACACGTTTAGATGTACAATTATATCGGCAATTTACAAAAAATAATAAAAAGAGGAAATTTGCGACAAGATTAATTTGACGAGGAAATGAGAGAAATTCTTTTTATTTTCTCATAAACGATAATTCATTTCAAACAGATCGTTATTTATACGTTTATAAAATTTTTTAAAAATTAGATGAATTCTCACAATTTTTACCTATCAATTAATCTGTCAAAAGAGACTAAAGTTTTACGTATATTTTGCATGCATTCTCGAGACCATTCTAAACACCGCGTAGGATGCGAAAAAGAAAGAGAGAGAGAGTGTGTGTGTGTGTGTGTGTGTGTGTGTGTGTGTGTGTGTGTGTGTGTGTGTGAGAGAGAGTTGTCTGCAGATATAACAGGGTGTTTAAGTGCACTTTGCCGCCCCGCACTCGAAGTAAAATACATCGCTGCTCCATAAAAGTCTAAGCCGGCCTGATAACACGCATCCGCATCTTCGCGCTTGCACACGCGTCAGCATAATGCATCGGACACGCTATATAAATCGAGTGCGCGGTTATCGAAAAAGAGAAAGGCGCGAGGGGAGATTGGCTCTAAAGGGAGATGTGCTCTAGCGCGCGGGGCACGCGCTACAGAAATGAATCTTCCCTCCTTCGGTTTCCGCGATGCGTCTTTCTTTCCCTCTTTGCCTTTTTGTCGCATTTCTGCATCCAGTCTTTCTCTCCCTTTCACTCCGTTGCGTCCTTCCCTCTCTTTCTCTTCTCTCACCCATCCCCTCTCGCTTTCTCTCTCTCTGTGTCGGTGGGTCGATCGGTATCTAGGTCGCAGGTTTTGGCAGTACGGCCCGCGCCCTCCCCGGCCTCCTTTCTGCACCACCGCCACCCTTTCATCGAAACGCAACATCGCGCCGTATCCACCAGAGATTTACACAAATTTCAATCCTCGTACGCGTGTCCTTCTCGCCACGAGATTTTTTTTCTATCACATTCCAGAGATTCTTGCCAAGTTATTAATTTATTATGGAGAGAGATCTCATAATTATTATTTTAAACGAACTTTAAGTAAACGTGCGTTTACTTTCTCGTCTAGAAGATTATTTCAAGTCGCAGAGAAATACGCTTTATGTACTGCGGCAAGATTATGACCGAATATTAAATATCCTGTTTTCATCGGTCGATCGATCGCTGCGGCGCGATCGGTCTAATAGCCATTAATGCCGCGTAAATACGGCGTAACGCGTTGTTGACCCAAACAAAATTTCCCGACCGTATTATCGGAGCGTCACGTTAGTCTCGAACCCTATTAAAGCCCGCGTTTTCATCAAGTGTTCGTTACGATAACGGGATTGGCCTCGGGGTCGTCCTCGACGCTCGTACGTGTCAAAGCGCTCATTACGATTCAATAATTTTTTTTTTCCACGGGAAAAACGAAAGTCCCTCCCTTTTTCGACGGCCGTGTGTTCTCTAGCTACAATGAAAATAATGGAAATAATGTGACACCTTGACATTTAATACAATTTCTTCGTGGAGAACGTATCGCGCGAATTGTTTCAGGAACTCGATATCCTTGACGCGCTTTGGTGAATTGTAACGGAATATTAAGTGTTACGAGCCGATTGCCATAACACTATCTATCGGACTAATAGCCGTTAATGGCGTCGTAAAGATAAAGGTAAAACCCGTTGTTGACCCACACGTCAAATCCCCCGTGCGTGTTAGCCGAGGCGCATTTCATTAGCGGCACTGTGTCCCGCGCGCACTTTGGCGGTTGCAATATTTATTACGACAACATCGCCGACGCCGTCGTGACAACATTGACGGTAACGATGAAAGTTTCGCGCGACGATAAGCTAGCTAACGTCGCGCGGCCCCATCGGAAGTTCCCCGATATAATTCGTCCCCGTAAATTCGCGCGGAATTCCGACCGAGTTCCTCGCGAATCCCTCGACCGGCTACGTGCCACGTAGCGATATTGATAATTCAACCCTCTATTGTGGCGGCACTTAATCCTGTTAGAACTCGATCAATCGACCATAATACCCTTCGAGGCTACGTACACGGGAGCGATCGCCTCTCGCTTCAAATTCGCCATTGATCCGCGGACCGTTCGCAGGATCGCGCGTCTCGTCGATTATCCTCGGAGGAAGTGTCTATAAAAAAATATTTAAATACGATGTGGCTTCTTCGTCTCGATCGCGACCATTTTTCGTATCGTTTTATACCTTTTCACGAATTTAGCTGCTCGAAATAGCATCAAATTCATATTATGAACCAACAAAAAATATCAGCATTACGTTCATTGTTAAAACAAATGTGTGAATATCATACACTTTTTGCGTGTGATGTGTGTCTCTCGTTTGAAGACATCTATGGGTGTGTGTATTTTTAAAACGTGTCATATTCATACATTTTTTAAAAATTTATACACTCATAGATGTCTTAAAACGGGAGACGCACATCACACGCAAAAAGTGTGTGATATTCACATATTCTCTCTAAAAATGAATTAGAATGAATTGGAAATTTGACTGATTTTGTCAGTGAATTCATTTTTCACAGATAAACGGTGATTATCATCACACGTGACGCTGCGCGCGCCACGCGCAATACGATTGAGCATCACTATAATTCTACTGCATCAAGCAGTAAAAATTAAAATTTACTAAATAATTCAGTGATTAGCTACTAATTACCAGTCGTATACTTATCACTATTTGATATAGTAGTTGTACACTTTAATAATAGTACACAAATTAGTGATTATACACTGATTCATTTTTAGAGAGTTTATTTTAACAGTGTTGTGAGGGAAGCGTAAAAATATTTTTTTTCCGCAAAAAATTCTTTGTAGGAAAATCCACGTGGGGCCCATTCGATTGTTTGCGAAAGCTCGTTAAAGCTGGAACATTTCTATCGAAAGCGGGCGATGGCACACGCGGGGGCGTGCGCAAAGGAAAATGGGTTAATGCGGATCTACGTGCGCGCACACGTGAATCAATTTGCGAATCTATATTTGCGCCGCCGTCCCGCGCCGTGCCATTTCGAGAGAAGTCACTGACGTCGCGTCGCGGTCGTCGGGAAAGTATCGCGGTGGCAGTGTGCCGATGCGATGCGCCGCGTCAATCAGCCTGCGGCCGGAAAATCGAGAGGACTAAAAAAAGCGAGGAGCCAGGCTTTCGCGGAGCTCTCGCGAGTGCAACAAACGCGACGACGGATGTCGGGACGGCGGCAATCTTGTCCGCGGCCCCGACGTGCGTAAACACGTAAATCTGACGTCTTAAATGATGCACTTTCCTCATGTCTGGATATTTATACAACTCGATTATTCATTAGGAGATGAGAAGCTCGTATGGAGGGAAATGTATGAAGAATAAAAATGTGTCTACCGAGCAATGACACATGACACATGTGTATTTGACATGTACATTATAAACATAACGACTTTATAAAATCTAAGGCTTGTCAAATGAATCTTCGTTTGTATCGTACTATACGTACGATCGTGAGGTACATTGGCGAACGTGTGATATTCCGGTTCTAATGATTATTAGAGACGCTTTTGATGGCGCACCCTATGTCTGCGAATAGGAGATGATTCAGCCGTCTTTAAAGCGTCTGGGGCCAACAGAGAGCAAAAGAACAATGTAGACACGATCGGCGCAGAGCACGGATTGTCGCCAGCGTGTGCGACACACGGAGCAGGTTTGCACGCGCGCGTGTGTAACGAGCGTCTGCGTCGCACGTGGTGCCCCGAGTCAAACCGTCTATGAATAAACATGCGGACCGCGGACCTGCATCGGTTTCGGCACCGATCACCTGGATCTCGCGAGCGTGGAATGCGAAGTAGCGGTACGGTCGCCAATTCGTGCGAAACTGGCATGCGTTCGACGAGGAATGCCGGAGCGATGTCCTTGACCATATTAGCAATATTCCTGTGCGCGCATGCATATATATATACATATATATATATATCTCCCGCAGATATTAATATTTTAATCGGCCGTCTGCAGCTTCCGACCTCAATTCGGCGAAACGATTCATTTACGATCGTTAAAACTTCTTCATGTCCCGCGTGCTAAAACTTAATATATCTCCGCAGGAATTAATATTTTAATTGGCCGTCTGCATCCTCAGCACCTTAATTCGGCGAAACGATTAATTTTCAATCGCTTGTAACTCGAAACTTCTGCCAAAGTATTCCTGTCAAGGAACTTATTGCTATCCAATATCTCCATGATTTAAAGGAGATGCACGGCTTCTAAACAATCGGCATGTGTATACGTGTGTTTATACATAAGTGCCCTGTATAATAATTTTTCATCTGCTGCCAACAAGGTCTTTGATGTTCGTTGCTAAGTGCTAAGTATTCTTGCCAGCTAACAATAATGGCTTTGATGTCCTTGCTGCAGAATTCGCGGAACATCGCAGGTCTAAAGAGTGGAATCTATTTGCTGCATGTTGTTGTTTGTCTCTAATAGACGAACTGGCAAAACCTACTTTTAAACAGAGACACATGACAAAATCCTTGTCTATTTTGATATTTCTCAGTTGAATCTTTCACCCATTTAATTTTGTTATTTAAATTTTTTTTAAATTATTATACTCTAATTTATCTTTAATATTAATTTCTCCCTCGTGTTGCAACGAAACAAAAATACTTTGCAATAATAACTTTACAGAAAACTGTTCTGTAAAGTTAATCTTCTCAAAACATCTATCGAATGATCGTGCACCTAACTTCGCCGATCGAACTTTTAACGAATTTTCTCGTCGTTTCTTCTCGTCACGTTGATAATTGCCTCGATGTACCCGCGGCTCCCTTAACGATCCCCGCAAGCGAAACGGACGTGAAAAGCTATAAAGTTCGATCAGTATCGATGCCCGTCTCTCAGGGAAAAGTTCGGCGCGGTCCGCTTTAACTTGCCGAGCTCAGCCGCGCGATGACTTAGCGGGGAACGAGAGAGACGTGTCCCTGTATCGATAATTTATTCCTTCGGCTGCAGTAGCGATTTTTCTAACGTGTCAGCAACACTTTTACCGCTATATTTTATACGTCCGCCCGCATGCACAACCGCCGTCGATGCAGCTGCTCTTGATGCGCGCTACGTCTCCTCGTCAAGCACGGGAAGGTAATAATAATAATATACGTCGTGTTGGCGCGGGAGAATCGATATACAAGATGCATACATGCATAAATAATCCCACTCCACTTGGCCGTGGACGTGGTTGAGTCGGCACATGAGCGATACTTCCGATGTGTTGCGTCGAGAAGAAAAAAAAATCGAACGTCATCGTTCGCAACGCTCGGCGTGACGAACGTATTGGTTACGCAAGATGTACGTAGATTACATAATGACACAAGATACAACCTGACGGTACATTCTGCTGAAATTCAGAGAAAAAGCTCGGCGAAACGTAATGGAAAAAAAAAGCCACTTGAATTGTTCATAATTGCTCGAGCGCGCGAGATACGCGTTTTCCACCCCTTCCCGGTTCAGACGTATTGCGACGAGGGTGAAGGGATTTTAAAACGGATAGCTTTAATTTCTCGGACGCAGTTGCGCCACGGGAGAGATGCACAGGAAGGATAGGAGACTGCGGACGGTCGATATGCAGCCGGCAAGAGGCTGGCCGCCTGGCCTACGAGGTCCACGCTTATCTATTATGCTCCGGCTGCGGCCATCGCGAACAATAACCGCCGTACCGCGGTGAGATTCGAATTTGTCGTCGAGCACGCCGCATTGTAGCGGCGACGCGAAACAGCCGTGTAATCTCGGCATACTTTATTAACTGGGGCAACGTAATTTGGCGCAGCAGACGGAGAGGAGCCGGAGTTCTTACTCCGAAAATAGTTCGATGTGCCGCTATTCGCGATTGCAATGCGTTTCACGACGGCCGGCAATACTTTCGATTGCAGGCCGATCGATCGATCGAGGGAAACTCTACGTGAACTCGCGCGATCGCATCTGAGTTTCGCTTTAATATTGATCCGCCCGCTTCCGACGCGCGCGAGTGCAACAGCGCGGCGCGCCCACTAACCGACTTCAAAGTTTACGACGAGTGCTTCTTCAACGGTGCTCTCCCGCGACTAAAAACTTTTGCTCGCGTCAGAATGAATACAACGTCGCGAAACGGGGCGTGTCTCGCGAGCGCGAAAGAAAACGGCTTATCATCCGAGTAAACGTTTGAATTACACAGAAATTCTTATCTAGTGCGCGGGACAGCTTTAACTTGAACGCCGGACAGAATAAGTCGCGAGTTTGGTGTCTCGTCGCTACGAGATCTGCGAATTTGGCATCTCAAAATGCGAATTTTTAAGAAAATTGATGTGGGATTTAATTGTCTACAATTTGTCCATAGATAATTATTTTTTGTCCACCTTGCAAAAGAAATTAAAAATAAAAAATTAAATCAGTAGTCTTAAATGCGTTTTTTTAAATTACATATGAATTTTGATTAATTATTTGTCTACACTGAAAATAAATTCTGGTTTATTATAATAGAACTCAATACTTTATAATTTATAATAACCAGAACATTTGATCAATCCACAAGATTTTCTGATTCATCCATTTTTAATCAGAATTTTTTTTCAGTGTACATTTTTTGCAAGATAAGAAACGCTTATTTATGGACAAATCTGGACAAATTGTGAAGAATCAATAATCAAATGACAATATCAATTTTGTAAAAATTCGCATTTCGGGACTATCAACTTCACAGATCTGTCTTCTCCCGGAATACGCGTTCGTACTCTCCTGAGATCCAAATTACTTACGTAATATCTGTGATTCAGTGACATCTCTTCTTCGTGTCTTCGTTGGCCACTTTCCTCGCCTAGGAACTCGCGCGTCGCAGCATCGCCGGGATCTTCACGGGGGTGCGATCGGTGGTCTTCGCAGAGCTGCTCGCCATTTCCATGTCTCTCCTCGTCGTTCGCTGACTAGTCGATATTCGAAGTATCCCAGGTGTCCTCGAAGTGCTCTGTCTTCGTGGGAAGGTACACGGGACGAAGTTTCTCGGGGAAAACGCGCGTCTCGTCCGCACGGGAACAACGGCGGATATTTCGCGGGCACGATCGATACGTCGCTATCTCCTTCCTACATGGGGCAGTGTTATCCTTTCCTCGGGGGCGCGATATCAGTCTTACATATTTATTGTCGGGATTCCGCACTTATCTCTAGCGTCGTCATTATTGTCGTTTTTGCTCGCGATTGTTTCCTATACATCTGGGTCATACGTCGTCGTCGTCGTCGTCGAGTTATCTCGCCCCTTCCTCACACCATCTACGTGGCACAGATCTTATTTCGTCGTCCGAAAGACTGTCCTGCGAAAAGGATTCCAGACCGTTTCGAAGAACATTGCGCCTTAAGCATCTCGAAGTCGGCACGAAATCGCGCGACCGCGTTTTTACGATTCTTCCTGCCTAGACGGGAGCGAGTCGCTTTAACTGCGAAAGCCACATTTATTTATTTCGCGATTGTTCCTCCGAGTCGAGTTAAATTCACGAGACACTCGGTGATCCGCTCGCTGGAAAATATTACGAATAATAAAAATTTTAATGCGGACTCCGAGGCAGAAATGTTATATTTTTAAAAGAGAGAAATATCTCTCTGGCGAATAAATTATATTATACGGATAAAAAATATATATACATATATTTTAGTCCATGGTTTTTTCTATTGTAACACATCGAGCGGAAGTTCTCGATGAAGAAAAAAAAGAGCGATCTCGAATACCGAGCCGCTTAAAATTTTAATGGATACTTTTTCATAATCTTCATGGATAATTCACGTGAACTGTCTGGATTTTCTTAATTATCAGTCTATTGTGCTACGTTAATCTTTTTGAGAAATAAAATAAATGGTAGCGCGAGAGATAAGAAATTTCTGGCATCTCTCAGGATTTATATCTTTTCCATCGCAGTCATTGTCAGTGTGCCTTTTTGCGCGGACACGCGACTTGCATATTTCTACAGTCTTTCTCCTCGACGATCCGTGTCTTATCGTATCGGGCCGGCTAATATTGCACAAGTATAAATAGTGCGCATGCAAAACGTCACCGTTACGGGTCGGAGGCTTTTAGCTCCGCCTGTAAAAACGTCGCAGTCCATTAGCGGTGCCGTCGACGATGCGACGTCACTTCGCGCGGCGCGATGCAAAAATTTAACGCGCTCCTCCGCGCTCGCGGTCGAGGAATGCACCGTCCGGTGCCGTTATTATCCGTGCTGTCCGTAACGAAACGGAAAATAAAATCGGACGCCGAGTGCGTCTTACGGCCGAGGGGTTAAAAAAAATACCCCGTATGCAAAGCGTGACACGATTTCTCGAAATAGTAATCGCGCGCGCTTTATCGCCCATTTTATAATAATTTCTTTTTGATCGGATTATTTTATTTTATTACTAATACTGTATGAATTTTTGCAAAATAGGCAGTAGGCAAGTAATTAATTCTTGTGCTAATTATGTCACTGCTGAGATACTAATACACATAGAAAAATATATACTACCTACGAGTAAATATATTTGTTCTAAGTATATAAGTTTTATATCCGCAAATCTATCATAAAACTATCATATTTACTTAACATATTCTAGACTTGCAGACTGACAAGTATATGTTAAGCTATTATTTAAAAAATATTCTTTGCCAAAGAAAACTTAAAATAAAATAAGTAAATAGTTTTCTCTGTACGCAGAGAGAACTATTTCTTTGGAATAGTCCAACAAAACTGTTTATTTGAAGATACAAATACGATTATTTAATTTTTCAAAGAATATATTTTCTCCATTTTTTACTTCATTCAAACAACATTATATTATTTTTACAGACAAAATACTATTTTTACGGACCAGAAAAAAGTATTGTTTCGTTGTATCTTATTTGTAAATGATACAAGTTATTTAAAAAATCAAATAATTATATTTGTTTCTTCAAATAAACAGTTTTGTTGGACTATTCCAAAGAAACATTTCTTTATTTTTAATAAATTTTATTAAACCTAGAGAAATCTTTCTCTCTGTAATATGATATTTTTCTGTGCGTAGAAATGTTATCTGACGATTATACGCGACAAGCTTGCTTTTGAAGGCAATCTTTGGAGGCAAGTATTTTTCGCAATCCGCGATGGAATTCTGCCGGTCAGGGGGATCGGCGACGTCAAAGATAACGCGAATCGCGCGTCGCGTCGGCTATTGTTCCTCTCGTTCCGAGATTCCAAAGTGCCTGGCTGCCGCTGCCAATATCGGGACCAACGGCGCAATATCGGGTCACGAAGTCCAGCCTCGTGTCCCTGGCAGCAGCCGGCCGATAACTCACGCACTGGCGGCGCGGCCATTAATTTGATTGAATTTACTCGTAATTACCGTCGGATTAACTAACGATTCCGATTCAGGGCCCCATCCTGCGAGGATGCGCCATTCTGCTTTTGAAACGTTCGAGATTTCGCCAAGCGATTCGCTCCGATCTTATTAGGCAAACACGCATCGCGGACGCATCCAGGCCCGATCGCGGATACGGACGTTGATCGATCGTCCGAGGATCGATTCCGTTCCATTGATCTCGTTTTGAATGCAGCATAAACTCCAATGGTGGTCGATAGGCGCGAGTTAGCATTTTGAACTCTCGCTGTAATTGCATTTTCTTTGGAAAAATTTTCTCTCGCATCGCAACGGTGCCGAGTAATCCTCTTCATTAATCAATATCGTAGAGCCGCGTAATATGAATAATTAGTTGTTGCGTAACGGTTCGAAGCTATAGATACGGTGCTGCCTCTCTCAATCGGCTATCGGCGAGTTTTTTGCAGATTTACCCCGGCGTATTGTTTATAGTTTTCCAGAATTGGCTGCAAGTCGCGCTTTCACATCGGGGTACATTGTTCGCGCTGTGAGTAAGCGGAAATCGCTCGATTTTATCGCGAACGATTTATTTCCGATCTCCATGAAAGCGCAATCGGTGCAGCGTGTCTATCTGGCACGACTAGCGATCGATCGATCGAACATCAATTACGTAGAAAGCACGTGACGCCGGCAGAAACGTTGTATTTTCCGCAACGCCCGCGGCGGAATTCCACCGGTCTGTCGGTCGTTAATTTAAAAAACATGCATCACGTCTCCTGTCTCTCTCTCTCTCTCTCTCTCTCTCTTTTTCTCTCTGGGGGATCGTTGATGCACAACCCTCTTTTAATCCACGTGGAACGTTCCACGTAGCGATCGTGTAATTCCTAGCGCATAACTCTCATATATTTTCGTCCTATGATTAAATTATTCTTTACGGTTATTGTGACCCTCGACGTTCAGCTATGTTTAGTCATGTATTAGATATTTGCTTTTTCCTGTATGACGATAAACGTCGCGAATCGCGGCCGCGATGCGCCACGGTAGTTAGGGCGAAGAAAAATGAGAGACGCGTAAGAAAGAGCAAGCGAACAGACAGACCGGAGTAATATGTCCCGGCTCGTTTGTGGGATTTGTGACGCAGCCAGTAAGAGGATATAAAAAAGGGGACGCAAAGAGAGAGAAAGAGAGAGATTTCTCACACTCTTTTCTTTATTACTCAGTGGCAGGTTTCTACAAAGCGTCTCTTTCTCTCTCCTTCTACTCGCGTAGGAATAAATTATGAGACGCCGGCTGGCACTGGCTGGCTGAAAAGTTTTGATCCCTGTACCGCTACGAAGAGAAGAGGACCTTACGACCGTGCCTCTCCGCGACCTTTCCATTCGCGTCGCGCGCAAGGGTACGACCGCAATCGTGTCACAAAAACAACGATGGAAGGATCCGTTCTTCTTTCGCAATCGATCAGAATTAAACGACAACTTGGACGCGGATAAATCGCCGCGACAGGCGACCCTCCCGCGGGTCATTGATCGTCGCGTAGTAGTTTTATTAAAGATTCACGTGGTCTTCTCTGTTTCGTAAAAGTTCACAGATGCGAGAATCCGAGAGTTTCAACTCTCGGTGGAATCGAAAAATGCTGTTTAAATGTCGTTCTTTACCCAAAAAAAATAATTTTTATATACGTGGAATTCTCTAAATCTTATTGTTAGAGGATTTTACTCTTATATAGGTCTCAAAAGGATTCCTCTGAAATTAAGGAAAAAATAGTAAAAAACAATTTCTCACTTTGTTGAAAGAAGAATATGTTTGCAATAAAACAGAAATGTTTGCAGAATAAAATAGTAATAAGCTTACACTGTAAACTTCTATAGCCACTTACTTAATATTCGATTAATTTGAATAAAACAATGAGATAAAATAGAGACATATTGAATAAGCCTTACTCACGATGTTGCTAATTTATCTAATTTAACTTTCATGTTTGTTTCAAAATTTCATCTTCCTTTTAGTCAAAATTAATAAAATAATGAGGAGCAGTGGCGACCTATGGAATAGTTAAAAATGACTCAAATTGAGTATAATTTGACACTATGAGTTTAACAGTGTAGAATATGAGATTATGGGAAAAATCATTTTAAATGTAAAATACTTTCTTTGGGTGTTGCAAACGCGCATATTGTTCATTTGACGTTGTAATTACGTACTTATCATAATGCACGCAGAGTATATTTCTGCGCGGTCCCAGGACGCTGTTAACCGCGTTCGTATATGGCATTTCGACGTGCGCGACGTCGCCGCGGATTGTATTTGACGTCGATGTAATAACTGTGAATGATATTCGTTAGCGTGTTTGTTTAATATCGGGAAACGCTACTCGACGTCACGTTCAATTATACTCAATCGGAAACCTATTGCAACGCGGCGCGAGTTTTTGCGAGGAGAGCAAAGATTGACGGTGGATCCGTTAAAGCGCGCCGGATCCGCCGTTGTGAATGGTCTTTAATTACGAGTTTATTGATGTCGATCGGCCATCGTCGAACATTCACCGGCGCCTCGTCGCGGTCACAAACGAATTCGCAAACGAAAACCGCGGGACGCAACAGCGTTTTCGCGTTTCCAGAATTCCCCTTTTTGCTCTCTCGAGAAATATTCCCGCGGTAAATATTACCCAACAAGTATCTTTGCAACAACTCGCCGGATTTAAACCTCGGAAATTCCGCAATTTGCCCCATTTGCCATTCTCCTTCCGTGGCACCTATATATATTTGTCTAATTATTTCATTTTGCTCCTTTATGAATCGTACCTCTAATTGGCCGCAATTAGCAACTTGCGAGTTTTCCATTTGAAACACAAAGGGAAATCACCGTCGCGTCGCCAGCGATCGTATTTCCGGGAAATTGGCTTGTCACTCGGGTCGCTATTCGTTCGAATCGCGGCGCGTCGTTTTCCTCTCTCATCGCCACGCACGCGAAAAATCAAAACGACGACTATCGGGCGCGGAAACTAAACTTTTTCCATAAGCCGGGCGGGAGGAAAGTGGAAAGTGGAAATAGTACTTTGGCGGAGGCATATATACGCGCCAGCCGTACAGGCGCAATCTGCAGCATCGTGAATCGGAAATTTATCGCCCACACAGACATACGCGTACATGCGACATGTCGCATGCTTTCGTTTACTTTTCGCTACACACCCGCCACGATTTACGAACGCGTCGCACGTTCGCGTGTTCGAATTATCTCTCTCGCGCGTGAGGTCCGAAACGTGCCTCCAAATTTTAATTACGAATTTTCTTTAGGAGAAAAAAAAATCCAGACGACGCCGAAGCCATAGTTTTCTCACGTAAGCCGGGGACAGCCGGACAAGCCTGTCATACAAAGGAATAATCACGAATCAGTGAGTCGAATTGTAATATTGTGAAATTCATTTGGCATATGTAACATTTACGTATTCAGTCATGTTCATTTCGTCGCACAGTGAAGTCAAATAGAAAAAAAAAATTCGCCCGTCATTGTGCGAGTAGAAAAGAACTCTGTCCATTGTGCGCTGCATCTGTCCGAGAGCATTATAGTATCGCTATCAATTCGGGATTAATTTTAATTAAATAATTGATTAACTAAAGGCTCGAGATTAAAACTTGAACAAGTAATAAGAAAATTGGCTTTGGTTGTTCAAAAATTAAAAATGTTCAGAAAAACAAATATTCGTCCACCTTGCTCGTCGGAGAGCTTGAAATTTTTTAACTTATTTATCACCGCTTTGTCGAGGATGGCTCGAAGTAAAGCCAAATGTACAATTAATAATTTTATTATTGAACTATTTATTGAATACTAATTAGCGTAACTCACGTACTACGAATCATATAAGTTTTTTAATTCTCAAAGCCAATTTTCTTGTTACTTGTTCAATTGACAAGCGAACAGAATATACGATACGGTACGCTCTTGTCGTATTGCGAACATTAATCTTACCGATTTTACCGCTCGATTATCGCGAACACGATCGCCGTGGTTTTAACGCGGAACGGAGAAATCGCAATCTTCGCGGGAAAAATCGTGCGACACGCGGCGATAACGCGCGCAGATAGAGCATGGTAACACAAAAGCCCGATGTACATTAAACGCCCACGCGCAATCACGCGCGTGTGTATCTACTCTATAAATGTCTCCATTGTAAATGGATTCTGTCTTGCGCGCGAATTACCGTAACTCATCGCGCGCGAACGTGTCAGGGGCCGGATTGAACCGCGCATTAAATCAATTGTCGTTGCAGCGACGATTAATTTAAATTAACGTTCGGGCACGCACGCACGCACGCGTGCGCGCGCACGGAAGTCTTGCGCTCGAATTTAGGACGCGTCGGGAATCGGAGATTCTTCCCCTATAGATGTTGAGGATGCGTTGCGAAAATTACACACCGCGCAAAAATCGTCGTGGGCGCAAAAAATGCGAAGGTCAGTGCAACGGGACATGGAATTCGATATTCCATTCTGTAGAGGCCGATACCTGACATTTGTTTTAATCGGCATCATATCGAACGCGCAAACCTCGCGGAGATTTTACCCGATATTTTTATCACAGTTGTCATACAATTTTTTCGCCGATTTTTCTCTTTCAGTTCACTCCGAACCGTAATATCTTCTGATCCGTAATTCGTTCTAAAATTCAGAGATTTAATTTTATGGATTTTCCCGCAAAATAAATAGCGAAAAAAACTTTAAAATTGATCCTAATTTAAGGAAGTTTAATTTAAAATTAATTTAAAGCTCTTCTTTTTATCTGCGTTGGTATTATAATGCTTTAAAATATTTATAGCACGTGCATATATTTATGCAAACGACAAATAGATACTGTAATAATTTGAGGATCGTTACGAGAGCGCGTTACCGCCGATGGTCGTGGAACGGAAAATCAGCGGTCGCTATTGATAACGGAAAAGAGAGAGAGAGAGAGAGAGAGAGAGAGAGCCTTTCTTTGCAGATTAAATTCCTCGATCGATCGCCGAGCGTAAAATGAAAGGATCTATAGGGGGGGAAAGGTAGAGTGGGCAAGAACTGGGGGCTTCTCTCTACGTCCCTCGTGACGCTCCAAGTTTGTACGGACCAATAACCTTCCAGAGCGCTATTAAATCGTATGATAAACCCCGCACATCGCCGGGGCTTACGCTGCCGGGATATAAAACGGCGGGGAAAAGGTCGCGCCGATGCACAATAAGTAAGCCCCTCGCGCCACTGAATTTTTGCTGACGCGAGACGATGCGGCACGACGCCGCGCAGGCCGCACCGCCGCGCGTCCATGATGCAGCTGTTACCGATGGACCGATGTGCAACATTGCACCGACACACTCTTCTTTTTAAAGTGACATGAAGTTCCGTGATCACGCCGGACACCCTCCCAAACCGTTCTACCCTTCTCCATCCGAAAATAATAATACGCGCCGATATCTATCAACCTTTTCCAACCGTTAGAAAACAAATTTCCCCTCCTAGCGTTATCCCTTTAATCGGCGCAGAGCATCTCGTTTAGTTTGAATTTATCAATATAATTCCTTCGTCCCAATTTCGCGCAAGTCCTCCCTCTTGCGCGCGTCACGTTTTGAAATTTCGTATAAATAATATATTCTACCTATTTTACATAGAAGAGAAATCGCAACCTGCCACGCGAAGGCGGTCGATCTCGCCGGCGTAGCCTTTCAACTCCGTGTCTTAAATCCCGATCATACACTGTAAAATCGACTATCGTCGCGTGCATCGCTCTCGCGAAAAACCATTAATCATCCCGATATCGTTTAGTCACGGCATTTCCTCAGAGATCAGCGCGAGATCCGTGACCGATCGGCGACTAAGCCCGCGATCCGGCGATTCCGTGCCGCTTCTCATCTCCCGCCGTGTGTACTCGCGACGAATAGGACGTCTCACCTACGCGTCGTGCTATCCTCATCCACTCCCGCCGATCGCGCGCCAATCGACGGCCGTGCGGGAGATCGCGCGTGGGCGAGTTGCGGCACGCGGGTCTATGCAGCTGCATCGACTGGTCACTGCATCCGCAGCGGCGCGGCGTGATTAATCACCTTGCTCCGGTTTCGACGAGATGCACTTCCTTCCCCCTGGTAGTCCGCATCGCGCGCGCGAGAGACGCCGTTAAAAGGGGAGCGAGGGGAGAAAAGAGAGCGAAAAAATCGCGATCTCGCTCTTGGCGCGGCGACGACCAGTTCAGAGATTTTTTTTCAGTCTCTCTCTTTCTCTCTCTCGGCGGAATCGGCGACGAGAACTCTTCCGTCCCTTCCGTGCCACGCGACCAGATCTCCTCTCCGCGCGATTCCCGGGATTCCTCCTGTCCTCGCTCTCTTCTCTACCGCGCGATCGGCCGTCGTAAAAACGCGATCCTCGTCGCGCCGCCGCGTGGAATCATCTCGGCCTTCGCTGCTCCCTCGACGAGGCGGACCGGTGCGCGGCGGATTATGCAAAGCCGTCCTGCTCGTCGCTCGTCGCCGTCGGTGCTCGCTCCGCGAAATGCACTCGCGCCTTCACCTCCATCCATTATCGGCTATCGTCGTCACGCTCCTCGTCGAAGCGTTCTGCAGAATCGAGAGTTCGCGAGTTGTTGGCCTCGCGCGAGGTCGAGATCACGCCCGTATCTCGTTGGTTTCGCCCGCGTAACGATTATACCCGCGTGTAATCGTTAAAGTCGTCCGCGACGACGCGAGTGCATCCGCGACGGTGACGCAATGACCGTTTTTTCCCGATTACACGTATGTACGCGAGAAGAAGTCTAAGTCTAAATGTTCATTGAAAATTTCAGATATGTATAAAAAAAAATATTTCAATATCAGGACGAGGGTGGAGAGAACGTTTCTTAATTTTGGAAATCGAAGATACACATCGAGAGGAGCTCGAAGATCCAATTCTTGAAAGCCGGATGTATAGGCGGATGAATTTAAATCCTGTCTTTAAGAGGCTTGCCTCGGTAAAAGGGAATTTTTCTCTCTCCGAGAGGCACCGTACTCGACGAGACGTGTCACCGTATATTAGCCCCAAAGGCGAACACACTGATCGTATTGGCAGTTTTTACTATGTAATTATCAAGAAATGCGTATCTTAATGTGTATCGAGGTCGTTGAAAAAAATAATGGCGAATGCAACATTTTCATTTATCTTCCATGTCTTTATCTTTAACTTTGTTAATTAAATGTTTTTACACTAACAGGATTCGTTTCATAACTCTTTATTTTCGCAGCTTTTACGATACTTCTTACTTCTCGATTGCTTCTCGTTTTTGCGAGAGAGAGAGAGAGAGAGAGAGAGAGAGAGAGGGAGAGAAAGAACACAAGCGTCGATCGTTAAGTGTTCGCCTAATGGTTAATCAATCAGCTGCCGGCCATTTAATCCCGATTTCCCCGGCTCAAAATTTCGCGTGCAATTGATTCCGCAATTTCATTTACTTGGCACATTTTCCTCGGGAATGTAAATGCTCCATTAATCCGCAGGTCGCGCGATTCAAGAAGTCCCGCTCGAGGCGTTAATTGTCATGCCGAGAGTTCGTGTTCGCGTTCCTTCGAGAGATTGCTGTTTCGAAACACCCCTCTTTAATCGGGCGCGAGTAGATTCTTTCCGCGCTATCGAGCGACGAGTCTAACGCTAATCGAATCGAGACGGCGAGGCGCAACTCGCGTCGCGTTAATTTTTTAACAATTATCATGCGTGTGACAGTGATCAATCATACAACACTGTCGCTTTCCATTTGATTTTTTCCCCTCTGTACGATTCGTCGAGCTACCTGCGCGATTTCGCGACGAGCGAGCGAAGACGCCGTGACACCAAGAGAAACGGAATAATCTCAAAGGCACCTTGAAATAAAAAAATCACCTCGGGAGATTGAAGGAGGAGGCACGATTGATTTTATCATAGATTTGATTGATTAATGGATTGCGACGATTTCACGCTTCAACATTGGCCGAGACGATTTCGCACGTCGGTTTTAAGATGTTACATATATCGCAGCATCCACGAAGATGCCCGCGCATTTCTTCATTATTTTCTTAATTATCAATCCGTCACACACCTCGTCCCGTCGCTGTTGAGCGCGTGTGTATCACCACCTCGCCGCACTCGCGTCGCATCGGCGTGGCACCCGCGTTGCACCCATCTCTCGCGGTCGCGAGAGAGCGCCGTTTCCGCTCGTCCGCGAAAGGAAAGGGTCGTCCCCCCTGCGAGCCGTCGCAGGGCAACTTTAACCCTCTCTCGGTACGCGGCGCGAGGAAGCGGAAGGTGAAGAAGGTGAAGGAAGAGACGGTGGAAGAGGAGGTGGGGAACGAGGGTTGCGACGGAAGCGCGACCCGGAGTCCACCCTCTCGCGCTTCCTCGACCTGCTGCTGGCGTGCCACCCGGCCACCACGACGACCGGGACGTACATACCCGGCGATGAATCGCGGCCAACTGAGAGAGGGAGAGAACGCAGCCCCCTAGACGCTACCCCCGTCGGGTTGGCTGTGGCATCGCGCACGAAAACCCCCTGCGCACAACCCCCTCCCTCCCTCTCCCTCGACAACCACCCGGTCTAGCTTCCGCACCGCGCACGGCGCCGCATGTTTTGTACGAGCGGGGGGTAAGCAGGGGGAACAAGAACGGTAAGGGGGGAAGAGGAGAAATCCGGAGAGACGCGACGGTGAACGGAGAGGGGTTGGACTGCCTCAGGGTTACAATGACCGCGAGTGGAGTTACTGGGTTAGGTCTGGGTTAGTTTAGATGGATCGGGGACCCTTACCGGAAAAAGGGTAGGTCGAGGCACCCCCCTTTGGTCGGAGAATAGCGAAGTGGGTGGCATTTGTCGGCTTGTCCGGGAAGTTCCGGCGTATATTTTTCAATCGACGTAATGCGCCGCTTTTTAAGTGGCCGCTATTTGTTCGTTTCGCACGCGCCGTTTCCGCCTTCCCGTCTCTCCCAGAACGGGACCCGGCGATTTCTCTCGAGTCGAGTAAGTTTGATAGGACATAAATGAGGACCTAGAATAAAGACCCGATACATCAGAAGTTTCCAATACCGAGGGCCAAATTTTTGAAAGAGAATAACCGAGCAAGTAGTTTATTTTCCTCGGTAAAGGGTTCGATAAAAGTGCCCTTTATTGCCTCAGATGGGGCTAACTTTTTTCATTTGCGATTGTATTTAGATACGTTACTAGATACGTTACTACTACGCTTGCAATTTGTGCGCGATTGTAACTCGTAAATACGATTAGAAGCGAACGATTATACGCGTCTGTTGCGGTTTGTTACATGGGCGACACACACAGCCCGGAGGGTGGAAATAAAAAGCTGGGGTCGGTAAAAGAGAATCGGAGGGAGATTTAACGTATCGCGACCAGCTTGTGTACAACAGCTTAATCCAGATCGATCCGGGGAGATTATGAACGAGCGAGTCGCCTCACGGCGATGGGACGCCGTTCAAGTCCGACCGGTATAAATAGTCGCTAATTAATTCGCGCAGCGGAGATACAACAAGATATACGTATCGATGCGACACTTAGCATTTTCGTCGGACGTTCCCCGAGGAATGTAACGACGACGTGGAAGGACGCGCAGTATGATTTTATCCTTGAATTACCGTCGTAAAACGAGCGCGCGAGGACGCGACACGATAATATCATAAAAGTAACAACTTCATATGCTGATTCTAATTAATGTCGCGATAAAATACGAGGGATAAATAGGGTGGGGGAGGGGAGAGGATCGCGCGGACACACCCAGTGAAAAGCTCTTTCTCGACAACTTGAATGGAGGATAAATTGCTCGACAATAAAGTCTCGTGGCCTCCCTCCCTTTTCCTCCCGAAGTCTCCCGCAGGGCTTCACGTTTTGGAATTGGGGTGGATATACCGGTGGATCGAAATACCCTGGGGGTCCGAAGTACAATGACGCTTCGTGATGCTCCAAGTTGTTTACGTCACAAACTACGGGAGGGGGTTGAGGGCCGGAATCGAAAAAGGGTGGGCTATGCTCGTGACCGTCTCTTCTCTTTTTTTTTTTTTTTTATCGACCCGGCCCGACCACGTCACGAAATTCTTCTCACCGAAAGAATCCCCGCGCGGCCGAGGCTAATCGAGAATCTCGTTCTCGCGCCTCCGACAGACTCGTTCGAACGTCAATTTGTCATGATATACCGCTTCGCACGCGTCACTGCATCTCGTCATACAGCAAGAGAGAGAGAGAGAGAGAGAAAGAGAGAGAATCGCGCTCTCGCGTAACAATGTCACGCTTCGATTCAGACGTATCAGATACGATTCGACTAGAAATTCATTCGCAGATACCGACATCTCGATACATCCCGACCGACAAACCCGACAAGATAGGCCTTCGATTATCAGCTCATCGAGTTTCACCTTGATCTATTAATAATACGCAAGACACTGGAGATGCATGGGATTCGCGGGCGCGGCGAGGACGCGATTTCACCTCCGTTTTTCGCCCGCCGGTGGCTACAAGACGCCGGCTTTATGAACTTTCATTGGGTAGTGGATCGTTCGTCGCACGAGCGCCGGATAGCGGTCTGGAACTTTTAATAAAGCGATCGCGAATCTCCCTCCCCCCTTTTTCCGGCAACGGGAGAAGAGAGAAGAAAGCCATCTCTCCTTCGATCCGTCTCCGTCGCCCATTTGCTTTAATATCGCATCGAAGTTATTCCGTTCAAGTTGAACGCTTTTTCAAATATCGGCCGACCACTAGTCGCGCTGTAACTTAAACGTATTAATCGAACGTGATGAAAACACCTGTTGTGAAATGCCGTAGCGTCACGTTTAACATCGAGTTTAACGTTAAATATTGACCTCGTATTAATTAACAAATTTATTACGCAGATATTTATTGTATTCTCTCTCTCTCTCTCTCTTTCTCTCTCCCTCTCTCCCTCTCTCTCTCCCTCTCTCCCTCTCTCTCCCTCTCTCCCTCCCTCCCTCTCCCTCTCTCTCTCTCTCTCTCTCTCTCTCTCTCTCTCTCTCTCTCTCTCTCTTTCTCTCTGGCGTGGATAAAGTAAAAAACTTACCGTCCAGAGAGAACAGCAAATCTCTTTGAAATTTGTATACGTCAGAGGGACTCATTAAAAAATAAATTATGTGTTTTATCTAGGTTACTTAAAATTTCTTAAAAGAATACGTGTAAAGTCTCGAGAAGATTGATCTGACAATTAAAAATCTAATATTTCTACAGATAAAAAAAATAATATTTCAAACGTGATTCGAAACATCTAGTGGCCAGAATAATTCGTCCTATCGCTGACTGACACATTTTGAAATATTCCTGTAGCACCAACCGGATGTTGAATAATTGCGAAATTCATCTCCTCCTGTAGCCGCAAATTCCCCGCGCTCTTGTTTTAATTATAAGGCTCCCCCGGAGTCATTGTACAACGTGCAATTCGTCCGACGTATATTTTGCGGCGCGTACAAAATTACGTTTGATTTATCACGCGAATAATGCGGCGCTTTATATAGTAATGCTTCATCAATAATATTTCTCTCCCCCTACGCGCGAGCGGGACGCGGTTCCGGCGGGACGCTCGCAGCTTGGAAATTGGATCAGCGGCACGGCGGATGCCAGGGCGACAAAGCAGATGCTGCAACCTGCAGCGTGAGCGGCTCGATGAGAGTAATTAATTGCCGCAGCGCCGTGGACACGCGTCGCAGTGACGAGACACCGTCGGCCGACGTCGGGTGGGGAAAACGAAACCGCTGCTCTGGCGCGGTGCGAGATTTCTGAAAAATTCACGTTTATAAACGAGCGAACGTTTTATCGCTCCTCTCGCCGTGGTAACATCGATCATCGACGCCAGACGTGACGAAAAAAAAAAAAAGACGCGATAATTAGTTGGCTGAGTCTATATGATTAACATATCTATCTTGTATTAAGACCGATCCATCTTATACTTTTACATTTACGTTCGCGTAAGCACACGCTCGAACGTCCTTTTATAACGTATTGTATATAATTTAGGGCGCTTGTCTGTATTAAAGTGCGACCAGGCGGCGGATGCGCAATGTGAAAATTTCGTCAGCGTCAAATTCTCGCGTCGCGTCGGACGAATTAGCAAAATACTGCATTTCGACGGCAGACTAATCAATGCTATAGCTATAATCGGATAACAAAGGAATTACCTGCTCTCGGTATCGCTGCCTGATTATTGACACGCGTCGCATTACTGGTGAAATCAAAGTAATGCGTTTGACGATGATGCGCGATCGCATTATGCCCGAATGATGAATGCAGCGCATGGCGGATAATCCGAAATTTTAGTAATAATTTTGAATCGAGTAGCTTGTGCGTTAAAAATAACGGAAGGAAGAAAGAAATTAGTTTGCAGTTTGATACATGAAAATGTATATAATCATAATTGACGTCTCATAATTTCGCAGCTTCTCGAACTGATGTAAAAGGGATTTTCTCTCAGAATGTCGAGGCGACATTATCATTTATCACGTCTTTTCAATTACGTAATATATGTATTGTCGCAATTGTGCGAAGCTTCAAGTTGAAATTTCACCCGTCTGAAATTAACCGAAGATCTTTGCCACTCGTTTCCTTTCTCTTTCGATGCTCAATTAATCAGCGGCCCATTATTCCCAACCGTTAATCATTCGAGAACTAGAGGCACCGCGACGTTCTCGCGGATGGGAGGGGAAAAAATCGATTTGACCTAGGAGTCGCCGGGTAGAAAGGACATCTTGTTCGTTGATCTTTCCTTCCCTCCCTTTTTTTGCGTACGCAGACGACGGCGGGATCCGCGTTTGCGGCACCTGCGGTGCGTCCGCGTAACGGCGCCGCATAACGTGCGATGCAGACGATGCGGTATGCGGCATGCGGCGCGTCACGGTACCTTACGATCGTTGGTGCAAATTGCAGCGAAGGGGGTAAGGAGGAGGAGATGGAAGATCCGACGACAGAGGGAGAGAAAGGGCGAGAGAGAGAGAGAGAGAGAGGGAGAGAGAATGCAATCCGGTCGTTCGTTAATCTGTGGTCGTTCGAGCGCGAACAAGATATATACGTCCGTTTTGCAGAACCCGCGCGTATATCGGAACGCGCGTAAAGCTGCTTAGAGTACGCCGAGTTTCAACCGGCACGTTTCGTCCTCGCTGGCCGAATTATTTGCGTTACATGGACGCGAGTGTAATGCCGGGAGATCCGAAATAGTATTTGATCGGCGCAGTCTCTCCGAGCGTCCGGTACCAATTTTCCGAAACATTGTAAATGCCAGCTAGCAGCGCTGATTGGGGGAATTATAATTATTTTATTTGATACGTCGGTGATTTTGATGGCTTCGAATTTCGACGTTATAGACGCGAAATGATTTCCGAGCAGGGTTAGATCGGGTATTACCAGAGCGATAAATACATTGACCGGCAACCCGAAATTAGAGCGCATAAAACTGTCGGCGGTCGTTCGCCCCGCGGATGAAAAATCGTGTCATTTGGACGTGTTGCGCTAAAAGGGCGCGTTATAATTTAACAGATAAATTATTCATACGTTAGGGCCTACACCCGGTACCCTGCCATTACGCGGACGAGACGCGGGCCGAGCGGGACGGTAGTGGCCGAATTATGAATATTCAGAAGAGTTTCACACGTCGTAAATTTAAGCTCGTCGCGTGTTTCTGCTTTGCGGATGAACAATGGACGTGTAATGGCATAACAATCCCAGCGACGGGTTTCCTCCTTTTTTTTTCCAATTTCGAGCGACGAATGAGTTTTCTCCGCAGCCTGCGACAAGTCGCGGAATTACCTGCTGGCGCGGTTATTAAACAGGATTATTATTACTCACGCTATATGAGGCCGATCTCGCACCGACAATCTCGACAGACAATCCTGGGACAGACGTACCTCGCGCGCGGATCCAAGTCGACGGCGCGTAACCGCCGCGCGAAGTAACTTCAACGGGAGGGGTTGAAGTTTAAGTTGCGCTTGACTTCACCACGCGATCGCAATATACGCTCGCATATGGGCTTTCACCGAGAAGAGATAATGTACGCTCCGCCAAAGGCCTCAGTTTCTCGCGTGGTTGCCTTTCGACTCTGCGATCCTCTTGCTCGTCGCTGCACAGAAGCCCGAATTAGAGAACGAGACGCTAATTGCCGGTGGCGCGTGTAGATGCTGCTTATCGTCTATATAAATGCAGGATCGACCGCGTTTGGTATAGCTGCATGAAATAAAAGCAGAATCTGAGAGTTATAAATATATTGATGATAATAATAATTTATTAAATTTCATTTAAATGTTTTTAAATGAAAGTCCTAACGATAATAAAGGCTTTATTATTCAAGCAATTTAATTCTAATACTCATTATTTTTTTCTTGTATGATAAATTATGTCGTCGAATAAAATTTGTACTTAAACACGATGTTCTTATGATTTTGCAGGCGTTCAAAGGACCGTGCATGTGCTGCACAATTCGGAGCAACCGGCCTCGGTGTTCGCTCTTCTCGAGTCGGGTAGCAAGGTGGTGCCATTGATAGCGGACGGCCTGTTCGATCTGCTGATGTTAAAAATGACGAACATTTACACCAGTAAGAAGCAAACGAAGATCGAGTCCAAGGGACCGCGATTCGAGATTGGCGACTTTTGCGTCAAATTGGGCAGCGTGACGATGAGTCAGAATTTCAAAGGCGTTCTGGTAGAGGTGAGTGGCACTCCATATTTCTCTCGAAAAGGGAAGGAACTCGCCGAGAGCGACGTCGAAAAATCGTCGGTCTATCCGCTCTCCCTTTGATTTTCGCGTAGATTTTCAATTCTTTAAAGTGATATTTTTCCTTTCAACCCTCTGGGCGGACCGTCATTTCCATTTTTAATTCAGCCTCGATTCTCTTATGAAAATTCTCTCGTGCTTAAAAAAATCTGTTTCATTTCCACCCTTTTCTCATAAAAAGTTCATTCGGGATATCGCTTTTCGCGACCGTCCTTTCACTTCCACCCTTTGATCGTCACGAAAATGTAGATTGTCCTCGTTCGAATCCACGAGCGAAACGAGCGAGTCGACTTTTTGAATCCTACGACTCCGTAAGAGAGAAATTCGGGAAGAGACACCTCGGGCTAGACCTCTGCTGTTTCCGGTGTTCCTTCTGCCAGTCACGCGACGAGCGTATATTATCGATTGATAACTCGGCCACGAGAGCAAGCTCTGTCTCCCCCTCCCTCTCTCGCGGGACGCGCGCAAATCGCGTATGTATGTACATACGCCGGTTACAGATATGCTCTCTGGGAGAACGTGGACGCCACGCACCCCTCGCGTCCTCGTCGCGCCGCATGGCGAATACGTGTCTCGCGTGTCAAACTCGGCACGCCCGAGATATTTCATGCCGCCGACCATACAGCTGCTGATCAGGAGTGCACGGGAATAATCGCGTAATTAAGTCCGGATGCCGGACAATAAATCGCCCCATCAATGCTGCATCATTTTCATTCGACTTTACGCGTGTCCTTTCGTATATTAAAGTGGAGAGTCAGAAATCGTAGGGAAAAATTACTCGTCTTTAAAAATTATTTTAAATCATGATTTTAATTTAAAAAAAATTATAATTATAATATTTTGATCAGTTTTATATAAATGCATCCTTTCCTTATTCCAAGCAACAACAATTCTTTCAATATAATACAATAAATTTCTTTTAGGCAGACAAACTGATATAAAAGAATTTTTGTATTAATTTTATAATTAATACAAGTTCTAATATTTTTATAATTAATACACCACGATATATTGCGAAGCAATGATGCTTCATAATTAACGAGAGAATTATAATCGCAGTCGGATTGAAGCTCGTTTTTGTGTAGGGATCGAGATTACAGACACGCGCAAAGGTTTCGGCACGCATCACTGTGCCAACGTATTTCACGCACACACGAGCACGTGCTATCGGACGCCGCTCTCGGATGCACTATCGCGCATCTGTAAACATGCAAAATACATACGCGGAACGTCATTACGAATTGTATTCGCTTGCCGATGCCCCGAGGGCGGGCTACGTTTGACACAGAATCACGATCTCGTTTATACAGCGCGCGGTTCTAAAATTATCGCTTTTTCGTTCGATTAATATCGCTTGTTCAGCTAATAACATAATCGGCTTGCGAATTATTAAGCCGCGAGTTCGCATGAGTTTTAGCTCCAGTCTGAACGGCTTAACGCGCCGAGTTTATCGCGCGATATAAATCATAATAGGTTGCAGTTGAACGAATATTTCTCCGGGCCATTTCTTCGTCCCTTAAAATAAACGCGGACGTCACTTTTCATGGCCGACTCCGAAGAATCGAGAAGGAAATCCCGAGTTGGTTCCTTCCCTTTTTTTTTTCGCATCGACGATCTCGCCCAGGCTCCGCGGCGTTTCCTCGACGATACGGCTTCCGGTATATCTTCCGCACTCCCCCCTCCCCCGGCCAGATTCATCCGGCCGTGCGGCGGCACGTACACCGCACGCTCGCGTGTGTACCTTGTACACACATTCAGCGACACGGCGGGCTTTAAATGCTCCAGCAGCAGCTATTCGTATCGGTAACTGCGCCGTTTGTACAGCGACCGCGACGTCAAATACGTCACGATAACCCCCGACTCTCTCCCATTAATTTCAATAGAGAAACCCTCGCGCGCGCGCGACTCGCGTTAAATCTTCGCTCCCTTCTGGCTTCTCTCGTCGAATGTTCCCCCGAACACTTTTCTTCGGAGTGGCTTCCTGCAACGGCGAACGCTTCCTTCCTTCCGCCCTCTTATTCCGCCGCGCACTTGACTGCAATCACTTATCAGCGCAGCAGTGTTGAACATACATCGCGCAAACATTCCCGATGACCCAGAAAAACTTTTCATTATCGGTTTTTTTTTTTCAGCACGCGCAATGGACCTGGTCTTGTAACGCGCGTGACAAACGTACTTACCCTCCGGTCCGATTCACGGAGCAGCAATCGCGATTTTTCGTTTCGGGTCGAGATTCACTGTAGCGCCGGTTGAATTGTCCGTCGGTATGGCTCGGAATAATGCCATTTCAACCGTGATTTCGAACCGCTATGTGACCGCGCGTGGTCGAATTGCTAGCGAATTCCGCGGATTTTCATTTAATTCGCGTCGCTGGATCCGGAATAATCTCGGGAATTCGAAGCCTTATCTGAGAAGCTCGGCCGCGCGAGGGAGTCAACTCTCTAAAAACGAATTAGTGAAACTGATTTGACTAAATCTTGTCAGTGAATTCATTTTTCACTGATAAACAGTGATTATTGTCACGCGTGACGCTGCGCTACGATCGAGCACTACTATAATTCTACTGCATCAAGCAGTGAAAATTAAAAATTACTAAATAATTCAGTGACTAGCCACTAATTACCAATAGTGTACTTATCACTATTTAATATAATAATTATCCACTGATTCATTTTTAGAGAGAACAATGACGTAACTGATGCAAAAGAAATTACACGGATGTACCTTCAATTTATTTCCGAGAAAAATTGCAGTCTTGCGCGACAGACGCACACGAACACACATTCGTGTAAATATCCGCGTGTAATAATGCTACTTTATATTATGAATCAATATTACTTTCCCTCCAGAAAATGTAGAGAATAACGCGAGAAGTTTATCGTTCGAGCAAATTCGTGAAATTGGATTTTAGATTTAAAATTATCGAGCAAATTTTTGTCCGAGCCGAAGAATAACAGCTGTTTCTCTCTCTCTCTCTCTCTCTCTCTCTCTCTCTTCCCCTTCCTCCCCCCTCTCCCTCACGGTGAATCTTCCCGGTCCCATTTTTCCGGCTTCATTCCGCTTATCGTATTGCTCGAACCGAAGTACCAATTTCGCAGCGAAGACGATATTAACTTTTAGCCGAGCTTCCTTAAACCGAGCTGCGGGGCTGGTAAGGCCGCGTGCGGCGAAAGCGAGAAGCGGAGAGAATGGAAAGCAGGACGTACGCGGGAGAGACCGACATCGATATCGCCGTACATATTTCCATCCGATCCTGACACATCCAGACGCGATCTCTCGTCTCGAACACGGCCGACAGTATCCAGCGACGTGTGTGCGCGAAATCGAATTTTTCACATTTTTCGGGATTGACGTTTCCATCTGAATGGGGAAGCCCCTCGCGTCTCAGACTCGTCACTCGCTCGGAGGCGACGGGGACGAGCGTCTGTCGCCGTCTCTGCTTACTTATGGATTATTCGTACGACGGTTTCAAGCGGATTATCATAAGCGCCGCGTCGCTCTCCATCGGCACTGCCCGTCGAGGCTCTTTGTCGCTGGTCCCTGATTACACAACCGTTCCGTTTCCTCCCACGACTATCCTCCGCGTCGACACACATGCACACACACACGGTCGTAAGCCGGATTACGCGAGAGACGTACGAGGTCCATGTCGCGGATGTTCCGTCTTCGGGGTCATAAAATCCCGCCCGCGGCCGGAACGAGCGTTCGCGCCGCGAGCGTCTGTCGTCGTTTCCCCCTGATAAGCATTAGCGATATCGCGCGTCGATTCGACATGCGTCACGATCTGATGGTAGCGAGATGTAATCCTGCGATTTCTCTTGTTTTTTTACTATTTTAATTTGGATCCCCAGGTCGAGTACAGACCGTGCGTCGTGCCGGCGAACGCGTGGGAACTCATGCGCGAGTTTCTGCAGGGATTCCTGGGCTCCGCCGTGTCCAATCAAGCGCCTCAGTATCTACAGGTGAATACTCGCTGGGAGCTACGTATAAGAAATTTGAGCAATCTTGCGAAAGAAGCGTTTATCCTCGCATGTAAAATTAAAATCTCTTTTTCTTTTAAACCTTGCAGAACCGAATGAACGACATTTATCAGCCGATGGACACGATACAGCAGTATCTAGAGCACTTCGGTCAATACAGGAAAGCTACAGGAGTGATTTAAGAGGGGGGCTATCGCGGCTACTTGGGCCGTATTATTTATTTCACGGCGTGACGTTAACGGCGAGATCGATCGGAGACTCTCCTCTGATCTCGCTGATATTTATTATATTATGATCCATATCTGTTTATAACGATATCACTATTTCCTGCGTATTATTTGCGTCAATTTTATTGTCGAGGAAATTTTATCATATATTGTTTAAATGATAATTAATACAAATTTTTTTCAGGATAGACCTTTGCATGTAAAATGATATTGGAACGGTCTTAAAATATAATCGCAACATTTCTGTCAGAAATCCGTGGCCCTTTTTTTCATCCCTCGCGCATTTCAATTTCGATTTATTTTTCGTTAACGGGCAAGAATCAAGAGAATTCCATTCTCGATTTAATTTAGCTTAATTTAATTTCAAACATATAATTGGGTGTTTTTATATTGTAGTTTGGCATTCATAGAAATTCCATAAATATAATTCGCGAAATGATAATGTGACACGATGCGCCATCTGCGAGGGATATAGGAAAGTGCAAGCTGAATCTTCGCGCGTGATAAATAATAAAATTATGAAAACAGCGCCATTATTTACTGTCGATAAAGTTAATTTTCGTATTATTGATCGTAAAATTTTAGAAAACTTAGAATGCTTACTCGCTAGTGTTTATTAGTAACTCGTTGTGTGAAGATCGCCGTTCGTGACGAGCATATTCGGACGTGTTTCGTCGTAAAGGTAATTTTTGAAGACTGTTGATGCAACCTCGCTCTTAAGGGGGTATAAGATATTGCTATTTAGCCTTATTAAATCTTAGCAGGTGTCAGGATAAAATAAAGAAGAAAGAAAGAAGGAACTCGTGCGTTATTCAAGACGCAGCTATGAGCAAGCGAAATTCTCGAAAAGGTTTTGGTTTAAAACCAAATCCTACAGACGATCTTCCTTTTGCTTTTGCATTGTTAGGCACTAGATCTGATCTACCTACTAGATTGCATCCAATTCTTGATTTATCCGGGATGTTGGACAGCATCTCGCCATCAATAAGGACCTTGGATGCTGATTTAAAATGGGCTGTATCCAAAGCTTTTAAAGTGTTTGAATTACCTGAACGCGTTGTACCCATCCATCTTAATGACATCTTTTATATGGACCTGGAAATTCGAGGATCATCACCTGGAATTCCTTGGCAACGATTTAAGTATAAGACTAAGGGTGATGTTATGGATTGCAGTGAAGCACGCAAATCTATAAGATGGTATTGGAATAAAGTCAAGAAAGGCGAGCCTATGTATCCACCTTCCACTCGTGTATTATACCGAGCTCAGTCTATGGATGGTAATACTCCAAAAATTCGAGCAGTATGTGAATACCCGGCAACGATGACATTTGGTGAGGCTCAGTTTGCTCTCCCATTAATTGAAGCTTACAAGAAGGGAACCACTCCAATGGCCTATGGTTACGATATGAGAAATTGTGGTGATTTGAAATTAGGACATGAATTAATGAAGTTTGACCATTATTATAGTATTGATTGTCAAAAATTTAATGAGACAGTCTCAAATCAATTAATAGACTATGCCTTTGTTATTCTTGCACAGAATATTGATTTTAAGCGTTATCAAGACCACGGTGTTCCAGATGCACGTAAATTATTCCGTGCATTGGTACATATTATTGATTATTTCAAGCATACTCCTGTAAGACTTCCCAATGGTGATCGATGCCAAAAGATAGCTGGGATTCCAAGCGATTCTTATTTCACACAGCTCATTGGCAGCATAGTTAATTATATTTGTCTATCCTATGCTGTATTAAAATCGACTGGAAGGATACCAAGATATATTAGAGTCATCGGAGATGATGCTGTTATTGCCACTCACTCAATTGTTGATAAATTTGAGTTGGCTAGAATTATTGATAGTATCCGAATGGAGTTATAAGGAGTTAAATTTAAAGAAGACTTATAACGGATCAAGTTGATGAAGTTGAATTCCTTGGTTTTTGTATTGCTGAAGGATTCCCTCAGAGATTGCCTGGCCGATGGATGGCATCATTATATTGTTCTGAGTTCCCGGATGAGAATGTGAATGATTTCCAAAGTAGGGCTCTCGGCTATGTACTAACCATGAAGTCGAACCTACTTTTGATTCAATATACCGTGCTGTTGTAACCTGGTCCTCCTTTAGTACACACCTATTGCGCGTGATTTTATAAGATACTTGTATCACTATGTATTGATCTCTCGTCAATGTCAAGAGACCCTCCAACACGTAGACAATTTTTGTTTGCATTGCTTGACTAACGATAGATACAGTACAATATGTATACCATTGTCTTTTGAAATTATCTCGTAATTACTAAAAAAAGGTCATTGTCCTATTTAGTAATTTCTAACAAGCGTCTATTACGATTACTATAATTTTAATTGCAAATTTACATTAAAATGCAATATTTGAGGAATACAATTGAAGTCACATAATCTTTTATAATTAAGTTTATTAGTTTCTTCCCGAGATTTTATATCATTGAACTCTAACATTAGAATTCAATAATGAAATCACAGCCAGGTGAAGAGTTTAGCTGGTTGCTCTTTGCTTGACGATTTGAATTCATTAAACTTTTTTTTTGATGATACAGCGCATTTATAACTTTCCATTAATTTAAAAATGTTTAATCAGTGTTTACGCACGGCAGTCCAAAGGTTTTCGTGCGATATCATGAATTAAGTATATTAATCGGATGACTCTGAATTTTTGTTATATATTCCGCGATATATTCCGTAACGAGATACCGCGATACAAAGAGCTAAGCAATATTTCAAGACCAGATAAAAATATCATCTACAATTTCCACTCACAAAATCCATACTAAATATTTTTCCACAATAAATATCGGACCCAAAATTCTTGCATATTACACTATGTATCTAAAATAAGATTTGAATTGCGAGGTCCACAGATCAAAAATTAATCAGCGATACTTTTATTTTGTCACAAAGTATGACGTAAGTCGATAAATCTTTATCATGATATTGATAAAATATGTATTAACAGTACGATTATATTATTATTATACGATATACATTATTATTATATGTATACATAATTATCGGATATTGCGTTGTATAATGCTGTATGATTATGTAAGAGTATCACGCCACGCGCAAACGGCGAAAGAAAGATGGAACGATTAAACGCAGAAGAAGAAATATTTGCTCGCGTCGTTATTTTTTTCTCTACACCTTCCATTTGCGCACCTACGTGGAACAGCCGCGTCATTCCGCGACAAAATTATGCATACGCTATGCAAATTTCGAATGTATGCATCGAGAATCGTTTTTGCATGCGCGACATGAAATTGCAAGTTATACAAACCGGCGATAATCGCAAACGACGTCCGATCGTCGTTTTATATGTATATTTTTTCTTATTACGATACGCGGTTTATCGCCGCGTCTCGCTTACCGAATTTTCCGGAGGGAACTCCGACGAAATGCCGACGCTCATCGAAAATGATGCGACGCCGCGCGGGAATCACGTGACCGTGAGCGCGGCGCCGCGTGGCGCCAACCGCCTGAAGTTGGCCGCGGTCGGCGAGACCGGGACCGGGGCGGGAGCGACGGACGGCGGCGAGAGAGTCGAAAGGACAACACGGCACTCCACAGTTGGACGGTCTTCTCTACGCTTGTGAATTGTCTACATTGACGAAGATGGAGGTAAGAATTCGCAGGAGACCGACGTCGCGTAAAGGACTCGTAGACTCGGATGTTTATTTCCTCTTTTTCTTCCCTTTTCAGATCGAGATCCTGTCGGCGAAGTCCTCGAAGCTGATAGCCAACGTGAATGTGAGTTAAGACGCGAGTAGACAATTAACGAATCTTGATTCGACCGCAAAGCCGGGATATTCGATTTATGTTCATTTCTACCAATGCAGATTAACTTTTAGTCTCGGTTTAAGTTATCTTGTATTTTTTCCAATTCTTAGAATTGGAGAAAGATAGAAAATAAGTTAAACCAAGATTAGAGTTAATCTACATCGATAGAAATAGGCATTAGAATTTAATTAATTAGAATATAATGATTGATTTATGACCCCTGAATCGCGCGAAGGGCTTGCGGCTAAACTTGAAACGCGTCTTGATTGCAGGTAAATCCAAGCACCACGATAGGGGAGGTGAAGCAGCAGTTGTACAACTTGAGGAAGGCGCCTTACGTCCAGAGGCAAACTCTGAGATTGGAAGCCAAGGGAAAGTCCTTGCCCGACTCGGAGACGATTAAGTCTCTCTCGCTGAAGACAGGTGGAAAGTTGTACTTCAAGGATCTTGGGCCACAGATCGGTTGGAAGACTGTGTTCCTGGTGGAGTACGCGGGACCTCTGGTGGTGTATCTCTGGCTGTACCAGCGCCCTTGGCTGTTCTATGGAAATGTGGAGACCAGTAGTTTTCACTGTATAACTAAGTAAGTCGTTCTAATTAATTATACAATATTTAAATTACGATCTATATTTACATATGAGCAATATATGTATATTCTTGTGTGGTACTGTACCCAAGCAACTTTTTTCTGTTTTTTTTTTTTAGCTGTGCGGCAATTGCCTGGTCGGTACATTATGCAAAGCGTCTCTTGGAGACCATATTTGTCCACCGTTTCAGCCATGCAACAATGCCGTTGCGTAATTTATTCAAGAATTGCTCCTATTACTGGCTTTTTGCTATGTATGTGGCGTATCACACGAATCACCCATTGTACACGCCTCCCTCCAGGCTCCAGTTCTACATCGGAGCAGCAATATTTACGCTGTGCGAGCTGGGCAATCTCAGTATTCATGTAGCTTTGAGAAATTTGAGACCATCGGGCACTACGGTGAGGAAAGTCCCGATGCCGACCGGCAATCCTTTTACTGCGCTGTTCAACCTCGTCTCCTGTCCCAATTACACGTATGAGGTAGGCAGTTGGATCGGCTTCACTATAATGACATCATGTCTTCCAGGTACGTCCGTGCGAAATCAATAATGTGCGCGAACGTTTGACCTTTAATATTAAGTGCAAACGAAGCTATTGTATAACGAATCGTTTTAATTTTCAGCTGCTCTTTTCACGTTCGCCGGTGCATATCAAATGACCGTGTGGGCACTTGGCAAGCATAGAGCGTACAAGAAAGAGTTCTCGCATTATCCGAAAAACCGTAAAGCTATCATTCCGTTCATTCTCTAAACTAAGGGCATTTATTTATAGAATAATATCGGTAAACTCGTGATGCTACGTTAATTTTATTTTGTTGTTTTTATTTTTTAGAGAAATATTAAAATTATAAATTATAAATTAAAGTAATAGATATACTTATTAAGCAGTTACAGAGAATTTCGCAAGCATGTGAACAAATTTAAAAGAAAAAAAAAGAACATAAAAGAACAAAAGAGATGCGCATTTTAGTTCCAATTTTTTATTTTTATACAAATCTAGGATGGGGTTCATTTCTTATTTATAATGAAATAATATACCTTATAAATATAATATTCTTATTTCTCTGAATAAATATACATATACTTACATATATAATTACAATATGGAAGGAACATATATATACATACATACATACACATACAAAATTATTTTTACTATATGTAAAAAATCTGTTGAAATAATTTGTCATTAGAACTTTACAATATTTAAATCTCTAAGAAAAAACGATTAAATGTCAAATTTATTCAAGTCAATGTCTTTTTTCTTCCATCTCTTCGCAAGGAACTTTGTTCAATAGTCGTTTGATATCTTCGTTTAATGTTAGAATAACTTGCTGATATTCCTGTATTTGCTTCGTATATTTCTCCTGCAATTCATTGTATCCGCGATACGTTTGCTCCAAAATTTTTCTCGCTTCTGCGGGTTGTACATCTTTACGTGTTAAACCCAGCAGATTCTCCATGTACAGAATGTATTCTCGCGCTTCCTTCAACTTTTCCCTGAATGCATTTAATTCCACAATAAGCATGCTGTTCTCCTCCATCATTTTCAATTCTTTGTCATCGATGGACGTATCCTGAACCATCTGCTTCTTTAGAGACGCGATAGTCTTTTCCAGACGATCCTTCTGCTTGATGAGCTCGCACTGCGCATCGACTTCCTCTTTGCGACTACGTAGAAATTCTTCGTCCGCGCTGTACTTGTGATATAAATTGGTCACCGCCGTTTTCAGAGCGTTCGGCTCTTGTATGAGTCCCGAAGCGTCAAGAATGTCGATGCGAATCTTTCGCAGCATCTGCTGACACCTCTTGTTCTTGTGTACCTCGCGATCAATCTCTTGGCGCGCGATGCGCAATTTATCCCGCACTTCGTGTAGCTGCAGCTCCAATTCTTCTTTGATCTTGTGAAGACTTGCGAGCTCTTCCTGCAAATTCCGAATACTGTCCTTCAGCTCCTGTATTTCCCGATCCCTCGGCTCTATCTGACTCCTCAGTTCTTCGATCTTGAAATTCAGGACGAACTTGAACTTCTCCAATTCCTGATTCGTTCGTTTTAAATCGTATATCTGTTGTTCCTTGCTCTGGATGGTGGTATCTCTCTCGGCGATCTCCTTTTTCAGATCCGCTATCTGCTTCTCGAGATCCTGTATATTCTTGTGAAACTGCGCATACTCACCTTGCACCCGATGCACTTGCCTCTTTAGATCCTCCACGTCTCTCTGGCTGGCCATGAATTTGTTCCGCATTACCCCGGCCTCTCCCTTCAGCTTCAAGTTGATCTGCCTCTCCTCATACAGGAGGTTCTCGTACTTTGTACGTATCTCGAGAATCTCACGGTCCGCGTCGTCCTCTATCTGCGCCATCAGACGCTCGTGGACGCGCTCCTTGTGCTTCATCTCGTCGACCGTTTCTTCCAGTTGTACCTTCTTCTCGTGAACCAAGGCTTCGTACTTGGTCACGGTTCTCTGCAGCTCCTCTGCGTCGCGTTTCTCAAGGTTTTTCAATTGCATCTCGTAATTCTCTCGCATGGCATTAGTACGTTCCTCGAACGCTTGATACTTGTCGTATTCCATAATCAGCTTGGCTTCGTAATTATTTTCCATTTGTTGCATCGCCTCCTCATGAGTCGCCTTCATCTTCACGATTTCTACGTTTATGTTGTTGATCTCGTTTATATGTTCCTCCTGTAACCTCTCGATCTTGTCCCGAAGTTCCTTAATAGCCTCGCAATAGCCGTGGTGCACGTCCCGCAATTTATCATTATGCTGAACGTCGATCTGTCGTAGCTTATACACGTGTTCAGTTTCAATTTCTTTCATTCTCACCGTCAAATTCTTGATACTATGTATCTTCTCCTCTAAATCACCTTTACCGATTAACACTTCGTTTGTGTACGGCAAATCTCGAGTCATCTTCATGACTTTCCCCTCAGGAGAGAATAGCTTCCAAATGCATAAACTGCCGTCCTTCGCAACCGAGATTAAGCAGTTTTCGTTATAAGAGAGCGCGATCTAAGAAAGAAGAAAGCGATTAAAAAGATTTCATATCTTAATTATATATGTTTTAATTCAATGTACATCTTATTTTCTTCTCAGTGTATTTAGAGGAAAAGAAATACCTGCGTAATATCAACGCAGTGTATGTGGAAATCCGTCAACTCTATCGGAGTTTGAAGCGGACTTTTCAATGAGATAATGATACCACCAGGAGAAGTTATGAACAGCGTCAGGTCATCTTTCCCCATGATCATTTGCTGCATTTCTTTGCCGGGCAACCGAAACTCTCGTGTTATCTAATAAGAAACGATCTTTCAGTTTCAGAAATGATTGCATTATTTCAAAAGTAAAAACGAGAGATATCAAGACATGCCTCATTTTCCTTGATTTCTCGTATGTAATCATCTTGCGCGATGCAGTAGATGAACGACGTGTCCGAGGAGAGTGCAATGTCGCGAAGGGTGACACCCTTCCAGATGAACTCGCCAGATCGCGTGCCGGTGTTTATGTCCCACTCGTATATTGCACCCTCCGCGCCCATGCTCAGCAGCTTCAGATCCGTCTGCGACCAGAGGAGAGCCTTCACCTTGCCCGTGTGTCCCTTGAGGACGAAGAGATTGTAGAAGCCGACGGTGGTGTACACCTGCACGACGTTGTCGTTGACCGCGGCGAACAGGTGGCCGTTGTAACTGAAGCAGACCGTCTTGCAGTTTCTGATGGCAATCTCGTGCATTGGTAGCAAATCGTCGATCAGGATGCTCATAAAGCGCAGTTTGTCGGTGAAACCGATCAGGCAGAACAATCCCATCGGATGCAGCGCAATGCTGAATATATCCTCGTGATATTGCTTCAACATGATGAGGCTCTCGGTCTCAAAGTCCCACAGGCGGACGCTGCGGTCGAGCTCGCCGCACGTCATGAAGACCGGCTTCCAGGCGCACGTGGCGAGGCCGCTGATGGGACCGTGGTGTAGCGGCTGACCCATGATCTTCAGTTTCTGCGGCTCCGGGTCCATCTGCAGGTCCGGGCCCCACAGCGTCGCGTAGTACATCTGGGACCAGCCGGCGCTGATGATCAACCGGTCGAAGCTGGGATTCACGTTGATCGTGCTGATCCTGTAGAGATCCGGGTCGTCGTCCCTCACCACTCGCTGCGGTATTACGTAGATGTTCCTCTTCGTGTACTTGTGCTTTCCCTCCTTCTCGAAGAGCACCACGGTGCCCGCGCCGTACGTGTAGGCGAAACCACGTGGGAACGCGACCAGGCAGTTCACGTTCTGCTGCCAAGTAACGTCCCCGACGACCTCCAAGGCAATCTGCGAGCTGACGGTGCCGGGCATAACGTACTCCTCGCGAATCTTGAGATTCATCGACACCGTGTCGGACATTCTGTACACGTTCTTGAGATCGCCGTTCTCCAGATAGAGCATGCGGCCGTCCTGGGTACCGACCATCAGTCTGTCGCCGTCCAGCCAGGCCATCGAACAAACGAGGAGGTTCTCCGCTTTGGCGAAACCGTACGGACGCCACACCGTTTCGGAAACGGTGAGGAATTTGAAGGTATAGGGACCGCCGACCGCAACCACCGTCGCGTCCGACGGATTACAGGCTAACATCTCGGCGATCGCCAAATGGTTTTGCGAATTTGTCATCTTGTACGTCGACTCGACCTTGCCCTTCTCCCAGTTGTAGAAGAGCATCGTTTGATCGGGTTCGTCGGTGATCGCCACTAGATTCTTAGTGTCAAAGGTGAAACTCAGACACGTAAATTTGGTTACTCCCGGAGCGTCATAAGGTATTCCGAGTAGCTTCCTACGTTTCAAGGAATAAATGTCGTAGACGGATATAGTAGGCTTGTCCCCTACCTCGGATAAAGCAACGTATTTCCTGGAATTATAAATTAATTAGAATTACTTATATGCAAGAAACAAAAAGATTGTTTCCGTACTTCTTAGAGTTATAAATTAATTACTTATGTGCAAGAAATAAAAAGATTTTTTCCATTTATCATATGAAACTATCTTTTTATCCTTTTAGATCTAACAATTGTTATATTACTTATTGTCAAAATCGAAAATGTGAAAGTTTGCTTCAATTAATGTTTATTTTCATATGGAATGAGATTTTATTTTATTAATTTTTTTACAGGCAAAAATGTCTTCTATATACTTTATTAAATTCGCTCACTTGTTAGGCGAGATGCAAATAAAGTTTGCCTGATATTTTTCGGGCAATCGAATCAATTTTTGCTGATACTGAAGAACATTGTGAATCGCCAAGGCATTGCCAACCGGATATAAAATCTCCTCGTCTGTGACGTAATGCACGTTACTGGCGATATCCGTTCTCAGGCCGTAGAAAACGCGTGTTTGCAGAGACACAGCCATTGTGTGGGAGAGATTTTCACAAAGAGTCAACAATAATGTCTTTCGTGTACGTAAAACAAACAGTTTTCTCTTTCAACTGCATCCTTCACGATTTTACTTCGTTTCTGCTTTCTTAAAATGAGGTTCCATTTTGCCTCATTTTGTGAATCAGCTTAATAGAGTTGTTTACGTCTCCCAGGTAACGCTAAAACTAATTATTCGCTACATCTTTCTTTAAAAAAGACCTTTTTTTCTTAAAAATAAGAAGATTTAGAGATTTAATTGTTGCCGAGAGTAGCTATCAGTGCGAAGATGTGTATTGTATAATTGTTGCTGCAGATTTTAATTATTTGAGGCTGGAAAGTGAGAAAAAAAAAGATTTTATTTAGATTATTGATTAGTAATTGAAAGCGCGCGATTTTTTTAAATCGCCATTCCAATCGTCTACAGTAAACCCGTGGATTAAAACGAGATTTTATTATAGAGAACCAATCTCGGACAATCGTTTGTGTCCATCAAAAATAGGATAATTGCAGAATATTTACATTATCGACTATAGATATAATTTTTTTATACTAAAATTCTCAATTAATAGTTTTTAAATACATTTGTAATTTATTATTATACATATATTTTATAAGAGAGAATGTATATTTATGACACAATAATATGATTATATTGTCACAAAATTATATTTTTTTCTACAATTATCACTCGATGATAGTAATAAAATTGTAGTTTTTTTTAATTAAAAATTAAATATTTTCAGATTCTAAACGTGTATACATATTTTTGAAACAAAGTAAATAATAAATCATAAGATTAACATTATATTACGATCTAACAATCTAAATTTTAATAATCACGCGAAAACTTCCACACAAGACTGTCAGTCTTCAATAGTATCTTGTCGATGATCAAAGAAGCAACAGGAAGCCGCCACGAACGGTTCCATTCAGAGATCACTTTGTCCGAAACCGCCGTGTTTTGGCGCCAAATCGTCCGGCTGACAGAAATTAATGTGAGAGGCTTCAATCGATTGATCCGATCGTGCACATCGACCCCAGGTAGTTGTCTTTTCCTCTCGACGACCCGGCGTCACTTCCTCGCGGCACTCTAACCTATGTCGATCCTTATTTCCAAGGTCAAAGCCTTGTCGGAACCAAAAGGAGTTTTCTAACGATCCGCACCCGTCGTTCCATCCGTTGATTTCTTTCCTCGAAAAAAAATGGAGGATTCGACAACGGCGCGTCTGAAGAAGCTGGTAGCGGACAGCAACGAAGCCCTGGAGCTGAGATTGATCCGCAATCTCGACGACCTGCACTCGGAGGAGGCTGTCTTCAAGCCGGAGATGACTTATCAGGTGTTCGGAGATAGGTCCGTCACTGTCATGTTAATTTATTGAAATTCACACTTTATTAATTACTAATATTAACTATACACAAAAATTACACATACATGTATATCATATTTATATATATTATGTATTTTTTCATGTATAAATATATATAAATTGTCATTCTTATTCTCTTCTTTACAGGGAGATAATATTTGGTTATCTGGATCTGAAAATACACCTATTCTACTCAGCAGGTTGCTTAGAAACGTATATGGGAATGACATATACAGAGAAGGTAAACGCGGAGCACGAGGGAGTTGAGGCCGACGAGGTGTTAACAAAGCTCGCGCCAAAGCTCGCGCCCGACGTTCACTGTAGCTTAGCCAACTTCACCAAGGCAATCGCCAAGGATGATACATTTACCCCATACGGAGAATTGATACACTCTTTTACGCTAGACGGTAATAAATATATTTAATATTTTTTAATTTCTATATGCACAATAACTTTATTTGAAGCTATAATGATTATATTATTTCTTCTTTTTTTTTTGTATGATACATAGACGAAGGTACAACGAGGCAATTTGTGATCTACAAGGCAGATATGAGTTACAAAGGGTTTAGGGAGTATCATCAAAGGATTCAAACATTCCTTCTTTGGTACATAGACGCGGCTCTCTTTATCGATCTTGATGATGAACAATGGGAGTATTTTAATTTGTAAGTATGATTCGACTTTATAAATAAATAGCTGCGTATAATGAACGTCTTCATTATAACAATCATTTATTCTAAAATAGATTTGAAAAATATACCACGCCTGTGGGTACCACTCGATATGCGACGATTGGTTTCGCTACTGTGTATCGATATTACGCTTATCCACAACATATTCGGCCGCGCATCGCTCAGTTCTTAATTTTACCACCATTTCGGAGGGTAGGTCTGGGCAAGCATTTGTTACAGGCGATTTATCGCGAATACATTGGAAGGCGCGAAGTTAAGGATATAACAGGTGAGTACTCAGCAAAAGCATCGCGCGTTGATAACTGTATTTTAATGAATTCTATGTTTGCAGTGGAAAGTCCGTCCGAAGTATTTCAACGACTACGAAACTACGTAGACGCCTTAAACTGCAGTACACTGCCCAGTTTTGCGCCGAAACGTTTAAAACAGGGTTTCGACAATGAGATGGTCGTTGAGGCTAGGAATAAATTAAAAATAAACAAGGTGCTTATATGATGAATGACATGCGATTTACTTTATATTAATACCGCTTGTTTGCCACCTTTCTGAATTTTACTTATTTAAATATTTTGTTCACAGAAACAAGCCCGCATAGTGTACGAAATTCTAAGATTGCAGGCGACAAATATCGCGAATGCGGAAGAATATCGGGCGTACAGAATAGACGTGAAGAAAAGACTGAATATCCCGTTTAAGAGAAAACAGAACGAGGAGCTGAAAATAGAACGCGCGTTGAAGAATGCCGGGGACAAGAGCACGTGCACGAATGGCAATGGTCTGCCGTCTGACGAGCAGCGCAAGGAAATACTAGATAAGGAATACCGATTCTTGGAGGAGGAATATAAGATAATCATTAAACGATTGGAGTGCGCTTCCGAACTGTAAATTCCGAACTGTGTTGTGTGTGAATTGAATACGCATTGATTAAGAAATTTTTTAAGCTGTGAAAACAAGCTATGTCGATAATTTTCAACGTTTTATATTTGTGTACAGACATCTCTCTTCATTAAATTTGTCTTGCTTTTCTATTTCTAATGATGTTCAATTGTTTCTTCGATATACACGGCTAGGCTTAGTTTGCGGTCATTGATACTCACATAGTGTGTCATCTCACATTTCGTCAAAATGATTAAGTAACCGTCAGTGCGGATTCTTCAAAATTTCTAGTATATAAATTCGCTATCATTGACAAGAAAGAAACAGAACAGTGTGGAATAATAAAAATCTCCATAATTTGCTTTGTCGAATGCACGAATGGGGATCCTACGTCATCGGGTTATCCGCATTCACGATGTAATCCGCGTTTAAATGTCGAGCAAAGTGAGAACGGCTAATTACGAATTATGGTAACACGGCGAGTAGAATGCTGTCTGTCGTCCTACGAATCTCATGTCGCACCTGATCCATTCGCCGTCCGAGGAGGCCACACTGCTAATCCGCGGTTACAAGCTGATGAGAAAGCTCGGCGAAGGTTGTTACGCAAAAGTCTGTATATCCTAATTAAAAAACTTCTACTATTCTTCTAATATACCTTAAACAAATAAATATGTTAAATATGTTTCTCGTTTATTGTAGGTGTATCTAGCCGAGTATAAGCCGGAACATGATACCGAGAAGAATAACGTTCTGGCCTGCAAGATCATCGATACCGCGAACGCACCGAAAGACTTCGTCCGGAAGTTCTTGCCACGCGAACTCGACATTCTGGTGAAGCTGAATCATCCACACGTCGTGCACGTTCACAGCATCTTTCAGAAGCGCACCAAATACTTCATATTCATGCGCTTCGCTGAGAATGGTGATCTTCTTGACTATATACTGAAGAACGGCGCGGTGTCGGAGAATCAGGCTCGCGTATGGTTCCGCCAGCTCGCTTTAGGTATTATAATATCTCTTGAAGAAACAATATTAACTTATTAGAGCTCAATTGCGGAAAAAAACTGATAAATAAGCTAAATCCGTGCAAACCATATCTTTGCGCGTTTATTTATATCAACCAGATGCTTAATTATTCACCTTCCAGGTCTTCAGTATCTACATGAGATGGAAATAGCGCATCGCGACATCAAATGCGAGAACGTTCTCCTCACGTCGAATTACAACGTCAAACTGGCGGACTTCGGTTTCGCGCGTTACACGATCGACCACCATGGCAAACGCGTTCTGAGCGACACGTATTGTGGTTCGCTGTCGTACGTAGCGCCGGAGATCCTCCGCGGTTACCCGTACAATCCGAAGATATCCGACATATGGTCGCTGGGCGTGATCCTCTACATCCTGTTGAACAAGGCCATGCCATTCAACGAGGAAAACATAAAGCGCCTATACGAGTTGCAGGTAGCGCGCAAATGGAAATTCCGCAACAAAATAACGGGCAGTCTGACCGATCGCGTGAAAAAGCTCGTGAACAGTCTGCTCGAGCCGGACGTGTCCAAACGCTGGCGTTTGGATCAGATCGTGCAGAGCGACTGGATCGCCATGGATCCGCGCCTCATAGTGCTCACGCCGGGGGAGCAAATCGCACTGAACACCGCGATCGAGGAGCGCAAGAAATACGAAGAGAAGTTAGCGAAGAAAGAACCGGTACAGGCAGTGAGCCCAATCGTACAATCGTTGCTCCTAAATGTTCTTTATATGTCCAAGTGCCTCTTAATGTTTCCATCGTACATTATGCTGATGATGCGTAGAACGCTGCTGGTCATCTACACGCGCATCTTTTCGCATATTTGATTGCGGGACCGAAATAACTTTGCGATACGCGTTTGCCGCCGAGCGTGTCGATTTTCTTACGTTAAATAAAGTCTATGATTAGCACGCAAAAATTACGAGTGACTGATTTTCAGAGACGGCACGTATTCGAGGAGGTAAAAAAGAACAACGAGCACGACAAAATTAATGAAACGGAAGAAATAACGGTCCTCAAAGACCCCGTAAAAGTACGTGTCATTACAATAAATTATATACTGTAAGTAATATTAAACTTTTTTTTTCTCTTTCTTAGGGGACAGTTTCTACAATAATAACAGTCAAAGTTTAACTTATTGGCCCTCATCTCTGTAATTCGCTTTCTTACATTCTTATCTAGCATTTATGATAATAAAAGAATAGAAATAATTGAAAAATAGAAATAATTTAATGCATTGCAGTTCAATATATTTTTTTTGACGCAATTAACATAGATACAATTAATACATATATATATAAATTTTCTTCTCATATTTTTCTTCCTTTTTTTAGTTCAAGCTACTTCAAGTAAGAACAATAAATATTATGAGTATAAAAGAAACAACCATTTATATTTTCTGAGTTTGAATAAACTCACCGCAGGAATACTTATGTATATTAGTAACCTACATATCGTGCTTTCAAAACAATCGTACTATTTTCCGTCGTCGCTTTGACATAGTAATCGGCACCGAGAGCGAAGGTCTCTATTTGTCCCTCCAGAGACATTTTAAAAATGTGCTCAGGACGGAAAAGCCCTCCAAGATTCCACATGCCGTCAGATCGTATTAGCAGATGTTGACTATTCGGCGTTTTACTGATTATAAACGAATTTGAGCCTGGTAAAACGTATTGCTCGAGTTCGTTCCACGCATGATTACGCAATATCAAAGTTTCTTCGGACAGTCGCAAAAAAATCCACAATGAATTATCAATCGATTCAATAGACACATCAAATATATTAGGCACATATAATCCTGTCAAACATTTCGTAACGTTACAATATCCATTATTATTATTACTGTAAATAGTGTAAATAATATTTTTCTGTGAGACTTACCTGCTATCTGATAAAGTTGTTCCGTATCGGTATTTGAATAAATCGAGACGAAATCTCTTGACACTAATACTAAAAACGCAGTATTATTCAGCAGTATCAATTTCTTGGTCATAAACGTACTGATATTTGTATCGGCTACAATATTCAATAATTCCGTATCGTTGCAAAATAAGGTATTATTTTCTGACTCGCAAAGACAAGTACTGTTAAGATTCATGTACTTCATGTCTTCTGCGTTAGAAGTGTTAGAAGCGATTTGCAATACATTTTCGTCTACCACTTCAAATTTGTTCACATAAATAGCACGATCTGTATACAAAACAATAATTATTGTTTTGTTGTGTATATTAATTATCGGGTTAATATTATCAAACATCGTTTAATGATTTAAATGTATAACTTACTTTGCAATGCAGTTGTTATATCTTCCGTCAATGCTAAGACTTCCGTCATTTTTTTCAAGATATCTATGTTATTTTGACCACTAATATTTGCTAAATCTATCTCTTCGTAGAGTCCACCGATTGTAATATTTCCGTGAATTTCCAAATTGTTTCTAAAATCCAGTTCACTTTCTATCGTCTGCACCGCTTCATATTTCTTCAGTTGCTTGTTCGTTAACTCTGTTAAATTTACGTCATTCACAGTGCCATCAATAATAAGAGATGGTGCATTAAGCTCGCCTTGTATTCTTTTGGTGCCGGATAGCGTTTGATTTCCGAACTTGAGTAACGCGTCGTCGATGTTGCGACCCATAATCGTACCTGAGACGCTAACAAATTAAGTTTCTTAATGATATATTTAATAAGAATATATTGGTAATTCTAGCAAAAATATCAATTACCTCAAATTGTTCAAAGTAATGTTATTAAAGATTTTTCGACCCTTAATGATGGACAGTTTTTGACATCTTTGAGTTAAAGCATCTTTAGTAAAATTCGAAAAGTTTATATTTAATGCTCGGAGATTTTTAGTTTTCAAACCCAATATCGTTTTCTTCCCGGTGACAATATTCTGTTTTGCGTCACGCCTAACGATGTCCTTGTTTAAATCGATACCATTAAATTTACCATCCCAACTCATATTGTCTAGGTTGAATAAAAGAAATAATTAATTTCTTTTTTTTTAATATCGAAACAATATTACTGTTTTCTGTTAAAACTGCCTTACTGATGTACAATTCTTCAAAATGCCATGCAGTATCTATAATTTGCGGCGTATTTTTCATCAGGGAATTAGTCAGCAAATTATTCAAATTCAAGTCTGAAGAGTGAAGAGTTGAATTATCAGTAGCTTTGATAGTAGACACCTCGACATTCTTAAACGACGAAACTACAGCAATATACTGTTGTTTCGTTTTGCTTAACAATTTGCATTGCATGTTCAACCATATTTGTACATTCAACGAATTATTCGGATGCTGAAAGAACGATTAAATTCTTAGTTAATATTATCAATTTTAAATAAGTAAATCTTTTGTTCCATTAGTATTCTTACCGTCATCACGACTTCTCCTTCCAGAATTATGTTTTTAAAGTATATATTGCTACCAGATAAAACTGTATCCTGATTTGCCATCCATAAAGTCTCAGCTAATTGATTCAGATTTACATCTTTTATATTTTGTATAGTTGGTTCCTTTAAAAATCTAACTGATCCTAAAATAGAAATATTTACACTTAATCTCCTTTCGTCATAAAAAGTAACTAATAAATTCCATTATTGTGTACCTTGTACAATAAATGTCGCTGGAGCATCATTCGCGACGTAACCAAAAGTCTGAGGCACGTCTATCGCATCTGTTGTTAAAGTCGTGGAAATCCGTTTTGAACCTAAATTGAGTTGTGTATCTAAATGTGGAAGTTTTAACGTCGAGTTAGAGGCATACACGTTGCTTGCTGTGAAACCACGAGCTGCAAAAAAATTAAAAAAAAAAATTGCGCGTTGAATTCTTATTTCTTTCAAATTATTGGGAAATATTAGATATTAAACTTACCGAATGTTACATGTTCTAAAGATATTTGATCGTCTAGCTTTAGTACATTTTCCATAAAAGATTGTATATCTATGTTATTGATTTTTTCGATGTTGCTATCCCCTTTTACGATTACATTCTTTACTCTGGTAGGTAAAGATAAACTGAAGTAGGCTGGCGTTTCAAGATTTTTAACGTTGAGCTTCGCAATATTTATTGGTCCTTTAAAGTGATTTATACCTACCGACCCGTTCATTTCAAATTTCAGATCTACATAATATAGATAATATAGATTATGAGGATAGCGTGAAGATTTAAATGAATTTAAGTTATTTTTTACCTCTTAAATTTAGTCCTTTAATTTCTGATACTGATATATTCTTCACGAAGACTCGACCTGTGAATAGCTTCGTTGAAAAGTCAACGTTTTGTAAAGCTGATACCGAATCGAAGACGGTCGTATTTAAATTACGAGCTCCAAGAACGTGCGAGACATTTAAATTTTTTACAATTATATCGTCCATTTTTATCGGAGAAGTTATAATTTCCGGGGTAATAACATTCTCAGCACATAGGGGAATCGTCAATCTACAAGTATACATTTTTAGAAAATTTAGAATAATTTATATCCTTCATAAAACAAGGAAATGTATATATACTTTGGAATAGGAAGTTTTTCATAAGTAGCGTTTGACAAAACGACACTGTTATTCGTGTATTTTGTACCAGAAATAACAATAGGTTCAGTAGAATTCTTTGTTACCCAAATCGCGGTATCTAAGTCCGATAGAATCACATTGCTCCATTCCTGAAAATAAAAATGTAAAGTAAATTTGAAATTGTCACATGTACCCACATGATATAGATTTTAAAATAATTACTGTTTTGTCGCTGGATAATATCAAATGCGTCGAAACATTAGAATCTAGCGGTACGCTATTTTCTAAGATTTCTTTCACCGACATTCCACGAGATCTGACGATATCTTTAGCTTTGGCAAAGTTTCTAAATGTTACGTTCTGCAAGAAGCGATCGCCATGCACTGTGAACGGTGTAAAAATCCCTTTAAAAGGATTTAATCTTTCAATTTCTTTGCCTGTTAGTTTGCCTGACACTTCGACAAGTCCTGTAACTCTCACTTTCGCTGCGGTTATTGAAGTGCTCATTTCAGTGGTAGAACCATTTAATGGTAAAAAGCATGCGTCCTGAGTGACATATAAATCTTTTACTTTTGCCTCTTTGATATACAGTCTTTGGGTAGTATTTTTTGTTGCGATACCCAACGGAATCAAAACGTTCGTCGCGTGCAAATTGGTGAACGTCTGATGAGCTAAAATCCACATATTAAATATAATATAACAGAATATATTAAATGTAATGAAGAAGAAACTAACATATAATGGATTAAATTACCTGAAATTACTTGATTTCCTGAAACTTTCAAAGTATTCTCTTGCAGGTTTTGCATCAGTAGCCCGTTAATAGATTCCTTAACGAATATATCATCTATCTTAAAATTAGGAACCGGACATTTCCAGTTAGTTATCGTTTTTGTTTTCAAATGGTCATACTGTAGGGTCTGATTAGGTTCCGATTCGTATTTAGCAGTAGATTTAATTCCGCCATCCATAATTATACGATGAACATAACAATTCGTTTTACACTTGACTGTGATCTTTTTGCCATGCAAGATTGTATTCTTGGATCTTTTGGCATCTTCTGTCCTTTGTACCAAGAGGCTGTGCGTCAGATTTAATTTGTCAATTGTACTTTTATACCGCTCCGTCAAATGGACCAATTCATTTGCATTATGACCATTTATCTGGCAACATTCGGATTTTTATTGAACAATTTAAGATAACATTCTTTTTTATTTAAATTGATAGAGGGTGAGAATATCTTACGTTTTGTACGCGAAGATGATCGATGTGCACTTTCGAAATCACGGGACTCTTTAAATCTGGAAATTTTACCAAGATTCTCTGAGACGCCTTTCGCTTTGTCTCGGAACACCAAGCGGCTATTTCGCCCTGCAAGGATTTCCATGTTTTTTTTGCGATCCAAGTGGGCCTCAAAAACTTCCATTCTCCGGCCTGATTATACGTCACTAGCACGTCTTCGTCGTCCGAGCGAATAGAATGAATTTGTCGAATGTTTGATAATTTCGTGCGCAATTCTAGAAATCTCCAACCGTTGTACTGATAAATTTCCACGGTATCCTGCTTCAATGAGAAAAGAATGACGGTGTTTTCCATCGTCAGGGAATAAATACGCCTCGTCGGAGCGATTCTTTGAAACGGCACAAAGCGGCCGTACATCTCCTTATACAAGATTGTAGACTCGTTACCGGCCAAAACTACAAAGCGCTCTTCGAAATGACCCTCTTTGAAGTGAAACGAACTGACATCGTTAGCGTAATGTAATTTCTGCATTTCTATGAATCTATTAGAACGCACGGAAAACCGGAGTATCTTTGTAAGCGATCCTACGACGACGACGTACATGAAGCTTTTGTTCTGGAAGGACAAGAGTTTTCTTGCTCCGTAGGGCAACGTGTCGATCTTGTCGAAGTTCTCTCCAAGCCAAACGTATATGAATATTCTCGTTTCCGACGCGATTCCCAGGTACAGCTGATTCATTCCGAGCCACGTATTCATATGCACCACTCCGGGAATTTCGAACTCTTGCTTGAACTGCAATTCGTATATTCCGTTCTCATTTTTGCTAAGACGCAGAATGACAACTCCATCGGTATCTTTCTGTACGACTATAAACGTACCAGCGTTGTAATTATTTACGATTATTCGTTTTCCATTGGATTGTGGATACGTTTTGACAAGTTGAGCTTTATCATCCTGAAAGACGTTATAATAGTTTTGAGGACAATGTTTTTGTGGCATAAAATAATCCGGTATAAAATAAAATATGAATATAACTGTAATCAACATACAATCAATTGATAAAGGAAGATGTTTGAGGAGTCGATGGCAGCTACGAACGAGAGCAATCGATGTGTATCTTGTATTGAAAAGAAGGCTGTATCTTGAAAGTCCGGCAAATCGAGTAACAAGGTTTCTTCGAAACCTTGCAACACATTTACACCTGTGAATAAAATCAAAGTTTGAAATTATAATAAAATAAAATTCATTTCTCAGCTCAATATATCTGTAGAATTCGATTATATCTGATGATTTTTTCGGTCTTATAAAGAAATGACAAAATCTATAATAATAAATAAAATAGGTGATTTTTTAAAAATATCATTAATATTTATCTTTAATTTAGTAAATTTTATAAATGATACTTTGTAAATATGAGCGTTGCTATATTTAAAAATTTCTGTAATTTCATAAAAATTTTCCAGTATTTTACTCGGTTTTGATTTAATTCTTGAATATTTTGAAACTTTATTTTAAATATATTTTCCTTAAAAGAATTTCATTCACAATAAATTCAAATCAGATTTTTTCAGATAAAAAAATTAGATAAAATAAGAAAAATTTTTACAAAGTCTTAGAACAAATTAATAAACGGAGAAATATAATAAAAGATACAAAGATAAAAATACACGCGGCAACGTGCTTCGATTTCGTAACGCAGCCGCGCAGAACTTCCTACTGACAATGTCAACATCAGCTGATCCCTCGATAACCTCAACGTCTGGCTGATATATACCAGTATATTTCGTATTATCGTCTCGATTCCGATATCCAACCCAACTCTCATCAAAAACCGAGCGCAGTGAAGCGGACTGATCCGTCATCCTGTATGTATTGTCGTTCGAGGCATGTCTGCTCCGGAAGAGGTGACGGAAAATCTAACAGCGCAGGTGAGCGAGCTGCAGGCACTGCAGTCCGTCTATCCGACCGAGCTGACCGTAGCGGATTATGGAGTTTTGGCTGATATCAACGAGTACATCGAGTGTCCCGACCGGGACCCACCACGATGGCTGGAGTACGCTATCGCAATCCCGTTGAACGGTGTAATATAATATTTACTTATGTGACATATCATTGTGTGCCTTTAACTGTTTGCTTAATATTCTTCAAATTGTTCTTCTACATATGCCAGCCACGTACAGTCAGTTTCGTCATTAACACGTTGCTTGTGTTATTAGGAAAGTATTGAGTTGTTGGTGAACTTGCCAACTAATTACCCGAAGGAGCAGCCCGAAGTTTATGCGAGAGGCTCTTGCTTGGATAGAACACAGCAGTGTCTGCTGAACAAGGAACTCTCTGTCGTTGTCAAGGCTCAAGAGGTAGGCGAGCCTTGCATCTACACGCTGATATCATGGCTGCAGGACAATGGCGAGACTTATCTCGAAGCATCAAGCAATCAAGCGGTCAAGCACAGTGACGCGAGTAAAAGCAGCAGGGAAGATCAGGCTCCAGTGGTTTTCTCAAGATATTGGATTTATAGTCATCACATATACAGCAAGTTCAAACGACGGGACGTGGCTAACTTGGCGAAAGAGAACTCTCTCACCGGTTTCTGCTTGGCCGGCAAACCGGGGATAATTTGCATAGAGGGAACATTGGAAGATTGCGACTACTGCTGGCAGAAAGTAAGTCAATAACGATTCCTTCCGTAGTTTAATACTTAACATAATAAGGATATTTCACGTTTTGTGTAATCCTTTTGCAGATTAGAAACATGAACTGGCATAGGATATTAATAAAATTATTGGAGAAAGACGAGGATTGCAATAATGTAGATAAAATGCGCAAGTTCACGGACTTCCAAGAAGTCTCCTTTCCCACCACTGAGCGTCACAACGACATGGGTCAACTTTTCAAATACCTAACTGATCATGATTGTCAACACGCGTTCAAGGAGCTTTTTGGAATAGAAGGAAAATTCAGCAAGCTTTCAGATTGATACAATTGTATAAAAGCAATAACTTAAGTGTATCTTATCTAATTTCTTTCAATCAATCTCACAGGATTTTTACACAAGTATACGTATGAAATCTTTTGCTCACCTTTATCGGGTTCAGTCTGTAAGTCCCTCTTTTGACGCTTGCCTTTCTGAAGAATCGCTTTGGTCGTATTATTCATATATTTCGCAATTTCGTTGTTAATATTATTCGAAGTGTCATTATTTAATACATCGTACGCTAAAAATGTTTCATAAATAAGGTTGGTAATTTTTATATTAATTTTTAAAAGTACAATAAAATTAATATTTTACCATTACTGAGATTTTTGAAGTAATCCGTCGTTTGAGCAAGTATCGCGTACAAGTTTTTCGTTGAATAAGGAGCATGTTCGCACTGTGTCACACATATCAACGTGAAAATCAGAAGCAGTTCTTGTAACATATCGTACAAAGTAGCCTCTCAAAGCTGTCGATCACGACTGATTCACAACGCGAGTTCGCCGTCCAATAATATTGTGTTTACAATTTTTTCTGTACATAGTTTCTACCTTTCCGGATTCCAGTCTGTATACACATGAACACTAATATAATGGCACTACACATATACAGGAGTCTCAGAATTTCTCATTTACATTCTTCGATAAATAGAAAATTAATTCATTCCGAATAAGTACATAGATAATAAAACAAATTGAATAGAATAAGTGACTGAGAATGAAAGTTTATGAATATGCTAAATTAATAATAAAAATGTTAATAATAAAATTTTATTTTATATATGTCTATATGTTCAGGAAATTTAATTTACAAATATCTTATCTAATAGTGGCGTAGCGTAAAAATTCATTGGTGAGAAATTGCCCCGAGATGTAAGGCGCAGGTGGGCCAAGAATATCTTGCGCCGGACTGTGAATCTTGATCTGCCTCATATGGGTGTCCCTACCGTTCTGATGATTACTGATGACCGCAATCTGAATCATGAATGTCCTAATAGGCCGATCGTTGATGTTTTTAATGGGGATTACTATCCATCCGCTTGGCTCGTTCAGGTCCATCACCTCCACCTCCTGCAAATCGTTGAAGTTGGTCCCAGCTCTTATGCTTATCCTGCAAATCGGTCAGAATGTAATTGATCAATAACAGCCAAACAGATCACTAAGCAGAGATCTCCAAGCAACGGGAAATATCTCTACCTGTTGGGAGTGTAACTCTCGTCCAACTTGTAATCCGTATAGATGCATATGTCGCGAATGGTCGTCTTTCTCTTGAACTGTATGTTCACCAGGTGCGGCAGCTGTCCGTCCGACTGCCAATACGTCTCCGTGATGTCGTCGCGAAGCTGGTCCACGCCGAATCCCGGCTTGCAGCTGGACAGACTCCAGATCGCATAGTTTCCGACCTCCCGTACTCGCCCGGTCAGCTGCTCCTGCACGGGATCTATCTCCCCTGCGGGCAATGTCTCGCATATATGGGACGTTCCGATTGTAATTTATTGTTTAAAAACTAGACCTAACCGATCCAGTGAGAAATATCAAAGAAATTCCACTGCTCTCACCGTTGTTGTTAGTCTTGTTGCTCATAGTTAGGTTAGGCCTCGTCAAATCGTTCTAATGCAGCGAAGCTCTGTTATTTAACGTTTTCCTAACGCTCGCTGGAATATCATATAAGGCGAAATAGCAGCAGGGCGTGCGATTTCTGAATACATTACAACATTTATTTCAAATTTCCAGGGAATGAATCGACGCCTAACCTTTGCGTCATTTCAAAAACAAGACTCTCGCTTTCGAGTACTCTCGACTCTCGACTTGTCATCGATGTGTCGATACTTCTCGTTACTTTGAAATCAAATCAATTTGAATCCCGATTCGATTTCGAATCTACATGGAATGAGATAATTATTTAGAATTACAATTTTTTTAGATTGCACATGAGATGAAAATGCATGTCGCTGAAAAATATTACATCCTTATCAATGGACAATTTAAGTTTTTCGCGATTCAATGAGATTTTTTCGGAAGAATTGGATCATGTCGGAAAAGTCGATACTTCTCGAACTTGAGTGCAAAATAAATTTGAAATTTGATTTGATTTTGAATCTGCGCGAGATAAATAATTGTTCGAATTTTATTTTCACGCGCGGGAAAGCTAGCGCATTCATATCGATAGATATGTAGCTTTTACCGCAATTTTAGGGAAACCGATTTGTTGTGCCGCGCGTCGCCATGGTTAAATCGATCGTGGCGTTATTTTACTGCTGCCTCGGAACTTTTCACTTTGCGCCGGGACTCGCGAAATCGACATACTAATGTAAAAAAAAGAACGATAATATGGTAATTTGAGCCGAATCGGCTTTGTCAGTAAGACAATTCCAAAATCAGTTGATTGATCAACCCACGATGACGTTGGCGCTATCAAGGGTAGATTACACGACGGTGGGAGTGACCTCACGTGGCACAACCATAATATTTCCATCTCATGAGGCGACGAGGCAACCGCAGAAATTCGCCGTTGCCGATCACGATGGCGTGCTGCATATTTACGGTATAAATATATGTATCCTCTAGTTTTATCCAATGCAAAGGTGCTACAAATTAACAGTAATTGATCGATGAAGAAATGATTATTATTCAATTTCTATTATTAATTTTGATAACAAATATCGCAATGAATATCAAACGAAATTAATGTCACTGTTGAAACAAATATTATAAGGCGAAATATGAAGAAATACATAAAATTATTCCTTCCGATCGACAGGTATGAAAAAGGGAGAACTGCAATTGTCGTTTAAATCCTTGCCCGGTCCAAAAATCCAGAAAATGGTTCTTGGTGGCTCGATAGGCATGGTGAGAGATAAGATTTTCCTCGCGTACGGCAGCTCCGTGAAGGGATTTACGAGAAAGGGCAAGCTGTTCTTAGAATTTGATACCAATCTTATAGATCCGATTTCCGCGATGTAAGCTCATTTACACTTAGTTCATATTACGATGATACCTTCGACGTGATTAGCGAATGTTTATTATTACGAAAACGTCCTCGTGTAGGTACGTCCTCGGTCCTGATCTGGCGGCGTGCGCGCGCGATCTTTATCACCGGTACCGAGACTGCAAGGATGCTGATTCATATTTGGCTGGAGAAACTTTGCACGATGTCGTGCTCTTGCCTGGAGATGGCAACATAGTGTATGCTATTTTAGCTTGTGCGGATCACGCGGTAAGATAATGTGATAGACTTCAAGCGCGATTTGAGGATCTATCCAGAAAGCATCATCTTTTAGATTTCAGTCAAGAAGTGTAGTAATCCCTGCTAAAGAAAACTGTACCGTTAAAAAACAATAGTTGATTGTTTCTATTCTTGAAAATTATTATTAATATTCTCGCGATTTTACCTGGAGTTTCTTATTCTTGCAAAGTTTCTGCGATGGATTTAGATCTTATTTCTCTTCTGTGCAGAAAGAGGGAGAGATTCAAATATAGAGTTATTTTCCAGGAATGCATTTTGTAGCTGATTCATTAGTGCAGCTCTGCTTTCCAGGTGCGTGTTTTGCATGGCACGAGTAGTCCAACGGTCTTAAGATTGCCAAGCGTTCCCACAGTACTTTCCATATACAGGTATTATTAATCTTCCACCCAGAGCATTTCGAGTGATTATTTCATATTATTCTCATTTCAGAGAGGGAGAGATAGACGCGAGAGACCGCGTTTTAGTCGGTACCGCGGATGGCAGGGTCGGACTGCTGATCCTCCAGGGCAACAAAACTCTTCGAATCACCTGGCTGTTGACTTCGACAGGCTCGGAAATTACGTCGTTGGACACTTATCAGTTACAAGACGGTATAGACATCCTCGTTGGTCGACAAGACGGAGTCGTCGAGGTATATACGTTTCCCGACGAGGATGTATCGTCCACTCTGCGCTATCACTACGTGAGTGATCGTGGTCATATCACAGTTTTCAAATTAAATTATATTAGTTTTTATTATTGCATTATTACGTTGCATTATTACTGCATTATTGCATTATTATAGAACGCCGGCGAAAGCATTAGTACAGTCGTGGGTGGAATAATCGGCGTCGCCAATTACCCTGAGGTTCTCGTCACGACTTACTCAGGCCGAGTATTCGGATTGACTACCAGTCCTCCTGGTCTGCTAGAAGCTGCACAAAGTGATGTCGGATTGGCCAGACTGAAGCTGGAGATACAACAATTGCAAGAGAGGCTTAATGAAGAGAAAGAGTCAGCCAATTTTATGCCAGATCCTCTGGCACCCTTGATATTAGCAGTGAATCATAAGTAATCGCAGCAAAGTTATTTTTACAAATATAAAACTGTTTAATCAGGTTTAAAATTGCAATCAAAATCGATTCACAGAATGGTGCTGCACAAAGAAGACGCTTCGTATTCCCTATCTGTAGAACTAGATGCATCGATCGATAATATTCTGATACAATCTGACACGCCCATCGACCTGTTGGAGACGGAGAACAATAGCGCAGTGGTCAGCTTGTCCACTTGCGATCCTAGAGAGGGCAATTTTGTCCTTGCTACTTATCGGTGCCAAGTATACGCAATTTTCTGAAACGATACAGAATTTTGAATTTTAATAATATTTCTAAAAGTATGAGCTTCATGAAAAATAATTTACAAACAGATCAATACGAATCGTCTGGAAATGCGACTGAGGTCCATCGAGGGTCAGGCGGGTACCTTGCAGATCTACGTAACATCTCAGGTATTTTACATGTTATTTTCTGAATTCTAAGTGTATTCACGTTATTAATATCTATGATAATGTTCAGGTACAGCCGAAGCGTTGCCGTAAAATCTCAGTTCCTATTTACGCCTTGTCTCTGCATGTCAGGCAGCACGATGACGATAATATTGCATCCAGTGGTCCGTTTAATGAATTGAAACTAAACGGCAATTTTACTATTGCCGAGGTACGTTTTTTATTTTGTTAATCTTGTTGTGAGAGAAACGGTTTAAATGTTCTTTTTGAATCTTCTTTCCAGATGCACGCGTGGCTCTCTTTAACGTTACCAGATGTACCAGAGAGGCCTCATATTCATGAGGGTGAAGCTGTTTTAGTATATATGTCGTCCTTCATCGGAACGGTCCTCAAATGCAAATACAAGTAAGTTTGTAACGTAAAATCAGACCTGCATTCATCATTAATCTTTTAATAAACTGCAGGAAAGGGAGCGCGCTATTTCTCGGTGAGAATATATCCAGTATCATAATTCTTAGAGATATCTTGACGAAGGAAGCGACGAAACGAAAGATAAAGCTAGACGTATTCTGCGGTAATTAATAAAAATATTGAAAATGATTGCTTCTCTTTAAAATCGCAAAACAATCACAAACGTAAATCTACTTTACAGAAGTAGCAGAAGGAAGCATATCTAGAGTCTTGGAGTTAATTCTCCCACGACTGAATGCGGCCTACGATTTAATCCATAAGATAAAAATTCTGAACGCTCTTGAAGAATGGGAACTCCAGTCCAATCCGAAGGAAAACTTATGTTCCGAGTACCAAGAGCTGTTGGAGAAGGAGACAGAAATTAGATCGCTTATGGCGAAGGACACTGAAATTCTAAATAGACTGCACGCTATCGTTACTGACTTATACGTAGATTGGGAACGAGCAAAGCGATCTCGAAGGTAAAGAATAGGAATTTTTATCATGGCCTAATTCTAACGATATATTTCATGTAACAGAATCAGTGGCAAGGAGGCTACGGCAAAGCTAAAAGATGCCCTCGAATCCAAGGACTTGGCTACAATCTTGCAAATTTTCATCGGTAAAGGTGACGTAAGCGGGCCGACTCTAATACCCGCGGCTATTTAGACTCGGAAATTGCAAATAAAATGGACCAATGTATTTCTATAAATACGTTCAAGTAAAAAATATATTTTTTAACGTCGATTCACAATACATATAAATCGCTAAATTGTACAATTACACAAGTTGTACAATCCTAGTTTTAAAAATGTACATTACGGTTAATGTTAATTACGTATAATACATACGTGTGAGTATATATATATATATATATATATATATATAATCTTGCAAAACGATTTAGTTCTCTAGTCAATCTCACACGAATTACTTATTCATTCTTAGAAACTGGAAAATATGTCATACATTATCTATAGGCAGTGCGTTAATGCAATTTACTTGTCAAATCTTAAATTGGTATTTGTCTCTGGTTGTTTGCTTTTAAATTCAAACATTGCCTTCTAGGTAGATCTTACAATATTTATAAAATTGTATATAATTTTTATTTCAAAATAAAATTATGATAGTTTAAATACGCCCGATTTACTATTATAAAATCAAATCGTAGACTAATTTTAATAAACATAATCTTTGCATTACAGACCGTTTTGAGTGTCGATTTCCATAAATAATCAATCTTGTCATAGTGGAATACATTTTTTTTTCTTGAGACTTCCAAAATTACATAAAAAAATATGGCCTGCAAAAACATAATAGATTAATTAAGAAAGATCTTTTACTATTGATCGAGTCTCAATCGAGATGATATAATGGATTCTACTCACATATTATCAGTCGTTCGCACAACCGCTTCCAAAGGATCCCTGTCTGCATTTACAGTGTCTGCTGTAGATGTCACGGTATATTCCAAGTTTTGTGCACCTGTATGCGGCAAGATACTTTCCGGATTGTCATCCGGCGGAACGATTTCTACAACACCCGTCGCTTCGACCTCCAGTTTCAGATCTCTCACGAGGTCCTGAATCGTTTTTGCCTGCGCTCCTTTATCGCCTTCCAACTCCTCCGTGTTCTTCCCCGTCAGATTTCTATTCGACTGTTTGTCATTCGTTTTCGTTCGGGAGTGCGTCTGCATATGTCTCTTCATATCACTTCGTACTCTGAACGGCTTACCGCACACCACGCACGGATGCGGCTTCTCACCGGTGTGTATGCGCCGATGATTCTGCAAGTAACTGCTCGCGCGGAACGTTTTGTTACAGTAATCGCAGCGGTAATTCTTCTCGCCGGTGTGAATACGCCTATGCACGATCAAGGAATACTTCCGGGCGAACTGCTTAGAACAAAATTCGCACTGATAATGCTTGTGCTCCGAATGGATACTCGTCGAGTGATACTTCAAGTCGCCCCATTGTCGAAAGTGTCGTCCGCATTCCTCGCATTTGTACGGTTTGTCGCCGCTATGAAGTCTTTTATGTACCTATCAGTCACAAGAAAGAGGTTAGATATTTTTATGTTATACCAATAAAATTAATTGTACTCCTTGCACATCGATGTTTACCTTCAACGCACTAGCAGCAAAGAAACGTTTATTACAGATATCGCACTGATGCGGCCGTTCTCCGCTATGAGATCGCATATGATAAACTAAGCTATTTTTATGGTGAAAAACACGATTGCACTGAGGACACATTACTTCGTAGTCACCTATAAAAGAATATTATTTTTTAATTTCTCTAGTTTCAGCACATTAAGAGCTTTCGGAAGAAAAAAAGGATCACGAACTTGATTTTCGCGTTTTCGGTGATTTCTTTTTTTTGGCCGTCTGTGGAATGTCAGTCTTAGCCTTCTCGTCGGGGCTTTTATTAACGCCCGGTGGTCTTAGTTGTTGGTCCCTCTGTTGTACCTCTTCCGTGACGCCGGTAATGGTCCATATGGTCGATTCGTTGTTCGTACTGGGCAGCGGAGAATCCGTATCGTCGTCGATATGCGCGCCAGTTTCTTCCACTGCGAGAAAAACTAATTACAATTGCATCGCAGTTTAAAAAAATATTAATATTAAAGATGTTTTCTCTTACCTACGCCTCGAATACCCTCCATAAGATCTTCAGGTTCGCTAAATTCTTCGATTACAGTATTTTCTAGACTGTGTACTGTTTCCGGTATTGATATCGTGATATTAGTATTTGTCGCTTGAGCTATTCGCGTCTCCTGTTTTACTGGCTCGTAATGCACCTATTAAAATTATTCTATTACTTTTTATTTTGTAAGGATATGTATTAGACGTGCCTAATTAATTTCTCTCTGTAATACCTTTAAATGCTCGAAGAACTTCAATTGACTGCTAAACTTAGAACTACACAATTCGCACTTGAATACGTTAGCCTGGGCTTCGCTAGTTAACTCAATTGTCGCATTCTCTTGACTCGACTTGCTGTTGTCTTTCCGCGCCGCGTTCTTCCTCGTCTGCTGCTGCTTCAGCTTACGAGGTATCCTCTTCTTGTGCGGCAGAGTTCTCTTGGGTCCGGACGCCGACGTGGCGTCCTCGCTGCTCTCCGTGGAAACCTCAACATCGTATTCGCTTTTAACGTTGATGAACTCCTGCTTTACGCTCTGCGTGATCCTCTTGAAGGGCTGCAGAGATGGATAAACGGACGGCGCAGTGTTTGGTTCCGGCACCGCTTGAATGGCGTACGAATTCACCGGCGTCAGGGTCTCGAGGTGCGAAACGTCCGGCAGAGTCGGGTCGTCGTGTTGCGACTGAATGTGGAGCTGCTGTTGCTTCTGCTGCTGGTGCAGCTGCACCGCGACCAGGGCCGCGGCGAGTCTACGGTCCTCCTGCATCACACAATTCACATTCTACGTGCAAGGTATAAATATACAGTCTTATACGGGCATTAAGTAGCATATCACAACCTCTGTTAATTCGTGGGGCAGCAAGTCGTCCGCCTCGTAATACTGCGTGCCCGTGCCGTAGTCCGTGCCGACGCCGGCGTTGATCATGTCCACGACCATGCCCTCTGAGATCAATTCACCGTTCAGAGTCAGCAGCGGCACTCCTTTGCTCAAGGACTCTCCATCGGCCCTCTGGATAGTGATGTACTGAGCGCCCTCCATTCCCTCCAGGAGCACCGCCTGCGCCTCCTCCGTAACTTCCATAACTGAGTATTCTGGGTTCAGTGACTAGCGACCGTCCTTTGCAAGCTTTCACCAATCTATAACTGCCGAATCTGAAGCATATATATAATAAGGAAAAGTATAAGAAAATTGACTCTATACGATTAAAAATTATTCAAAGCTGAAATAGAATAATCAATTCCAGTGTACATAGAATTAAAATTATTGATCTTACTATTGTCATGTAACGATTTTAAAATCATTTTCATATAGTGTATGTACGCAGTAATAACTTTTGTTTAAATTAACGAGAGTCTATATTTTAGGAATTTATTAGAATAGTATTGCTATTCACTTGATGCTACAAATATTTCGAAATGTTCTTTTCTTTTCTTTTAATGAAGCAATTTCTTAAAGCATTTTTTAGACAGAGGAAGAACAAAGGATGACATCAAAGTGACATTAAAAATCGTTTAAAAAAATTTTTAAGTGACGAATAAAATCAGAATCATTAATGATATCATTACGAATTTTGTGTTCTACCTGATTGTAGCATCAAGTGGATCGCAACTATTGTCTATCACCGCAGTAAAATCCATTTTCATGTAATTTTCCAAATAACAAATTCACAAAACATTTCCAACTATTCTCTAGCAATGAAATAACGAGTTGAATTATTTATTAATCTTTTTATCGTTGTGAGGTGATAATAAATATCATTTTTGTATTCTGTACATATGCAGTGACAGTAACTTTTATTTATATCAATGAGAAAGTTATACTCCACTTCTCCCACGCAATATGATATTCTTCAATCTTTCATTACCACGAAGCTTTTGTCAGTACTAAGATCATCGTGACTAACGAGATAATGCGCCGCCAAAATTAAACAATATCTCTCCTTATCAGACAGGAGGCTCCAACGAGATAATACACCTTTCTTAGCACTTTTTAAATCCGAGCAACGTCGAAATAAGGGAAAGAAACTAAAAAAAAAAAAAGATATACGTGGATAAATTTAATTCGTGAACGCCGGGAAACGGTGGCCGCGACGGAGTTCGAATTTCGCGGGGATGCGTACTTCGGGAATGACAGCGAGGACCAAGGTCACTGCACCCGGGCCGCACGGAGAAAATCCACAGCCGCGCCTCAACACGCGCCGCGCGCGCGGACGGAAGGAGCACGGGGCTCGTTCTCACCTCACGTTCAGCGTAAATCGCGCGTCCGGCCGGGCTTCGCGTCCTCGTGCCGCGGGCCGCGGGGCGACATAAACAAAGCGAAATATTGAAACACTGTAGGGCAAAATGTGACAACAGTGCTTGGCTCCTGACGCCATTCGACCGGAAGTACCCCACCCGGGCCGGCGGCGCCGCGTGGGCCAACGTACGCGCGCGGCCGCGACCGAAGTCCCTAGGCAATTCCATGGGGCCCGCCGCGCGCGATGTTCGGCGGCATTCCGCTTGATTTCGCTTCCGCGCTCGGAGGATCTTCGCGGAAGATCTTTCCGGCGTTGCCGCGGAATAATTTCACGACCGCACCTTCCAGATAGGAACGTGTGCAGAAAAAATTTAGCATTATTTTAATTTTATAAAATATAACATATAATATATTGGATGATATAATGTATAATAAGTTGAAATTTAATTTTTAAAATCATTAATCCTAAATTTAATTATTGTAACATTTAGCAATCTTTAAAAAAATTGATGCCTAAAATAAATTCTTATACAATTGTATAATTAAAGCAAATCATCGTAGCACAATTATTACTGAACACATTTCAAAAATTAATTTCGTAATTATTATAAAAATCGTTACAGCATAAAATTGCAATTATTATTTTAGTATTAGTAAGAAATTTTTTTTTAAGTAACTTTTCCAAATAATACAAGATCTCCAAGCATGCTCTATAAACATTCTTAAAAAGATTTTGAGATGTTTTTGGAAGATTTGTGCTATCTGAGTTCATAAATTTCTCGATATTTATAACTTGTAATTATAAAATTCTTTTCCAGCAAAAGATATGCGTTTTGCAGAATCAATTATGACAATTATTAGGAAAAGCTGTGAATGTAAAGAAGCAACAATTGTGTATTTGTTACAAAAGTTTCTCTATCTGGGCTTGCCGGTCCTGATCGCCCGCGGCTCCCCCCTCCCTCGGCTCACCCTCTTAGCTGCGGCGGGGTGAGGGGCCAGGGCGCCGCGATCTTCCGGTTCCCGATGGCAGTGCAAAGTATCGCGAGATGTCAAATTAGCATACTCGCGGCGAGGTGCGTGCGGCGCGTGACTCTACGGCGTTTCGAGCCGGCAGCACCACGGCCGGTGACGCTCACGGCACCCGGACTCGCCGCCGACACGCTCGTCGTCGTCGTAGTCGTCGTCGCTGCTGCGAAAACGGTGAGACGCCACGCCGCGGCGCGTCATAGCCGCGTGACGCGGGACTGAAGGGTTAGAGGAGGAAGACAACACCCCCGCGCCTACGCTGTCACTCAGCTGATTCATTTCCCCCGCACGGCGTCCTACCTCACCTCCTCTCCCCACTCTCTGTCGTGTGCATCGCAGTAGTGCGCAGAGGTCTTTTCTTTTTGCCGAGTTTGACGTTACGGGAGCGTGGTCCGTGAAGGAGAGACTTCGAGCGGCATTATCGCGAGCGTATCGTGTTTTTGTACGGGTAAACCTTGCAGTCGTGGCCGAACGATGTCTAATTTTCTAGCTGAAAACCTTCACTTTCCGGTGCAGTAGGACTTTACACACACTTTCCTTTCGGCGAGCCAAACCTGTCAAAAACGGATTTTTCTGAGTGTCTACTACAAAATTTGGTCGGCAGAATGCGAGCAGAAATACGGCAGAATCTGTCAAGAAAATCTAAAGACTCATTATTGAAACTGATTAAAATTTGCCATTTTGTAATTATTTAAATGGAATAGATGATGATTCGATGACATATCCTATTTGGGCTGTGTTCAGAAACTTCACTTGAACTAAAACTTCTATCCTATCCTTATTCAATTCTGAGTAACAGAAATAGAAAGCTAGAAATTTTACCCAAGTTTCTGAATGCAGCCTTAAACAGTTACAAAATGACAGATTTTGTCCTGGTTTCTGCTGGCAATCTGCAGTCAGATTGTGTCTGCTGGCAAAACACAGTCTTAATACAGTCACTGTTGTTACTGTGAAGTTTTTAGTGGTTGCTCCCATTTTTAGAACCAGACCTGGTCGCAGTCTGAAGTTATGATGTGACGGTACCCGAAGCATCCGAGGAGAGTGATGGCTTCGATCTGCCGGCGCTGGAGATTATGGATATTGCCTGTGTTGACCTGCCTGTACGCGCTGCTCATTGTCATACTAGTACCAATCTTGCTAGTCAACTCAATCAAGCATGGCCTTAAGAAGCAGGATCAGGGTGCACTGGTGGGTGGCGCTTTCGTTTTGCTGGCGTTGCCCATCGCCTTTTATGAAATTATCCAGCACATGATATACTACACGCAACCTAGGCTACAGAAATATATAATAAGGTGAGCTATTTCTTGCCAAGATTCATACATTTTTAATTTTAATAGTTTTCTACAATTAAGTACTAAAATTTTTTTTTCTCTTTCAGGATATTATGGATGGTACCCATTTATGCAGTGAACGCTGTAAGAAAAAATTACAAATTCTTACATATCGTTGAAAGTATGCATGTGATTGAATGTTTAATGAACTTTCTATTTGTATAGTGGTTAGGTTTGGTGTATCCTGAAGGAAGTATATATGTGGACAGCTTGAGAGAATGCTACGAAGCTTATGTAATATACAATTTCATGATGTACCTACTGGCCTATCTGAATGCTGACCACCAGTTGGAGCATAGACTGGAGATTTCTCCTCAAGTGCATCATATGTTCCCTCTATGCTGCCTTCCCGATTGGGAGATGGGCACAGAATTTGTACATATGTGCAAACACGGAATTTTACAATATACAGCTGTTAGGCCTATATCAACTTTGATATCATTGTAAGGAATTGTGATCGGTAGAGATCTCTACATTTGATATTGTGGGTTACGATTTAAATGTACATTTTCATATTTTTGTAGCATATGTGAACTGAATGGCGTCTATGGGGAAGGTGAATTTAAGGGGGACGTCGCTTTCCCATACATGATCGCTGTAAACAATCTGTCGCAATTCGTCGCCATGTACTGTCTGGTACTCTTTTACCGTGCCAACGTAGAGGCCTTGAAGCCAATGAAACCCATCGGGAAATTTTTATGCATCAAAGCTGTTGTGTTCTTCTCGTTTTTGTAAGTATCGCTGTAATGGATAACTCAGAAAAAATGTATAACGAGATGGAAAAATATGCGTTGTACTTTTGATTCACAGTCAAGGAGTAATAATAGCTCTCTTGGTGTATTTCGACGTCATATCGAGTATTTTTGATACAGAGAACTCAGATGACATCAGGAATATATCGTCCAAATTGCAGGATTTCTTAATTTGCATAGAGATGTTCTTAGCCGCGGTGGCGCATCATTATAGCTTCTCCTACAAACCATTTGTCAATTTGGCGCAGGGTCAAGCATGGTGGGACGCATTTAGGTATGTAAAACAATTAGTAATAAATTTGACAAACTTATAAAGTACTTTCGGACAAATTAAAGCGTACGTCTTTCAATTAAAACAAATTTACATTGACACCGGCACCAAAATTACATTGTTTCTTTTCTTGTAAACTAATATACGTTTGCTTCATCTTTACAGAGCAATGTGGGACGTTTCTGACGTACATAACGACATAAAGGAACACTTGGGCGTCGTCGGCTCATCTTTAAGTCGCAGGATACGCGGACGCAGCGCATATCAACAGACGTGGGGAAGCGCGACGGAGCGTACGTCGCTCCTACCCGAGGCAACGGTAGTGACACAAGCCAGAAGCGCGCCTGCCTGTTCGTTCTCGGGCTACAACACCGAGGCCGGACTGAACAATAATCCATCCGTCGGGGAATCTGAGGAGGTGACTGTGAGCGCGTTGGACACCAATGCCGTCAATACGTAGCCAACACGTCCGAATCCGTCTGCGTGGGAACGATACTCAGTCGGATCTATTGCGAGACCGGCGTACTTTAGCGAATATTGCTCCTTAATATTAACTTTAAGCGGGGGGAAGGGAAAATATATAGTTTTGCAACAGCGTTGTCCAGCATATGATTGTATAAATCATTATGATCACTTATTACACCATATGCGTCGGGATGCCGTGTCTCGGGACCACGGAATGTTCACGTGAACCACGGTCGATTTGGAAATGAGAAAGTCGAAATAATTGTATTATTGTATCTGACATTTTTGTTTGGAACTCGGATTAAAATTCTAGACATGAATTTCTCTTGAAATTAGAATATGCGAAATCTTGTCGTCCATTCTCTCCACTGAGAATGAGCGGCTTCGAATCGGCTGAAGAATTTCTTAGAGAAAAAGAACATCCGATAGTCTCGGGGCGTCCTGTGACGCGACGCGATTTATGACTTAAGGAATTTGATACGACGAACGGTGAATTTTGTGAGGAACGTGAATTCGCTTCTTACGTTCTTACTTTGCGAAAGGCACTCGTGCACCTTATGTTACCAAATGATATAGTACCAAATACGATGTACATACATTTATATATACGTAGAAAAAGGAAGAGGGAGAGAAAAATGTGATCCCGTACGATAATATTTGTACATACCTCGAACGACCAACACATCATACACACATCCACGTTTTATCACACGTCCGAGATTAATCTTTTTTTTCCACTCGATGTATTATCGAACAAAGGCCACAAGAACGAACTGTCTGGATGGCAGACGTTCAGAATCTCCTACCTATCATGTAATCTATTCTTTCTCGCTTTATATCTACACACGCGAATGTGTACGTCGCACTCTGTATAATAATTTAAATTTATTTTACGATTATATTATATCGGAAAAAAATAAAGTGTATGTTTGCATTGACCCTCACAGAAAACTCGACTTCTAGAAGTTCGTTTCCATGAAAGAAAACTCCATTTAAGTTTCAAAGGAAGCTAATTATTGTGCACGCGTGTTTATTACTACTTCTACTTGTTTTTATCTTATTACTTATTGGCCGGTATTTGTAGTCAATTCTTATTTCAAAACCATCTGAAGTAATGTCTTAAGGTACCAATATGGCTCTGTGATTGATTTAGAACTAGATAAGACTGTACTTAAGATGATCTTAAATATAAGAACTGACTATGAATACCGCCCATTATCTCAAACAACTTCAATTTTCCGTAACAGTGATGCTTAAACCAATTTCGTCAGCTGTTACGATTATGATAATAAGGATAATAAACGGTTATATAAATTATAATTATATATATATAATTATAAATATATAATAATTATATATAAAATATAACTAATTATAAACATATAATTGACTCTTGTTCTTAGTTTTGTTTTCATCGATAGTTCTGACGATAATATATAATATATAATACATAATAAAATAAAAACAAAAATTATTCGCTTAGTAATCTAAGACAGAATTTATGACGTCATTAATAGCGTCCGAAGCGAATAATCCAAGATCAAGCGCCATCAGGTAGAACGAATCACGTGTCACATTGCATTTTCCCGCGCTCGGGACACATATAACCGCCGACATAGCTTCGAAAGACTTCGAGGAAGGAGAAAGTGTATCGTGATTTAAATTCAAGTAATTTTGTAATGATAAAAGTCACAGAAGTTCATCGTGAGAGTTATCCCTGACATTTATAATAACTTTCCATTGTTTAATTCGCATTATATCGGATATTGGGCATTGGGTCTGAGCAGAAGTCACAACTTTTTTCGACAGTATCGTAAACACAAGTTGTAATTGTAAGTCAATAGATATTGTATGGCACGTGTGGCCTGTTTCGTGTAATTAGAGCAATATTTCAACGTGAAACGTAATGGCCTACGATAATATCAAATTTTTGTGTTATTTTACGACTATAACTTATATTTATGACGGTCTTCTGCCCAGGTCCATATTGTAACACGACACGACGGCGTGTAACATTGACGTCGAGCGACGGCATCGAGATGGAATCGTCACAAGGAATAACGCGAGACATGGAGCAAAGGATGAACAGGGAGGCGAACGAGGAGCACGAGGAGTATCAGTACTTGCGGCTCATCGAGAAGATTATTAAGACTGGAACGAAGCGAAGCAATCGCACTGGCGTCAATACATATTCCATCTTCGGCACCCAAATGCGATTCAGCTTACGAGATGGTAAACGTATTAGTCTTACACAGGATGTACTGTTGATAAAGCCAAGGCAATAATTTCCGTATACGATAGCTACAGATCCATCACGAAACATCTTTGCGAAGTAATTTCTAATCCTTTATGTCAAGAAGTTGACATTGTCCTTATTATTTCTTCCTAGATAGAACCAAATCTGTTGAAAGTATATCTTGCAAAGTACTGCAAATTTTGTTGGCAAATCGTTAATAGATATACAATAGAATTTTTGCTAACAGTTAATGTCATAATATTCTCTTTGAATCTGATGGCATGTTACTGACGTTTTACTTACTGAATACAGGTGTTTTCCCGTTATTGACAACTAAAAGGGTGTTCTGGAGAGCGGTGGTCGAAGAATTATTGTGGTTTATCAAAGGATCGACGAATTCCAAAGAGTTGACGGATAAGGATGTTAACATTTGGGACAAAAATGGTTCACGGGCTTTTTTGGACTCTTGCGGGTTCACTGAGAGAGAGGAAGGTGATCTAGGACCTGTCTACGGTTTCCAGTGGCGGCACTTTGGCGCTGAATACAAAGACATGCACACGAATTACGAGGGACAAGGTCTTCTTGATGAGAGTATTCTTTAAATAAAAATCTTTTTGTTGAAAACAAGAGCACGACAATTAAAAATTAATCAATTGTTTCTTACTTTAGGAGTAGACCAGTTGAAAGATGTTATCCACAAAGTGAAGCATTCTCCGGACGACAGACGCATTATAATGTCAGCATGGAATCCGGTTGATATTCCAAAGATGGCATTGCCACCGTGCCACACTTTGATACAATTTTACGTAAATAACGGGGAATTGTCCGCGCAGCTTTATCAAAGAAGCGCAGACATGGGTCTAGGGGTGCCATTTAACATAGCGTCGTATTCCTTGCTGCTTTACATGATCGCTCATGTTACCGGACTGAAGGTGAGGATCGAAGATACTCGCTCTGCACTCAGAAAAATCTCAAACGGGTCTTGTTTTATTTTCTATTTCCTTTTATTTTCAGCCAGGAGAATTTGTACATACAATGGGAGACTGTCACGTCTACGTCGACCATATAAACGCTCTCGAGGAACAGATAAACCGCGTACCGCGTGAGTTTCCAAAATTAAAGATAGTTAGAGAAGTCAAAGAGATTGATGATTTCATTGCCGACGATTTCAATTTGATAGATTATAAGCCATATCCCAAGCTCCGTATGAATATGGCTGTCTGAGCTACTTCGCTTATAAGCTCAAATCTTCTGAAAGATCTATGTAAAATTTACATTTCGCTCCCGTAACGCTTGATTAACGGGGCGTCATTGATTTTCCTGTTTAACATAGTTAACTAATAAACCAATGTGCTAGACACTAGCTTTTCTACAAACTAGTTTATGATCAGTTCAGATACACCGATTAAGTATTAGTACTTTCAATTACAGTATTTTCGATTTAAGAGACGTAAAAAAATTACCTCTAATAGTTCTCTTTCTGTGTGTGTGTATGTATGTATGTGTGTATGTGTGTAGTTCTGTGTGTGGGCTGATGGTAAAAGTGATGAATATATTTTATATTGTAACCCCCTAGCTACATATATCGTAAGTAAAGTCTTATATACGCATATACATCTATGCTTGTATGTATATATGTGTATATTTAACTAAACTTCATTTTCTAAGAAAAATTATATTTTCAATAAATCTGTACCTTAAATGTAGATCAATATCTTCATTACCCATCGCATGTAATCCATGCATATCTATCACGATTCGTTTCTTTGTTCCAATAAAAATCATGCGCGCGCTATTCCAACTTCTATATTACACAAATTTAATTTTTTCCGTCGACTGCATGTGATCGACAAGCATGGACGATCATAAAAGGCCTTATGTAAACAGCTTCTCTAATATAACAAAATTATGTAATTCTATATATATGTATAAATTTATTATTTTTTTTATATAAATCAGTATGGATAAACATTGGAAATGAGCGTTCCTGCACTATGAACAAAGAATTGTCTCTAACGAAAATTTCAAATAATTTTTATTGGAAATGTTTTTTTAAAATGCATTTTTTTTAACTAACTTCATGCGTCTCTCGTACTAGTATCTCAATCAGGATAAGAGCATAGCCAAATTTATTGCATTATTTATTAATATCTCTGCTACAGCAATTTCTTTTTGTTTACGAGGTGCAGGAGCGGCAGAAAGCTCCGTTGTGAAAAAAGCAATCTATACAAAATTTAGAAACAACTGTTGATTTTCATAAGAGCAATTTGAGAGACGTCTTACACAATATTCCGTAAATCTTTCTTAGGGCAGAGTTTTGTACGTCAAAGGCTAGCACATTTGTACATCATTGGACTGTGTACTTAACTGATGCAACTGTTGAGTAACCGCCAATGTGCCGCATTCATTCACCGTTATGATCACCCAGATAACATCTACAACAAAAATGCATATTTTTTGCAAAGTACGATTAAGCCAATCAATTGGCGCAATCTAAAAAAAGAATCAACGAATTTTGTTACAAAACTCAACAGAAGAATGAACAATGATATTCCTGCGTACTTAACGTTATCAGTTCAAGATATCGCCAACATAAGTAAATAACGCAGATCACAATCTGTGTGCGCATCTTAATTAATATACAATTAGGTTTTGAAACAAATTGTTCTTTTTGGATTGAATTTTACTGCATCTATATCAGTAAGATATTTATTTCTTTGTTTCAATACTGCTCTTAGTTTCGCTGATCCTTTTTCTACATCACGCTCTCTATCGAATCTCTATGGAAATGCTGCGTAAAATTCGCGACGTACCACCAAAATAAACACCATTGGGCGTCACCATTCTCCATTTACTCTGATGAACGCCGGTTTCGGCTGGACTTGTCAACGTTACGCTTAACTCTGTGGTTTCCTTGGGAGCCAATGGTGGAATGGAGGCTATTCGCGCACAACCCATTTGCACGCCGCTAGCATGCTGCAGACTGAGCCCCCTGGGCCATCTTTCAGTACCACTGTTTTGCACACGCCACGATTTCTGAAAGTCCGTGTTGGGCGGCACGGCTTCACCCTCGCCGATCGTGCTGTCGCATATCAACGTCATGCTTGGCGGGTTGAAGGGATTCCCGAAATCAATATAGCTACAAATCGCCGCTTGTAAATTCCTGAAATGGGGAAGATTTTTGTATTATAATAATATATCTAGCAGGAAGGGACTGTTTATAGATTTAACAGACAAGAGGTTCAAATTGTATTTGAACTCAAGTAACAATGACAACAGTCCTGCTTCATCTTCTTGTCATTAGTAAACATTTAGGAGCCAAAAACAAGGGCACTAGACAAGGACAACAATACGAGCATGTCCTACAATACATTTTCTATTGCCAATTAGAATAACAAATCTATATACGTCTCAAAAGTTTTAAATCAACAATTAATTCAATTATAAATTCACTATTTGGTCAATTTGTTGTTCACCAAGCATTGTTGATCGCTATTGAAATTTTCCTTTTACACTGCGCCTTTCACTGATTACTTTTATTTCTAAATATACGAAACATACATATAGGCAATTTAAATTAAGAATTTGAAAGAACATTTTGGCTACATGACCTAAATCGACAGCAAGCAGTTAAGATTTGAAATGGGACATTGACAATGACACAGATTTTATCAAAAGCAGAACAATGGCATCTCATGGCGAAAAAAAGGGAAGACGCAGGGAAGAATGGTGCATAGTATTATGACGGATCATAAATTGAGAGAGGAGAAAAAGAAAGCCTTTCAGAGAAACTAGAGTAAGAAAGATTCTGGAAGATTATCCCCGGGGGGGTCACGTAAACATGGCGATGCAAGGTTAGGTGCGTGGGCAGCGTACACGGCGGAGGGGAAAGGGGAAATCGTCCGTTACCAATTGTTCATGTCAAGGAAGAACGCGGCAGTGGCCTCATTCAGATGGCTGTCGGCCAGCAGCTTCTGCAGCTGCTTCACCAGGTCATCCTTGTCCGTGGTGCCCAGGCAGCTGAACTGGTGCAGCAAATGCTGGTCCAGTTCGTTGTCGAGGTCCATGATCACTGCTTCTCGAACGGCCCACACGCGACGGTGGCTCAATGCTCCATGTGACGGACTGTTGACACTGTCACCGTGCTGTCAACCCCGTTCGCTCTTCTTCCTCCTCTTCGTCTTCCTTCTCCTCGTCGTCGTCGTCGTCGTCGTCGTCGCTGTCGTCGTCGTGTCCTCAGTCACGGATTTTAAATGTCATTCTCTCGAGCGACACACTCGGTCCGTATTGTATTCAGTGTTGTGAATCGGACCGGGTTTTTCGCGCATGCGCGAAGAATGCAGTGTCAGTGAAGTATGTACTAATATGAATAAAAAGATGTACCGTTAGTTACATAATTATAAAAATTTAGAAAATGAAATTTAGAAAAATAATGGAATATATATTTAAATATATATATATATATATATACATAATTAAACTACATATACACCTCCAAAATAATAAAAAAAATTAACAATGTACATTTAATAAAAATAATTTCAATTAAAATGCGTGATAGATTCAAATATTTTATTAGGTAGAAATATTAGAATTCCAACATTTGCGAGAAAAAACTTGAGAAAAATTACCAAAGATATATTTCTAACATTTTTAAAAATGAATAACATTCTAGTAATATTTAAAATTCTGCTTATATGATAAAGTTACAAAAAATCAATTCTTCTGTTTTATAACAAAATTAAAAAATTCTCTTGACGAACAATTTTAAAAAGAGTGAAAAGCTAATCCTTTACAAATATTTTCAGTTAACTTCTAACTCTTAAGTAATTTCTTTACTAATGTTTGAATCTATCATGCATATATAATTTATCTCGTATCTAACATAAACTGCCCTCATTCGATCAAAACTTTCACCCATAACGTTACCACATTATACGTACGTCATTGTTTTACTATCGTTTTCGCTGCGCATACGCGAAAAACCCGGCCTGATTCACAACATTGGCCCATGTCTGTACTTCGTGTATCCGCGATGCTCGATCCAGAGCTGTCGAATTCTGGAATCTTACAAGGAGACTCACTACACTTTTCATTTCTTTTCTCTCCATACTCTTTTCTCTCCATCTGTTTAAATCACAACTACCTTACGACTTACTTACGACTAATGTAGAATACCCTTTACTCTTCAATCTTTTATTTCTTCTTTCATTTGATTGCTATCTTTTCTGTCATCAGGGATAGTTAGAGAGACTCATTAGCGTAATCTCAGTCGAGGCTTCGCGCGTCGACGTTACGTCCCTGTGCGGTACACTCCGCGCGAGAAATCGAATCTCTCGCGTGACAGTCCGTGCAAAAACGACATGATAAGCCGTTGCGCGCGTTACCTTGACCTTGTCGCAGTGTTGCAGAAAACGGGAGCCTCTTCTGATAATTCATGCGTCGGATTCAGCGGGAATTTCAACAATTTTAAAGTGTCTCTAAGGATATTTGTGTCTCATTTTATACTTTCTTCTCCCTTTCTTTCTTTCAGCAACTTTGGACAATTCTAAAAATAGTTCTGAAAAATTTCTCACTGATATTATTTATCAACAATGAGTTTGTTTTAAAACATAATGCTTGTTCAACATGTCTTTCTTCGTTCTCGAATTTCAAGGTAATAATTATAGATATAGATGCGATATTCAGAAAGAGAGGATCAGAAAGGCAATAAATTTCAAACAGACTCTGTAATATCTCTGATAGTGTTAGAAAATTGCTGCCAGAAATCTGATAGAACCTGAGGACGTCACATAGCAATGGGATCTTGGTTTAACATTTTCTAATCAAATTTGTTGCCAATCTGCTGACATTCTGCCAACATTTTGCTGACTGAGAACATCTTATGGATATCACATATCAGTGCATATCACACACGTCGTATATAGTATCGAGAAAGAAACTACTGTTTTATTTCGACACACAGCGATTTCAAATGGACGAGATACGCCCCTAATTTCATTATCATTCTATTTTACGAAAGATAAATAAATAAATTGATTAAATAATAATTTAAATTACTTTTGAATACTTTAAAGTCGTTCCATTTCGATCAAATTTCTGATTAATTCAATGAGCAGCTAATTTAATTAACAGAATTATTCAAAGCAAAATTTCTAACAATAAGTATATTCCTCGTCCTTAATCTAATCATCCCTCTTACGTGACAATGAAAAAGTAATATAATTTCGTTAACAAAATACTGCAGAAAGAATGAAAAATGCAAAAAGTTTAACTACGAAGAACGGAGCTCAATTATACCTGTATCGAGCCTGCACCTATCCCTTAGCGGTCGACCAATCGTTAGGCGCAACGGCGTGGTCAAAACCCGCGGTGGGGTAAATCCTAAGCGGGATGAAACCCGCGCTTTCGCCCGCGACTGTACGCAGCCACGCGGTGCGCGTGCGCGGCGCACGCGGCGCGGGACAGCCGACGTTCGAGACAAACGAGCGGCGCGCACACGGCGCCGATCGTGTGGTGACGGACGCGCTCTTCGCGAGCCGCTCGATCGCGACGGGGAGAACAAGAAAAAAAAAAATATATATATATATAATCGGACAGAGCATTTCGGAAGCGTGGCCCACGCCGAACGTGCGCGACGAGGACGGCTGTCGATCGGCTGGACGCGGTGCCGTGGGTTCCGCGCGTGAATCGCGGTATGACGGAGCGTGCCTGAAACGGGCGTACGTTCTGATCGAGAAACACTCGCGCATTCCCCGTCGCCGACGATGATCTTTCGCCGATTGATAATTCGGTCGAAATAAATCGCACGCGGAATATCGGAGTACCGGAGCGCGGAAAGACAGCGAGCGGAGGCTAAGGTAGGAGGACGCGTTTCGCACCACTGCGATGTTTAATTCATACGTTGCGAAATGGGCTCTGCATAACCAACGGTTCGCGTCCGAGAGGAACGCTTTAAAATTATATAAATCACGCTTGATTTTCGACCAGCTGATATTGCGCGCAAATGTCAGAATAATTAGCTGCCGAATGAGGAATTATTTTAAACGCGCGACATGTAACACTAGCTTTATCATTATCTCTTTGTTATTTTGCGAAGTAAATAAAAGAAAATAGAGTCGCACACATTCATCTAAAGATCTTATAAAACATTTATATACTTATAATTTAATTTGTATAGTTAAATTCCGAAACATTGGATTTTTACCTCTCAAAAATTCATTTTTTTTGCGTTCAATTTTGCAGGATAGATTTTTGCTAGTTCTCGTTTATCTATTATTTTGCCTTTTTTTTTTTACAGAATAATTTGCCGCGCTCAAAGTTCGAAAGAATGATTGGGCCATCGTCAGGGACAGCCGGCGAGGTCACCGAGAGCCAATGCTGCGCTTCCTCCAAGCGGAAGATCTTCGATGACCTGGACATCGATGACGTTGACTCCAAGCGAAAGGTCTTCGACGATCTGGACATCGACAGCTTCTGCAATGAGGTTCGCCAGACAGGTCGCAAACACTATCTTCAGGAACTTGAGACGCCGGAAGAGCTGGTGGCCACATCGAACGACATCATCGCCAACGCGGCGGCCCTCTTCTCGCCGATGTCCGTCCAGGAAGCCGTTGAAGACTCGCAGGTGGCGCGTCTGGAAGTGTTGCTGGTGGACGGCACCAATTGCACCTGGACGACCGTGTCGGAGCTGGAGCAACAGCAGAATCTGGACGTCCTCGTGACCTCATCTTCATCATCGTCGTCCTCGTCAACTTCATCGGGATGCGTGGAGCGTCATCCCGCGGAAACCTACGCCGTCGAGGAGCTTAATTATCAGCCGGTAGTGTCGACGAATTATTGGGAACCGATTGTCGGCCCCGTGATCTCGCTCGCCAATCTGGACGCGCAGCAAAATAAGGAAACGACAAGCAGTAATCAGCATCAATATCAGCAGCAACCGCAGCAGCAGCAGCAACAACAATTTGAGGATCAGGAGAACGGAAATCTGTCGTGGCTGCTCGACTTCAAGCTGGACTCCTTCATCGAAGCCGCGGACGACAGATCCGCCACGGGGCTCATCGCTGCAACGAAGAACAATTATTGTGGTGAGGAAAGTGTAGGACAAAATAGATGTTTGATTCGACTTTTGCAAATATTAAAATTAAAGAAAAATATAAAGAAGATAAAAGGTTGTTTTGGTGTTAAAATTAAAATTTGGTGTTAAAATCTTTGCCTCAATATTTTAAAGGGATACTCTTTATATCGATAAGATAAATCACAAATAAAAAAGTAACTTTCCATTCGCGGGACTTTCCAAAATGGTGGCAATATCTTCCAAAATTGTATCTTAATTAAATTACGAATAAGAAGATGCCTACGCATACGTTCCCTTAATAGAATCTACGGTTCCGCGGGTAATTGCACATTTTCAGGCAACAAGAATAAACCGAACGGAAGGTCGCACGGCTCCAATTACGCCAACGACGTCAGGAAAACACATGGCAGTCACGAAAATTCGTCGGTATATCGACAGGACTCGAATCAGACGACTTATCCCACCAACGGAATCGACAGCCGGAATTTCTCGTCTACACGATCTAACGGCCCGAAAAAGCCACCCTTCACCTACACGGAATTGATAGAGCACGCGCTGCAAGAAAGAGGCGAGCTCACCGTCTCCGCGATTTACCAATGGATCTCGTAAGTCACGGCAGACAAAGTTTATTTATTACTATTAATAGTTGATGATTTGTTAGAGATTCCTTGCCGAAATTGTTTTTCGTAGCCGGCATGCTATAGTTTTACGCTTTTTAATCTTTTTCTTCCAATCTTTCGTAGTCTTCCAATTAACTATCTAATCAAACTTATATATATATATATATATTATAATAATATATATAATATTATAAATTATAAAAATATAAACAATTTTTTTTAATGACAATATACATATATTTTTTATAATATATATTTTTTAATAATAATATAATAAAGTAATTTTCTTTTTTTCTAATTTACTTTTATATATTTTTGACATATATGATTTTAATTTTTATAATCGTAGGCGAGATTGTAAATTAAAACGTTTTATCGATTTAAACCGATAAGTTAAACTTACGAGAGAAAAATATTTACAAGCTTTATTCGAAGTATACGAAATGTCTTTCTTAGTTACGTATTGGACGCGCAAGGGGTTTTCTACGAATTTACACGAACGTGGCCCGCTGGTCGGGGGTGGGTCGACGGGGGTGGGCTACTTCTAGATGGTACCCATTGGTACCACTGCCCCCGTTGCTTGGCACCACCTGGCACTAACTCCTCACCCTTCAGCTATCCTTCGTTGCAGCCCTCAACACGAATGCGCACAATTTACTGCTCCTGTGCCTTCACCTGTTCGATCGCCGTTCGAGCTCCTTGGAAAAGGCGTATATAGATCATCCGAGTTCAGCCGCGTAGGGCTGCTCGAACAATCGAGTGAAAAGAAATATCTCTGATAACTCTGCACAAAAATACATATATATAAATATATATAATATGCAGAATCATAATCAAGAACATAAATCTTATCTTTATGTTTGCATTATCTGTCATGATTATAACGATATCAAATTAAAAATGTCAATTTTAAACGCATTTAAGGGTTGCATTTTGAAACCACGGGTGACGTTAAAAGTATTATTTTCGTCGCACCGGTTTGGGGTACACCATAATACGCGATGACTAGGAAACAGATTCGTTACACTGTTAATGTAAGTGATAATATTCGTCGCGATCATCGTGATCAACGGTGCGAGTAAACGCACCATTTAGCATTTCAAATGCACCCTTGGCTCAAATGTCTTTCGTTCTCCACTCGTGAAATTAATCGCGAAGGGGGGTGCGTAACGCACCGTGACATCGCTACGAGCAGGTGAAGGAAATTAGTTTCGTAGGGACGCAAATTGCCGCCGTGCGTTTTTACGTGTAATATCCGTAATTGTGTTCCCTTCAATTTGCCTATGTAAAATTATTACAGGGGGGAGGGGTGCTCTTTTGAAAATAATATAATATTATAATTATTATAAATATGCGAAAAATTTTTGTTTCGGATGAAAATATAGTCATAATCTGTATAATTAAAATCAAATATATAAAAGGATATATACTTTTTCATCATTTTCAGCGAGCGTTTTCCTTATTATAAAAGCAACGATGATCGCTGGAAGAATTCTGTCCGGCACAATCTCTCGATAAATCCGCACTTCAGGAAAGGGTCGAAAGCGCCTCACGGGGCAGGTCACCTTTGGGCAATCGCTAATCGCGATAGCAGACCTCGTCCATTCATAATTAATGGCCTAACAAATAGTACATCGACATTAGCGCAGAATGACAGTGACGAGTCTCGCAGTAACAAAATCATTAGGTAAAAAATCTAGCGTGACTTCTTGTTAAGTTTTGCAAAATGGTTACAACACATTTGTTGATCGAGCGTCTGACATTTTAGCGATACCATGGACGAGGTGGAGGCTGCGACTGCGAGTATCGCGCAGCCGAAATCCGAGGAGGACACCGACAGTATACTAAATTCCGTGACGCTCGAGCATTCCGCCGAGCAAATACTCAATGGTATAAAACGCTCTGTAGAAGTGCAATATTTAATTCCCATGATGATGACCAATGATTCTGAGGCGAGTCAGCAGAACCAGCAAACAACGCAACAAGCGGAGCTTCAGTGCCCCTTCAAGGAAAGCGGTGAGGATTTTCTAAATCGCTTTGATGTTTCTTTCAGAAAGTTAAGAGAGATTTGATTCGTCATTAATGTAATTCGCAGATTTCCTGAACCCGGTATCCAAAGAGGTCGTTGCCGAGGAATGCGGACTCGTGAGTGAGGGATATCTTGTGACGGATCTGAATCCAAACAGCCTAGGATTAAATGTGGTCGATCCCGAGATCATAGAATCGGAGAATCTTTTCGGCGAGGAGCTCAGCTTCCAATTTTACGAATTAACGTCGCCGTCGCAGCTGCAATCCGCCTGACATACGGACGGCAACAAACTACGTTTTATTGTGATCGATGAACTTCAGATACAGAATGCGCGGTCGCAAGATGATCGGCCGGCTCGCGATGTCGCTGAAAGGGGCGTCTCAGACCAGGAAAACTCGCAGGGAAAATCTGTCGATAGCGATCGGGACGAGGACTGCAGAATAACGAGAAGCTGATCTTGCTCGAGACATTTTTACAATGACGATCGCGGAATGTTCGATCATTTTCGACGCGGCTGTTAGAATAGCTAGAAGCTTAATTAAACCAGCTGAACCAGTTAACTGATATACTTAATGGACAAAATACGATACGGATAACGAATCAAGCGCGGTACAAATACGAGGAAATCATGTTTCTGAAACGTAACGTAATTTGGTTTGATAATTGTGGTATTCATCGGAGGACTTTAGCACGGCCCCAGAACGAGATCCGAAATAAACAACGTAATTACATATTGTCCAACGTGTGCCTGGTTAAGTGTCTTAAGAAGTGTCATTTATCAAATATGCATTAGAATAATTTCTTCTAGTCTTTTGCGAAACAGTGTGTAATGTTTTTGTATTAGTAAAGAAAAAAAGATATGATATTTATTATTACGTATGTACATTGTCCCTGAGATTTGTATTATACTCTCGCCGGAGTAAATGCGAAGTGCCCGTTAGAAAGTTTCTACTACAAAGATATGCTTCTGTAACAATTGTAAAGCAGAGAAGGTATTTGGATATCTTTTGATCATAGCCAATTTCACTTCGCGATATCTCGTGCTGAGATATGAGAACGCTGATTGCTTAAATAAAATATAAAGAAAAGTGTTAAGTAGTTTACTTATATTGGTATTAAATTGTTTAATCATATATACGTTCAGCCTCGAAATAATTGCACCTAAAAGAGAACTAATGAATTATAAATTTATTAGTTATACAATTAGAATGTTTTATACTATACTTCGCGAACGAAAACGTCACTATTCTACAGACTTCGACTCGGTCTCGTCTTTTTGCTGTTGACTCGCGTCCTTGGACGTTTCTTGAATCATGGCCGTTAACTTCTCTATCTTGGCCTTCTTCTTAGCCTCTTTCTTTTTCTTCTTCTCTTCCTTTTCTTTTTGCGCCAGCAGGGTCTTGAATCTCTCATCGGTAGGCGAGATCTTGAAGCCAAAGTGCTTCCTGACCTCCTCCACCAGGTGTTCTTTGCGTAATCTAGCAGCTTCTAGCTCAGCTTTCTTCTTAGCAACCCTCGCATTCAATTCGGCCGTCCATTGACCCAACTTCCCCATTTTCTCAGCTATTTCAGCCTCTCTGCGAACGTACAACATACTGTTCAATATACTGTTTCAAGATTATACAAATCAAATTATACAAAAATTCTAAAAACACCTGAAATTTACATAAAATTTTGAAAAATTATATGACAAATTCTAAGAAAAATTTTCACCAGAGTTTAATTTGTATTTTTTATCTTATTCTTATAACTAAGAAAAGGTAAAAAATAAATTAAATCAAGATTAAAGTTAATCTACATAGAAATGCACATGAGTAATAAAGACGTACCTTGCTTGAACCTGCTCAGCTTTAATTCGTTTTGCTTCCTCTAGCTTCTTCCATCTTTCTTGAATGGACAACGCAAAGGCAATCCTCTCATACTCTTGTATATCCTTGATCTCTTTCTGCGTAGGCCATGCGAACCCAGCTGGCTCGTCAATCCCCTTGAGTCCGTACCTACCCAGCATACGCTTCTTGAATTTCACCGTATTGTGAAACCAGTCCATGGACTGGTCGTACGGACGCTCATTCATAAGTATGTTCCTGTGCTGCGGATTCAGTCGGGACTTGTTTCGCTTCTTGGCGAGTTCCTCCTGAGACTGGGGATCGTCCAATATCGAGTATATAGGTTTCTCGTCGGCGGTAGTTACGTCGACGATCTCGTCCTTTACTTCCTCCGATTTCGCGAAGGAACGTCCGGCGACGGCACCCGGAAGCCGCACGTTCCGCCAAATGATGACATCGCTGATCCGTCTCAGACTCATCAGGGAAACGTCAAGACGGCGAAACGTACACGTGAATGCTGCAAATTTAAGTTAGTTTTTTTTTTTTGGTGTTTTATTTAACGTACCCGCATGCAGACACAGAGCACTCCTACTATATTCCGTATTACAGGTTATAGGTTAAGTTACAGGTTAGGTTCAGATTAAAACGAAGGCGTTAATAACAGGAGAAACTAAAGCGTGAAGATTCTCAGAAATTACAAGTATTAACGAAAAATGAATGATACGCACCCAAGAGAAACGTAATTTCCAAGGAAACTGCGATTACATTCACGGGAACATAACATAACCTTTCATGCTGAGGTATGTATGTATGTATGTACAGACGCAAGACGTCGAAGCGTTTCGAATCGATAGTGTCGATTCGAGACTCTCGACTCCGACTAATTATAAGCCGATTGTAGGTTAGGATACCGAAAGTGCAACACACGTGAGCGGCACGGATCGCGCGATGGAGAAACGTCTCTCAAGGGTAATATAATAATTAATAATAAGCGAATTTTGGCGATCGTTTGATATATGTACCAGGTTGTCACGGGTTAGTTTACATCAACATTTAATATATGTAATGAGTATTTATACAGCACATAACATTCTAAAGACGTTTCAAAGATATTTGGATATATTTCTGAAATATATCTTGATATTTGTACTCTCTGAATATTTAATACATTGTATGAAATGTTTGGTGTAAACTTGCCCAACGACAACCTGATACGTATATCAAAGAATCGCCAAAAATTGCCTAATGATAATCGACGTTATGAGAGTTAAGTGCGGAATTGTTTCATTGTTGATTGTGAACGCAGCTGCCGGGAAATCACGGGGAGACGTACGGGACTTTCGTCTTCGTCGACGAGGGGCATACCTTGGGAAACGCGCTCGCCTCCGTGATAAGTGAATAGCACGTATCGTTTAAAGTTTACAAAACGTAATTCAATCGTGAAAGGCTTTTTCTAATGTTCCCTTCAATCTTTCCTGCAGTCCCAGCGTAAAGATATGCGGTCACACTGTGCCGCATCCGGCGGAGAAGAGAGTGCACCTAAACATCCAGACGACCGGTGAAAATGTGATCGAGGTGTTGAAACGGGGTCTTCGTGATCTCGAAAAAATGTGCGACCACACGATCCAGACATTTGACGAGGCTTATAAGAAGCATAAAGCTTCGAAAGACCCCGACACTACGGACCGTTAGGGAGTAAGCTCCACTTACTGACGCTATGGACCACGTTGTTCTCTTCTAGATTTAGATGTACAAACAAATTTTTTAATTGAATAAGAACTAAAATTGTTTATGTTAAGACTAAATTTAAGATTCTTAATAAATTGAATTAAGTTAATAATTAAAATTTCATATATTAAGGATATGCTCTAAGCTTCTTAGTAAAATAAATTAAAGGACAGTCCTGATTAAATCCATACTAATGTAATTTCTACCAACGCAGATTAAGTTTGACTTAATTTACTTTTTCTAATTCTTAAAACTGGCAAAGATAAAAAATAAATTAAACTTACTGTTTTAAAATTTAAAAGAATCTTAAACTTTTTAAATTAAGATTAAAGTCAATGTGCATTAGAAGTGGACATAATACATAATATATTAAACAGACTTAGCCAAGATTTTTTAAATTCCCATTCGTAACAGCATTAATAAATCAATTAAATTGACATCTCATCGATAAATTCTGTGATATATATACATCAATTGACTGGACGAAGATTCAGTGTATTATATTCTATCGCAATGAAATTGGAAGACTAAGGGATCACGGCGGAAGAAAAATGAGAAAATTCGTTTTACAATTTTTTAAAGCGCTCCCACGAAGCCTGGGTGTTTATTTAGACAACTTCGGCCGCTCTCGCGCCTCCTTTGTGAGTCTTGGACAGATAGTCGGCGAATTCTTGATATGGTGCCTTAGCCAGAGCCTGCTCCTTCCACAAGTCGGGCGTAAGATACGCATAAGTTTTGGCAATCGCGGCATAAGTAGCCTTGGCAAAGTTGCCGAGAGTGCAGGTCGAGCCTCTGGCTGAAGTGTAGCAGTCCTCGATACCGGCCATCTGAAGCAGCTTCTTGGGGACTGGAGCAGATACGATGCCGGTACCTCTCGGCGCAGGTATCAGGCGTACCTGCACAGAACCGCATTTGCCGGTCACCTTGCACGGCACTGTATGTGGCTTGCCGATCTTGTTGCCCCAGTAACCGCGTCGCACCGGTACAACGGAGAGCTTGGCCAGGATAATAGCACCGCGAATCGCAGTGGCTACCTCCTTGGAGCACTTCACTCCCAATCCAATGTGGCCATTGCTATCTCCGATGGCGACGAAAGCCTGTAAGATGTCTCATTTTAGACATACTCTCGTCTCTCCACATTTTCACACGTTCCTTTTCACTGTCATATTTAGAAATAGAAAGTTTACCTTGAAACGCGTACGTTGACCAGCTCGCGTCTGCTTCTGTACCGGCATGATTTTCAGAACTTCGTCTTTTAGATCCGGACCGAGGAATTTGTCAATGATCTCATATTCCTTGATGGGTAAAGAGAACAGATAGATGTGCTCGAGAGACTGAATCTTGCCATCTCGGACGAGACGACCCAGCTTGGTGACCGGGACCCATTCCTTGCTGTCCTCTTTGCCGCGTCCGCGGCCGCGTCCTCTGCCTCTGCCTCTGCCACCGCGACCCCTCAAGCCTCCACGATCGCCTCCGGCTCCGCGAGAGCCGAAACCTCCACGAAAACCACCGCGTGCGGCTGGAGCAGCGTCCGCCATTCTGCGATTAAACAAAATTTATGACAAACTTGATCACCCTGAAGATATTTTGTGCCCTAAGACTTTAATCTTGTTAAAAACTGATAATTACTATGCAAGATATATTTCAATTTCGTGGATACTGAAACTTGCGGTAAATCTAAACTATACGACGCCGCACGGTGTTTGATAAAATATCAAGAGATACGATAAAATTGTTTACACGAGACTACTTCTCATTCTAAGCATTTCACACAGATGAACGAGAAATATGTAAAAGTTAAGGAAATTGGGAAATTTGTACAATATACTCACGTTACTTCTTTCCGCTTCCTCGGTAATCACAGAAGAATCGGAAACATGAGGAGGGAGTTAATATTCCTTTGAGATGGCGCGCCCTACATAACTTATGTCCGACGTTTTAAAAAATGGCGCGCTTCTTTCCAACAATGCATGCACGAGATAAAAATTTATTATTAGTAAAAGTAATAAAATAATATTTAATAAGAGAAACAAAAATAAATAAAATATTTTGTTCGTTAAGAGTCAGAAAAATATTGTTTTATCGTTCCGAAATATAAAAACGTAATTTCATAGAGCAAAGTATGTTTCTATAAAAAAATAAAATATTAAGACTAATTTGTTCGGTTTATATATTGTATCATTTATAAATTTGTTATACTATACAAAATAATATAGAAATAATGTATGAAAACTTTTTATTTAGCTTTTTACATTTTATGTCATAAAAAAAGTTCTTATTTAACTTTCCTACCATTTACATATACTGACACTATATTGCATTGATCACCGGCATATATAAATCTTTGAAGGTTTTCCTCGAGCGTATATTCTTTGAAATTATCCAATAAACTGCTTTTCGCATTCAAGTCGATGATGAGAGCATCAAATTCTTTGCCCGGCTTAAAGTTACCGACTTTATCCTCAATTGAGAGTGCTAAACATAATTAATATAATCAATAAAATTGTAAAAAAACATTTTATATATTGATATATAGAATATTCTAAATGTAAAAGAGTCAATTTTACCTTTAGCACCTCCTAATGTTGCCATATGAAAGACGTCTTTATAACTAAGCGGTGTATAATTGTCTCTCGTAAAAGACAGACAATTTGATATTCGTAAAACCGATCTCATCTCGTCCAATATACTATAACTGGCTCCGCCCGAAACATCTAAAATGATACATTCATACATTCATTTTTAACATGATGAACATTATTAAGTAAAATATTTAAAACTCATATTAAATTAAATATCCAAATCGTTAACGTAAAACTTCTACGGAGGAGATTCTTGCAATACCTGTTCCAAGTCCCACTTTGATATTGTTAGCCTTTAGCCTCTGCACATCACAAAGACCGCTTTTTAGATTCGTGTTCGAAGAAGGACAGTGAATTACAGCTGTTCCTCGTTCTTTGAGAATGGCAAGTTCACTATCCGTGAGATGGATTCCGTGCGCTAATACTGTCTATAAAACAACACCAGATATATCGTATATATGAATCTAATTGGAATAATCATATCTTGTACAAGAGAATAAGATATGATTATTTCAATAGATTAACAAAATGAAATATACCTTATTAGTAAGAAGACCAGCGGTATCATAAACAGCCGTGTATGAAGGCTGATCTGGAAAAGCTTCTTTCACTGCTTCTACTTCAGCTTTATTTTCAGAGACATGGCTCTACGGAGAATGAAAAACATTTTATATTTATTTATCATTGTACATTGCTGGCATTATATTGAGTTTAATAAAATACTTGTATATGTAAATCTTTTGCTTTAGCGATCTTTGCTAGCTCTTGCATTAATTCCATGTCGCAACTCAACGCGAATCTTGGCGTGATAATCGGCTTCACATGTGGATTCTGCAAAAAGTTTGGAGCACCATATGTTTCTGTAATTAATTCCAACATTGTCTGCCTATAATAGAAAAGCCATTATTTTGTCGCAGGCAATAAAATACAATTTGCATTTACCCCTATTCGCTCAATGGATTTTATGAAAGATATGGTGTCTTTAATTGAGTTCTCGGTGCTTTCACAATATCCATCATCACGTGGAGCGTTCATATTCACTTTCCCGATGAAAGCTCGTTGGCCCAGCTTTGCAGCTTTTTCTGCGAGAATCATAGACGCTTTAGCGTATAAAGATGCGAAGTAACACGCCGTTGTTGTGCCCATTTTGATGGTTCGTTTCTACAATAACGCAATATTTAAAATAATTATAAAATCTTATGAAAATGATTATACATTTTACAATAGCGTCTCAGATAGAAGTATTAAGTACCACAACTGCTTCAAACACTTGCTCTGCAAATTCTAAATTAATGTACTCTCTCTCCAGTGGAAAGGTATAAGTTTCCAGCCAATCCAAGAGACACTTGGTGTAACCCAGTCCAAGATTCGGAAACTGAACTGCATGAATATGGCCATCGATGAATCCAGGTATCATAAATTGTCCGTGTGACAAAATATTAATTTTCTCTGCATGAAAATCTGCGAGAGAATCATCTATCCTCTGTTGACTAGTTGGCGAGTTCTCCGTAACACGAATAATCTAGATATTGCATAAGGTAATGTCACTAATATATTTTTTTATCTCTATATTATTTTTAAAAATGTATGTAAGATGTGTTAAATACTTTGCCATCCTCAATGAATATAGCAACGTTCTTTTTAATTATTAATTCATCATAATCATCTGTATGAATCATCGGACCAATAAAAACTTGTCGAGCCATTATGCTGTATCTTCTATAGATGCTTAGACCACTGAAACGATAAAAAAAATGTTATATACATTGCTATTCAGTGTTATAATTACATTCAATTTTTCATTTCATTCTAAGCTATATACGTCATAATATGTTGTAAATTATGTAATTTTCAAGTAGATAAGATAAATATGCTATTAAAAATCTGTATAGGAATATATATTAATACACCGTCGTTTTTCATTATTTTGTAAAATACAAACGAAAAAAAAATAATTTCAGGCAGTAAGTTTTCTTCTTACACCGTAAAATTCTCATAACGTCCGGAAATAAAATATCACTTGGCAATGTGTCTGTCACGATTCACTGTCGGTGCATTCGCGATGCTTGGCTTTCGCAAGTAACGTTATCATCATACAACACACGTGATGGTTTCATTATCGCATCACGAGTCGATTCACGACTGTGTTGGTTATTCAAGGGTGTCGCAAGCAAGCAACTGATCCGAGAAAGAACCATCCATTTTCGCAATTAATGTAAAATTCGTATTTTAGTATATTCAACAAGAGTTCGAAATACGACAATTCTGTAAACTCCGACGAATGAAATTAGTAAATTTACAGATTGAAAATTAGACCAAACGAGCGAAGCGAAAATACATGCTGAAGAAGACGAATATTGTAAGACGTTGCTGCGTGTTCTATAAGAATGCCAGACGGTCGATAAATCTCCAGATGCCGGTAATTTCATTTACACATATGTATTATCGATTTATGATACAACTACGTAAAACGAAATGAAATAAATGTAGATAAAACAGAAATGACTAAAGGGAAAAATAATACACAATAGATTAAAAAAATTTTTTTCTACAATTATTGTATGAATAATCAAACATGGATAACAATAAAAGATCAAATAAAAAATTTAATGTTGATCAAGTCTCTTAAATATATGCGTACATGTCCATGAAATATTATAATATTAATATTACATTATAATATTAATAAAAATAATAAACCGTAAAATTTATATTTATATTAAAATCTATGTAAATTTTAACAGTAACGCAAATTTCCGAGCTTCTTATCCTTAATATTTCTTCTAAACAATACATGTAAAAATACACAAATTAACGTTTGACATTTTTCTCAGCGTTTCTTGTAGTCTGATCTGAAACTTAGTCTTGTTAATAACAGAGAAAAAAAAGTGCTGCTGATTAAATTAAATAAAAATTAAAAGGAATGTTTATATCGAGTTTTGTTCCATCCTTCCGAATTCTTCATTAATAATACGACCTTTCTATTTCAAAACGCTTTAAAATTTTCGTATTTTTTAAATAATTCGTTAATAATAAACACAATATCCCTCGATCTTTCGAAATTAAAACAAATTTTGTGGTTTTCAAATTCAGATCTTACTAAATTCCATTTTAAAGATATAAAAATTAAATATTTTTTTAACAAATATAATTTAGTGTTACAACAATTTCTTTCCAAAACTCGTTGCCATCGCGTTGAACTATGAATGTCGGAAAAAGCAATTTTTTTTTCTTGCATTTTGTGTCGAATAAATTCTTCTGCATGCGGGTTGATAATATAAAGTGATAAAAAGTATTAAACATCTTCCTCACTTTATAAACGGTTTTGCATTAATAAAGTTTCTTTGTATTAATAAATAAATGTATTATTCCATTAATGCATGTCCATCTATTTCAGATTCATATGTAAAGAAATTGATTTATTTCACACAATGTAAGAGAAAAATTTGCATGATTTATCGTTTCCGAAGATATAATACAAACGCAGTTGCAGAAGGAAATTGTAAACCTTAATCATAGTACTCGCGGTTATAGCATAACCTCGTTAAACAAGGCAAAACAAACTCTACAATTATTAATTTATTCAGCCTTTCCGTAATTGACACATGTTACAGTATATACTTAATCTTGCTACTTATTTTACTGGCACAGCTAACCAGACCGCATAAGGAAATCACATCGGGTGAGGCACCGTGTTTCTTATCTGACGGTATTTGTCGAAAACGCATCTGATCAACCGTTTGTTAAACGGTTCGTGGCAAGTGTTTACTGTCGACATCGCTAAAATCGCGTAGAAGACGACGCCGAAAATTAAAGTACTCATTATACATATTGATAAACAACTTGTTCTTCGTCTTCTTATTTGACAAGTGTGCGACGATCTTGTGCTAAAAAAATTTAAAAAAATTATGTTAAGAGAAACAATACAAATTAGATAATATAATGAATTATTCGCAGCTAAACGTGATTACCTCGATTTACTATCAGAATTAATACTTTCGTTGTCGGAAAGTTCGGGAGACGTCTCCTCCTTTACGTTCGTCCAAACTTCGTTGTCGATTATCGCACAATTTATTGTACTTTGGCTATTGGAGTGACCTGGTCGCAGCATATTATTATTTTCTTCTCTCGAGCTACGACGAGACTCGGCTTGCTCGAAGATACCCCGTAATTCACTGATGCTGTTGGAACTTCTGTTGAAAAATATATAAAGTATATTTAATACAGATTATTTTTTATTATTTTTTAAAATAGATATTTTCATAGTTTCTTTAAAATACGTAACAAATGTTTCAAGTATTAGCTCAAAATATCTAAATCTAAATCAACAATATTACTAACTCGGTACGATCTAGTTTTTCCATCTCCCACTTTGGAGATTCGGAGCTGAAGGACGGTCTCCTGAGAGTCATGCGTCCGGAAACTGAATTTCGCTGTTTCACAGCTTCCTGTATGGAGCACACAAATGAGAAATGTAGACAATATAAAAAAAGAGAAAAAAGTAACAGGCAATTCTTATGCAAATCATTGTGTTAGTAATGCAAAACGTAAGAGAATAACCCCATTGAAATACCAAGCTGTAACATCAAAAGCAAAAATTCAAAATAAGACAAATTGCCTTTATCACTTCTTGCGCGTTCATAGGCCGAGACATCGTGGCCACGCTGGCTCTTCTCCTAGCCATCTAGAAAGAAAAATTAAGAAAGAAAGATATACCGATTAATCAACAAAACGAAATTAAATTTTAAAAAATGAAGGTGCAAGCTGTGAAGCGCGTCAAAAATCCCTTGAAATTGTGCGAACGTGCGAAGATACGAAAACGAAGCGACGATAAGTGCAAAACAAGATACGATGAGTATCTTATGTGTGATGGTAAGCTGGCAAAAGAAAGCAATGAACATGAATCTTTCAATATTTTCGAACCATCATACGATTATTGGCGGGTGTACCGCTCCTGTATCTGATGCGGGGCAGTTCATCGGTGAGCTCGCTAGGGTTCTCCTCTATTACTATGTTGTTCTCTACCAGGATCCGTCTGGAAACGAACAGCGTGCACTATCACTGATACCATCTCATTATCACGGAAAACAAGAGGGAGAAGGGAGGAGAACGTAACATCGAACCCTATTACGATCGTTTCATAAAAAGAATTTTGTCCCAAACTATGCGACTATTAGTTGATCTCTATGGGAAAGCGAGTCTTTAAAGTTTTACTATGGCAAGAAGATTAAGAATGTGAATATCATATTTTTGAAAATTAATACAAAGCTCAAAATATAGATTGATCGATCGACGAGCGAGTAGGGGACAGTGATAAGTCTGACCCTCACTTAGTCTCGGAGACATTGGAGATCAGCTTCTCGCATCGGGACTGCAGCACCTGGAGATACTTATCGGCCAGCAGAACGGACCGGGAAACCCTACGCTCCTGGTGTACAGCGCCTAGTGTCTCGGCCGCGCAGGAGATTCTATGCGCACACCGCACAATCATGTCCAATTGATGCCTGACCCGCTCCACCCGCTCCACGGATTCCCTGTCCGTGCATAGTGGCGCGAGATCCTGACGTTATGCAAAATTCAATCCCTTCAACGAACTATGGAGAACTAACTAACTGGCAAATGCTTCGCGGATACAATTTAGAGTGATTTAGCCGAAGGCTCTACGCTCTCTGATCTATACGATTGCTCGAGAAAAGAATTAATAAGCGACAAGATATTTTCATGATCGCTTGCCTGAATGTCCTGCTGCATTTTCCGCACTTCGCAGGAGAGATTTCTCTCGGATTGATCGCGTTGTCGACATGACATTGCTATCCTGCGCGGTAGAGTCAACCTGTCTATGGAGAGACACAACGAGAATGCTGTGTACCTCTTCTACAATGGGAGCAGTCATATAGTGTCTATCTGCTAAATAACTTCTATACTTAGGATGCTTTTATTTACCTGCAGTTCCAGCTCGCTTAGATTGTCCCTGAAAATGAAAATTGCTCGACTTAATTAAATTATAACAATCATATACTACTATAAAAATTTTCTACTCACTTGTACTCCTCGAAATCTGATAAATTGGCTATCCCAGATTCTTGCAGACGAACCTCCGTGAAACTCGGAAAAACTCTGCGCTGGCTACTTTCGGGAATCGAAGAACCATTTTTCGATCTACAACGGCATTCCAATTGGCCAAGATTTTCGCCCTCCGAATATGATCTTCGCGTATTTACAAGCAACTGTAATGACAAAATGATATTTTAGAAAGAACAATAAAAGAAAAGCAATGGGAATTCGATGAATGTATTGGTGGGTTTCTAGCAAAATTAGCGGACGTCCGCTGTAAATTATCTTTCGGTATCTAATGACTTTTAGAATGACAGAAGGAAATGTATATGCGACTACGTTAGCTTGTTGACCGCCGCTGATTAACAATTACTGCATATGCAAAATTAGGGAAGTTCGTAATGATAAGAACAGTTAACTTGGCACAGATTGCACTTCCAGTGGTAATATGACCTTCGTTTCGTACGTATTGCTCGCGTTATCACATCACGTTCGGATAAACATTATCGGGAAAGAATGAGAATGCGAGGAAATCGCACGAATTCCAGCGTAATTAAAACTTATAATTGAAAGAAAGGACAAACAATAGATAGACTCGAAAAAAGGCAGGTGATTCAGTTAAATGACAGTTGGACGACTATTCATACTTTTTTTTTGGTTCTAAATGATTACTGCCTATGAATACATTGGCGGGCAAAGAGAACACAGCGAGAATTTCGGCGGCCTTCTCTCTTCGCTTTTCCACTAATATCTATCGAACGTTTACGCGGCAAACTTAAGGCAAATATTATTTCTCATATCAAATGCGATAGACTGCCGGATGTGGAAGGGGCATGTGCGTTGTGTGACGCTACCGCACTTCAATATAATATTTATAACTTCGCGGTATCCCGCCACGAAATCTCGTGTAGATGAACACAGCGATCTGTAGAAAAAGATGCATGGAAGATGCCATTGTTGATTAATAAATGATGCATACATACGAGTTCTCTAATTCATATTGTTGCGAGTCGTTTAGTAATCGTTTCTTATTGAATTTCTTTGTACACGATACAAGAATATATGTATATCTAACGTTACATAAAATTTGCGTAACACAATAAACAAGTTAATGATATCAGAAAAAAAGATTTATTGTGCACATTACATGTAATTTTCTTCCTTTAAAGGGGGGGGGGGGAACCACATACAGACGACGAGCCCATAAGTAGCAGATTAATTTAGCATGACGATGATGAAAGAGTCAAGATCACTTTAATTGATCGCGTGAACGACGCATGAAAATCGTCACAAAAACAACTTATAAGGTAAAAACTCACGGCCAACCTTGTCGTCTGGATTTTCACCGCAGACTTGTGATTTAGTACAATTGTATCAGTAAATCAGTATAATTGAACATGTAATCAATAAAAATCAGTATAATTGAACAAGTAAATAAGAGACGCCCGCGTCTCGCCGTCGGCGAGTACTCACATAAAAACAAAAGTTGACGGAGTTTAATTCCGCAAAATATAGGTATGTATGAAAGTGATTGATAGATAAACGCAGAAATAAACGCGATTAAATGTAAATTATAGATCGGGACATCGTCATGAAATGTTTTCCCAGTAAATACGATTGACTCGATTATATATTTGCGATAGACGAAGATTTATTAATTGAGAGTTGATAAATTGCGATAGGCATAAAGACCGATGTCTAACCGATGACAAATTAATTAGCGTGTCCCTCGGAACGAGCTGAAAGGAATCGCGTGGTTTTGAAAATATGTATTACTAGGTATCTCGCGGCTATTTTAGACGACACGTTAAACGAAGTAGGTTGCGTATTTACTATTCGCATGTAAATAAGCAAAGGAAAAAAAGATACTATTTTCGAACGGATAAATTATCATGAGGCTCAAGTTACTTCCGCTTTTGCAAATTAAAAAAGTGAATGAAAATGTAAAAATCACATAATCGTTTTTAACGCATTTCGCAAACATTCGACGTCTCTTCTTCGCTTTACAAATCACTGTTAATAAATAAAATGCTGTCAATAAAACCTGTTTGTACATTCAACCAATACGTGTATCATCATACAAGACATTTAATAGACTAGACAATGTCGCATTAAGAATTAGAAAAAGAATCACGTAACCAGTTTTTCTAGCAAATGTCACTGCGAACCCGCTTCTACGAAATCTTTTTGTTTTACGTACGTGGAAGTGCGATTTAAACGCTTAAAACGCATAAAGCGCAGAAAAACATTAGAATATTAAAATGTGTAATAAGCTTCAAGGTCACTTGAACTCTCTATCGCAAATTTTAAGAATCGTATGTTAATCATTGGATTGCGGCATGAGCCAGTGAGAGTGGTCTGTCGAGTAATAGACACGGTGACCGCGTGTCAGATAATTGAGACATCCCGTATGAGTAATTAGTGCCAATTTACCGCGGATTTACCACTGATCGTTGCCTCAAAGCAACAATAATTGTCAGCTCTCAACTGCGCGGCTCGATCGATCATGATTAAAACGCCCGCGCGTGTCCGAGGCCCGCGTTTCTAAAGCGCAACTCAATTGCCTTCGTACAAACCGCGATTGAACTCGTTCGTCAGCGTTCATGTTACACACACCGAGCATGCCATTCCATTCAATTTAATTCAATCCCTCAGCGCCGCGAATCAAATCGCTTTTTAATCTTTACTCCGCTCCACGTGCGAGATGTCCCAGGAGAGGAATGCTGTATTTTAATTTATAATATCTAAAATTTTTCCTTAGCTACAAACCTGTCGTACCTCTTGTTTTGTCTTCGACAGAATTCTTTGAGGTACTTTCCCATCGCTCTGTGTCACGTTCTTGCACGGCGTTACCCTCATAGAAACCGGATCGGCCAACGATGTGGACGACACGGCATTGACGGTCTTACCGATCCCATTCGTGACTTTCTCGATGCCGCATCGATCACCGGATCCTGCCGCCGGTTTGTGCTCGCTGCCCGAAACGGCCAAACTGTCCTCGCGACTCGACATTTGGCTATCGACTGACCGTTCGATTCGCGGCTGACTCTCGCTGTCGGCTCTCCGCACGCTCGCCTGGGAGTGGGGATTCTCTGAATCCACGAGAATCGCTGAATCTGCAAGAGAAAACGATGATTTAATAAGACAACTTGAGAGAAATTTCCACGATCTCTCCTCCTGAGATGAGTGTAAGAAGTCGATGACGATCCGGAAGATATATTAATATTGCACTTTGGTATGTATGATAAGCTTTTTTCTATCGTATCATTAAACTAATATGAATATATGTTGCAGATTCTGCGTATTCCAACTCGATATAGATCTAACAAGATTAGTTAAGATCGGATCGGAGACGCTTACCAGTTTGATTACATGAAAACAGGCGATGGTTTGGCATTGAATTCGTCTGTGAAACGTTCTTGTTCAAATATGATTCGGATTCGGGCATCACACTCTTCACTTCCATCTTGCACTTGTCCGTGAACGTCGAGTGCACTGAAGAATCGTCATCTTCCTTGTGTTCGCCGATGGGAGACAGGGGTGAGTCCGAAATATCCAATTCGGTGGAATTCAGTAAAACGGGAGAAGCGCAGTTGGAAGCCTCGATAGTTTCATCTAAATCGTTTTTGGTCCCCTGTGGAAATCTCAAACGTGTAGGCGCCAAACGGACTTTTCTGAGTATCGGCTGTTCGACTGGCAGTTCATCGTCCAGCAGACTGTCCTGGAATTTTCGCGGCGAGGAGTTCGAGGAATCGCTGTCGCTCTTCACGCTGCGATAAACGTGATTGAACAGATACTTCGCACCGGGCGAGCTATTTTGATCCCTCGTGGCGATCCTGTCGTCTTGCGCGGGCGAGTCGTCCGGATTGCTCGGCGATTGTCTCACTTCCAGATTGGATCCCGGGTAATCCTCGCGCTGATTTTCCACCGCCACCACATCGAACGAGCGACAGTAGACTGAGATCTTCCGGCGGGGATTTGTCGGAGTGCTCGCGCTGCTCACTTCCGGTACTTGAAAACTTCTGGCATTCATTCTTTCCTCGTCCTTTGAATCCGTTTGCGGAACGTTTGTCACTTTTGGCATTTTACATAATCGATTCTCTTCAGATCGAGCCGGATCTTCCTGATCGGAAACGTCGCGTGTTTCCGCAACGAGCGACACAGATTTTTCCTCGCCATCTTCGTGCGTTAGATCGTTTCCTCGCGCGAATGGAGCATCGGTCGTATTCGTTGCAGGATAACCGAATGTTCGCCACTGCGAGTCTTCCGCGGTTAGCGAAGACGATTGTATGCTTGATGGCAACATGTGTACCGATCGGAACCTATTAACAAAATAATCGATCCCATTTAGTCTCCATTAAAAATGCTTATACGCTATTTAGCACATTCACGACGATATCGGATGTTTCGCGGCCACTCCTTTTAATCCTTTTCTCCTTTTAATAATAATGATACTTCGCAGTGGATGAATTTTGAAATCGTTACATATTTTAAAAGTGATCTGCATAAGTAATTTGCCTGACCTCGAATTCCCGGACACAGAACAGTTTTTGCCAAGAGCGCTAAGAGTACTCTCAATGATGTCGTGTAACTCTTCGATGATAGGTTCGATGATGCGAAACCGATTTTGGACGCCCGTGTAGGTCTTTACAACTTTCGAAAACGAATCATTGTCTTCGTTATTCACGCAGTGTGAAGCTATCGATCGTAGACCCGTCTCCACTTTCGACCGGCTAAAATAGCGATCATAGCAAAGAGAAGTTGAAGAACAGCGCAAGCTGAGTACACGGACATAAATTAACGCATTGAACAACTAGCGACGGCATTGAGTTAACCGCGGAATTCACAAAGTCGACTATTTAACTTAAATTCATCACAGACATTATGTTTTCGCGCGATAACGAGCAATAACTATTTAAATGTCAGCAATGGCCGGCGGCGAAACATAAATTTATGCATAACGCGTCTGTTAAAAGTTTTAATAGCCTTGAAACTTCGACATGTGGAAGCAAATCAAGCTAAACATATTCGTGATATTCATCGTTATTTCTATATAATAAAATATAGCTTATGTAATAAAATAAAAAAAGTTATAAATAATATGTAGTGATGAAATTGTTAAAATAATTTTGCATGATTAAAGCAGAAATTTATATTCTAAAAATAATTATCTAGTTTGTCTTCCAAATATTTACTTACGAAAAAAAAATGTCAATTTTAATTACAATATATTCAAGATATATAATAATAGATGATTTATTATCTTTTTCTTTCTATATATAACGTTTGCATGATAAAATTCAAGGAAAAAAAAAGTTGCTATTAATATGCAACGACAGCTGACGAGCACGTTTTTAATTAAGGTAGAAATTTATGTAAAATAATGCTCCCATTTCGTCTCGCCGTATTCGCCTGTAAAGGCCGAGGCCGATCTCGATGACACAAACAATTCAGATTATAGAGGCAGCTAATTAGAACCGCACGCGTGGTGCATGCGCGCATAGATTTAGCGCGGCGATCATGCCATTAAGGCAACAAATCAAACTGTCCTTGCTACGCGCATTTAATGTCTGCGTTACATCAATGCTACGTTTGCATCTGTATTGTTGAGTGTATGCACGTGTTGCGTTCCTAATTAATTATTCTATTACTTTCCATTGATTCATCGCTAATTTCGACCTCGAACTTTCCCCCCGATTCTCTCAAGAAACTTATTCTGTACTTCGCGGCAATGATCGATGAGAAATTAAGTCGAGACAGTTCTAAGAATTGTTGCTCAATGAAAGAACAATCTCGTATCGTACAACAAATTTTTTTGCGGTGAAGATAATTTTTCGCTTAAACGAGAAAACCACTTCTTCACATACGAGATGTGATTCTTTCCGGATTATCTGAAACGTCGCTCTCGAGGTATCGACACGCGCGACGGGAAGGCCCGGAGCGTACTGATTACACCCGCCTGGTGAATCAAAGCTTTTCCCTAGTGGTGCTGACGTCTTTTGCATCGTGTAGCCGGACGAGGTGGATCTCCGGATTTTCGAAAGATCTATATACTATAACGATTACCGTAATGACCCGTGTAAGAAATACATGACAACACATTTTCCCGCAACTGCGTTATTCTTAGCTCCCGTTGTCTGAAGGAAAAAAAAGAATTAATAAACATTTAAGAATACCTGAGAATATTCTATCGATGTATCTAATAATTTTATTTCTCGTTGTTGTCCCGATATTTTCCTCTCTCGCGTAAAGAAAAAAATTCTATCGTAATTAACGATAACGATTTGTTATCCAAGTATTTGTAATTATATTTGTAATGAACGTGTTTAATATATTACAAATTCGAAAAACATTTTGAACAAAAAAATAAAAAGTCGAGATTAAATTCTGACTATGCAACTCGTCTCGAATTTGCAAATTACACGAAGAGGATGGAACTCGAGCGCAAATTAGATTGGATGGGTAAACATTTTTTATTGGGTGCGAGAGCTGAGATGGAAATCATGATTTAAGATGAGATTCAGGGCAACCCAGTTATTTTTGCATGAAGTGTCATTCGCGAGCGCCGTCATATATGCAGGCAACCGTTGAGACGCGACACCGCTATTTTTATGGGAAACCCTGAAGACCCGCCCGCTATACCCGACCTTGGTCCAGATATTCGAATTGAATGGTCATTCGCTTCGGAAATCGAAGCAATATTTCTCCCGTTTATGCGATACTTACATTGCTAAAGATTGTGGCATCTGTAATCACAACGGCGTTTCGATCTTTTGTAAAAACTAATTCGTTACCGCAAGGTCACCGCTTACCCATATATAAAGAATATAAATAAAACTCGCGATAGACTCTTCTTCCGGGAATTAATCGTTAAACGACTCGTCATTGACGAGTATAACTTCGCACACAAGCGCGCAAGTGTTTCGCATCTTTATTTCATTGCGAACGCAGTTAACTTACACGTGTGTCAGCAACAGATCCCGGAAATTCCTGACACCAAATTGATCCAAATTGCTGGTCGCATTTGCCGGATCGACTTGGAGCTGCGTGCTCGAATCCCGCCTCGTGTTTCTTCTTGTAATCTCTTCTGTTACCTGAGAAAAATGCAATTTGTTTGTGAAAAGAGATAGGGGGGGGGGGGGGGAGAAAAGATCACGGACATGTGAAATCGACGAGCATGTGTGTCGCTTTGTCATGAAAATCGGCATTTATTTCAAACGTGGTTGTCCGGCTATGGTAATGCCGCGGCAAATACGACACACGTGTCAAGGCGATTGTTTAAGTATGTCTTATCAACATCAGTGGTGCCCGTAGTAAAAGAAAAATACCGAAAGAAAAATAAGCCGGATGCAACTAACCATATACAGTAGCAAAGTTGCTTTGTGTTTCAATACGGTGATATTGTGAGCTCTCGCGTTCGTGTCTTGCGAGTTGAAGTGAGATAAGTCGTCGGTAGAACCTCGCATCGTAACAAAAAACTGTATAACTCTGAAAATCAATCGCAAACAAAACGTAAAGCAAACACAATCCAAATCATGCAAGAAAACCAATTACGAGAGTGAAAATAAAAAAATAAACTGAAATATATAATAACTTTTCTAGTTGTTCCAATATCACGCATATCGCGGCATCATATTTGTTCAGTTCTTCTTCGAGATCTTGCCTGTCGTTTCTATTGCATTCAGGTGTAAAGCCCTAAAAAATATAAAATATAATACTAATTAAAAAAAGGGACTTTAAATTGCTATTAAAAATGTTTGCGTGTTGGTTTGGTGGCACACAATCGTGCGTTAGAAAAAATACCGAATGAAAATAAACGTTTTCTTACTAAAGCCTTCAGTTCCGTGTACAATGAATCTTGCATCAGCTCGTTCTTCGATTTATAGGGCGTACTATGCATAGCATAACATTCATCTGTGCCCAAAATTGGCGAGAGCTGTAAATAATCGACCGATTATATCATGAGAAATATCATTTTTATACAATTTACATTCCCGAAATATTAATAAAATTTAAAATAAATTTACAGTTTCTTGAGGCATAGAACACCAGCTAAGAACCGACAATTCCATATTCTCCATACTTTGATCCTTAAGTACACGATTCTCTTTGCGCAGATTCTGCAATATATGTTTCTCATTGTAACATTATAATTCGTGGCTATGTGGTATGGGATAAGATTTAAACTTACGCGAATCTTGTATTCATAGCTCTCCGTTATACTAGTATTTGTATCTTCGAGTTGAACTATCGTGGTTCTTAATAGATTGCAATTGTTTTCCTTTTCCTGACATTCCTCTTCCATTTTAGTGATTAGTTTCATACAATCCATTTTTTCTTTGGTGATCTTCTCCAGTTTTTCTTTCAAAGATGGTATGGTCAGAATCTATTCATTGGTACACAATTGGAATATTTAAATATAAAAACGGAATATTTAAAGGTTCAGAGAAAAAAAAAAAAGATTCTTCATAATCGAATATTTATACATTCCAAGATTTATATTCAAAACCATGAATATTTATATTCGAGAATTTATATTCGAATATTAGTAACGCGAAAGATTATGTAGAGAAATATGAAGCGAAAATTTAATATCTTTTGATTACGTTCGCAGATGTGTATAAATCTATTTATATGTCCGAGCGGAAATCATAAGTTCCCATAAAATAATAAGATGAAATTAGTTTCACCTCAATCTCCGCTGCTTCCAATTGCTTCAACAAATTCTGATGCTCTTTCGTATATCTCTGAAGGGCTAAGGCCATAGTCTTCTCCTTTTTAATTAATTCATTTAATTGATCTTTCTGCTCGTCGTTCTCCGTTTCGAGTTGCTGACATTTCTGAATGTAATGCTTTCTGCATCGATAAAATGCATAAATCACATAAGCATAAATATCGTAAAAATATGTTTATATAAATTTTTTTAATTTATTCGCGAACAGTTGGAACACTTGGAGGTGAAGCAAATGATACGCACAGCTTGTTCTCGGTAATTCTGTGTTGTTGTTTGAGATTGTTGATCGATTCCTCGTGCCGTTCGAGCTCGTCATGAAGGCCAATGTTCTCCTTGCAGAGTTCCCGAAATTTCTCACGGAGCTCCATTTCTACGATATCTTTATTCATATCCATGGTTTTCATCGAAGAGTCTGCATCATTCACGAGGCTACAAGAATTAGCAACGCGTGTTATAATTGCTGATCATTGTTTAAAAAAAATTTTTAATAATATAACGTCCTACATTCTCGAAGACATTAAATTTTGCTATTATGCTTTTATGTACTATGACTTAAATATATTTATTTAATTTTATGTAATATATTTATTTAATATGTATCAAGAGAACCGAACGTTTATCCGTAATTTATGATTAAAACGTCAATTAAATGTCATAAATTATGTAAAAAATGGTATATCTTTATATCTCTAAGTTCAAGTTTAATGAACAGAAAAAAAAAGATATAATTGGACGCGCATTTAACAAATTCTTTGGCATTTGCAAGCATTGTCAAAAAAGTTCATATTAAAATAATTCGTCTATTATTTACGTATGCTAAATTCGCATTACAATATAATCTCATAACGCAACGTGGATTTTAATTTCCCACTTACTTTTTATATCGATCACAAATCATAATCAGTCAAGCCGACGTCGACGGTGCAAAGGATCGAATGTGCCTATCGCTATCATAAACGTGCCAGCACCGCGTCGATAAATTAACTCAGAGCTCCTCGAGTAATTCACAATTAACATTCGCGACGGTAATTCGAGTAGCTGTGTTTAACAATTTTGTGGAAACAGGAGGTTACGCAAGTGCGCTTCACGCGATCGGTCGTGTGGAAGGTACGTAAATAACTTGAAAAATAAATCGGCCGATTTCCTCCTGTTTCCCTCGCGTCGCGAGAACGATCGCAATTCGGCGCGTTAACGAGATCACCAGGTATGACCACGGGCGAGCAGCGACTGAATACCTCACGCGAATTGCATAAGAGATATCGCGTGCCGATTTCCAGCTGCCACAATATTCGCGCGAATAACACCTGCGTGTCGCTTACTCGACTCTATCGGGATCAACGGCGAGAGATCGGCAGTGCTCCATAACTGGGGACCATTTTCAGACTTATTCGCGAAAAGATACATACAAACACATACACACATGTACACGTGCGCGGAATGCTTGTACAAAGTAAACACTCTTTCCGTCAATTCATCGGTTGTTGTTTCGCTTCGCGCTTGTGTCGATTGTATCGGATTAAACGCGAGATTCTTGGCTGGCAATCGCGACTATTACTTTTATCGCGAGCGACATATACATGTACAGGCTGAATACGTACGCATGGTACATGTGGCACATTATCTGCTAAAAAAAAAAAAAAAAAAAAATCCGATGGAATCAGAAATAAGAAATATAATTGAATCACCTATTTCGGATTCAGAAACATTAAATATCTTATTTGTAAGCTCTCTGACAATCGTCTATTTCTTTTTTTTTTTCGCGTTTGTCGCATTAATATACAAAGTGTCTTATTAAGTGCACGAATCGCAAATTTTCTTGATCAATTACGAGGTAATTAGCCGTCATTACGAGCCTCGAATCTGTTCCTGCGATCTCTTATCGGCTTCCTCGGACAGAGGCGCACCTGTAAAATTTAACGAGCAGTGCACGTCGCTCGCGCTATACATCGACGATACTATCGAAGTAAAGAAAGTAAACTGGCTCGATGCTCGCGAGGAACATTTGCATACGCGCGTTCGCATTCATACGTGTATGTGCATGTGTGCCTGCATGCGCGTATCGCGCGCTCGTGGTACCGCGAATAATTTTTCAATGTCTCTGAATGAAGGTAGCGCACTCGGCTAGGCACGACCTCCGAGGTGCTGCCGCACGATCGAAGCGGTCCAACCGCTTATCAAGCATTCGCGATAATGTCACGTTGCATTGAATGGGCGAGGAAAAATATTACCGTCTACATGCGTTTTACGACGTCTTCCAGAATAAATAATCCACAAGAACGGTGGCCGCGCTAATGCACGCCGCTCGATTGCGAACTTTGCCGTGTATAAATCCATAGGTTTACGCTACGTAATAATAAAGCCGAGTTTATGCATACATATTCGTCTATTTGCTCAAAACGGTGTCGATCGAAAACGGCTGAACGAATCCATTCGCGACAGCTGACGCTCTCCGAAGAACGCGAATAACTCTGTTAGCGTCTAATCAATTTCTCTAGATACCGCGCCGCGTTACTCTTTTTCCCGGTCGGCGCGTTCCACGTATCGAGTTTACGGTTCACTGGATCCCGCGCTGTTACATCGTCCGCCCAGTAGTTTCGCGTCGCGGTTTCTTAATCCACGGCGCAATTTCCGATTCCATGTTAAAAACCTCAAGATCAATGTATTTCCGTTTAAAAGTCATCCCTTGTTTTTGCTCTCCGAGATAATTCTGCGTCTCTATTGAATCGGCGATCCGCGTCAGATTGGTCTCGCGAATCGGTGCATCTCGCTACATGCCGTTTATACGCATGCGACATTTTTCTTTTTCTTTATTCTAAACGATGCTTCCGCTTTTTCGCTTACTAGAGTTTCTCCCGGGCATTGTTATTACTGTCCTGCGTAGATTGTTGCACCTTGACGATCCAGCACTTTGTCGCCTCCTTGAACTGATCCAAATTTACGCGATCGTTCGTCGAAACGGCGACCAAACACTTCCATAATTCCACCAGATCGTCGATTCTACCGAGCAAAATTGACACATTACAATTCGCACGGACGGAATCCTCTCGTGGAAATCGATCTATCGCGCTAATTGTAAATGAACTCTATGCTTATTTACGTGCACACGCGGCGATCGCGACAGTTCGGTCCGCCTCGCTTTGTATTTCGCGTGGCTTTCCGTGCCCCGTCTCGCGTAAATGTGCACGTGTCCTACACTCAAAGCCGTGCGCCAAGTCGTCGATCGCGTTCGTCCTTGTATCGATCGGCCGACTACACACACCGGCAATTTGTTTCGCGCTAGCTATAGTATCGCGGTCGCGTCTCACGTTCGTCAACATTGGCGAACGGCGCGTCTGTGCATTCGAAGGGGAAAATATGTTGACGGCTTGACGAATACTCACGACCAGCTTGGCAATTGATCCTGAACGTACTCGATGATCCTGGAGAGCGGCACCGCGTCGCCCGTCGAATCTGGCGAAGAGGTCGACCCGGAGGAGCCGCATTCCATGAATATCTGCTGCAAAACTGGAAAAAAAAATCATTTTTGATCATCTGCGTTCGACGAAAGTCCGGAAAGTCGTGCGGGAAATATATTCAAGATCTCTATTCAATTCGCAACGAGTTATGTCCACTGATGATCTATCGATGTTGATTAACTTTGGGTGGTTTCCAGCAACATACACAGACGACACTAACACAGTGTATCATTTCATCCTTATTGTTTGCTGAATGTTAGAGATGAAATGATTCACTGTGTTACACAGTGTCGTTGCTGGAAAGCACCCTTTAATCTCAATTTAACTTCCTTTTTATCTTTTTCTAGTTTCAGGAATTAGAAAAAGGTAAAAGTTAATCTATACCACTGGTAAAAGAAAACAGAGAAAAAGATCAAAAGTAATTTAAATCAAGACTGAAATTAATCTATACCAGTAGAAATGGACATTAGGACTTTTGCCATGTTTCTGTACAAATTCACTTTAAGTAGAAACTTGCTTTTGCGAAAACAGACAAGAATAATTGCCTCTCCCTTCCATACACGTACTCACGCATTATCAATTGTGCTTTTTAGCATCGTGTTATCATTTGTTTTCAAACAAACTTTGATTCTGTGCAGAAAAGAGGTAGAAGGGTCCGGATGGTCCACGATCAACGATTAAAAACTGGAAATTCAGATCGCGGCGAGGGCTGGTCCCAGCAAATTGCCGCTCAAGCAGGAATTCGGTATTTACGAATACCTCGTTGCTCGCGCGTCGCAGAATCTTCCGAGGTCGAGACCCCGAAGATTCGACAAACAGCTCGAAGACTCGAGTGCAAAAGGACTCACCATTTTCCAATTCGGCGTCTTCAGTCTTCGCAGACATGGCGTCACCAGGATTCCGCGAACCGTCGTCGGGATCCTGCGAAAGAGACAGTCACTGAACTGAACTGGCACACGCGCATACGCACGCAGGAAGGGATCGCGAGACGTTTCACGCGCGTAAACTTCGATGACAACAAAAAGAAGCCAATTGAAAACCCGGAACGAATGAAATAGTGAAATCCACCAATATTCTTATTCTCGGTGGCGGCAAGAGGGGGCGCGCGCAGATGGAAATCTTCCCTCCTTCCGAGGTCACACGTTTACCTTCACCCCGTCACGGGCGGAGGAGGAAAAAACCGATCACACGGGGTTAATTATGAATTGATCGACTTCCTCAACACGAAGGAGAAGGTGAGATTGCGGTTAGACAGAGAGATCGAAAGATCGAATTTGTTTGTCTTCATCCGCACTCCCCGGCGATTCCTCCCCTTCCCCTCCTCGTCATCTTGAAGGGTTCGATTTTCGATGGCGCAGAGAGAATGGACGAGAATCTTACCATAATCACGAGGGATGAGGACTGTCCTTGCTCGCTACCGTCTACACTCGCATTTGACATATCTAGGACGAATACGGGCAATCCGCGCGTTTGAGAAAAAATCCACACCCCTCTCCCCTCTAGAATAAGAATCCCAATTTCAGCGACACCTCAGTACTCGCGCGGATGCGAGCGAATTAATAATAACCGGCGACGCGACTACCGACAGCGGGTAGTCGCGCCAAATTCGAATCGCGTTTTCAACGGCGGGCACATGCGCAGAGGCGGCAATTAGCCGCATCTTGTCTAACGCATGCGTGAAGCCAACAGTCGTGAACGATCGAGGACGGGAAAAGGTTTAAAGAAAATTTCATATATTTTATAATTCTAGAGTTAATAGGAACTTACTTTTGGGAACGTCAGAATGATCCTCTGATTTTTTAAGGTAAAGAGGAATTGATTTCTTTTTTTTTTTTTTAAGGTAAAGTTCGTAATGGATCTGAAATCCAACAATCTTTTGTAGATAGAAACGTTGCTCGATAAACTTTGTCTATAGAAGATAATAAGAGTGTAATCAATTGGCATGTTAATTTCGCAATTTAGTCTAATTGCTCTTAAGATAGCTCCTAGTATGAGGTCTGTATCGAAACACTTTTCTACCTATAAACGATATAGATGGTATTTAATATAAAATTATTACAATAGACTGTAATCAATTCCTTGATAATTACATTTATATTTTACATCATTATATTTAATATTCCAGTAGTTGCACATTTAATAATTAGAAAAAGCTACTATATGATATTAATACATGTGTGTACATGTCGAAGTACTTGCACACAAAAAATAGAGAAATAATTTATATTTTTTTTATCATTTATTTTTAGATTTATTTAGGTTTTTAGAATTTTCAACAGCGATAACAACTTTCTTCATTTTGTCATGTATCACTTCAGAATCAACTCGCACAAGGCTTACTAAACATTCACGAACTTCGTGTTCACTCAATATTTCCGCAATCTGTTCACTGGTACAGAATCCGACAATCTCCAACCAGTATTTACACAAATAATCTAAAAGCTCGGTTATCAGCTCCTCGGGATCTAGCTCATTCTCTGAATCCGATCCTGAAACTAATGCATACATTATTGGATAAAAAACGACGATCGCGTGTACTATTCAGAATTAAAATAAATCAAATTACCCGTTTTAAGGGAAAAAATTATCGTCGCGACAACGCGGTCTATTCTCGTCGGGACATTCACGTCGCAGCGATGAAAACCTAGCAGTATGCGCACAGCATCGCAAATCATGTTGGCAGTTACTTGCTGAATTGGATATAAGTTATATGACTTTGTGCATAGCTTTAATATCCTATACATAATCTCCATCAGCTTTGAAAACCTCTCGTCATTCTCATAGTCCTCGAATTTAAGTGAGCCAGCCTCCATTATGGCAATTAATACTGCCAGCCAGTGTTGGATAAACGTCCATTCGGAGGAACTGATTTCTTCTCCTTTTTTTCTCGTCGACATTATCTGCATGAACGATTCTAACAACGCAGGAATCAAATCGTCTATGTTAAATAGTTTCTCCAAGAAACTGTTCTCATTCAACAGTTTTATCGCAGATATAGATTCAAGCAGATTCATTACGCCTATTAACAAGTCATCTACGACAGAGATTTCAAGATTAATTAGACAAAAGGATTCTCTTGTGCATTATATGTACAGAACGTACCGTTGGTTGAACTCTTTAACATAAAGTTTATGGAATCTCCAAAAAATTCGCATTTCGTAAGATGAGCCACCCATTCCGATTGAGGATTTTGTCGGATTTTCCACGCAATTAACTGTAAGATCCTGATAAGTTGAATCAATATTAACGAGTCATCGGACGCTAAACAGTTCAGAATTTGTGTAACTAGTTCATGGTCGCAGCCTATCGTATCGATGGCTTCATCATTACTGCATACGTTGCCAATGATACCTAAGATTATTTCCTAAAAATATATCTTTAGTTATTGAAACTGTCAAAATTTATCATTAAAATAGTTTCTGTGAAACTGAATAGAATGCCATCGTAAATAAATCTTACAGTCAATCGTGGTTTGTCTGAAGTCACTAGTGTGTTCTTTGCTATCTTAGCGAAATTGTGCGATATAAGAAACGATGCCACTTCTCCTTCCATACTCAGATCCCACAGAGTACAAAGCTGATCTTCTAGCGTCTCCGTCCAGCTATTCTTGTCAATCTAAAATAAATATTATATTGGACATTTTTATCACAAATGTAACATGGACTATAAATAGATTAAACCTAATAAAAAAGAATTATAATTAAAAAAAGGAAATTGTATCTGAGAAAGAAATTGTATCTGGAACAAAATTTCCAAAAATATTATGCATAACGTCGCTGTTTAATTGATTTGCATAATATTATTATAAAATAATTAATATGTAAAAAGTAATTTTTATAAAAAGATTACCTCACATAGAGACATCAGAGTCTTGATTATCCATTTGCTGCTGCAGAGATTTTTACCTACAGCATCGCCTCTCAACACTGTTAATTCCTGTTCAGTGACATCCTGTGAGTCTATCATGTCTGTGTCCTATCAAAGTACCTTCAACATTTTCACACAATTTTATTGAAAGCAAATAAATAATTCAGAGCTTGTCGTTTGTCACACATCACAGTAACAGAGTAAAATTCAATAATTATATACATTTCAATGTTTACACTTTAGGTTAGATCTGAGATTTCTTAAATGATCAAATTATCACAATTTTCTACATTACCTTAAAATAAGAGAAAACAGTCACGAAGAAAAAATTGAAATTTTTCGTATAAATTGTCAATTTCCATTGATTTTAATCGACTTGAAAACAGCGATTAAACCGTGCACTGACAAGTCTGTGTATTTTACTTGCACTCTCGAACAGTTTCTGGAACGAGATAGACATATATACTTGAATATTGGATAGAGAAAGAACAAGAAATATGAGTGCAAGTAAAACGAACACGTTTGAAACATGGCATAAACATATATATATATATATATTTACATGGTTTTTGAAACAGATTTATCTAATCGTGAATTTCTTCATGTTGTCAAATATTGTCATTAAAAATGAAAAATTGTATATGCGAAATATTTTTTAAAGAATGACAATGGATATAAAAAATATATATAAAATGGATATAAAAAATAATAGAAATATTAATATAAATTTCTAAATAATTTTTCGTTTTCAAAGGATGAGGGCTATGAATACTTTATCATGAACTTTCTCATTGTTATTTAATTCTCAAAAAATTAATACATAATTTTCAATCTTAAATTATTTCCTGTTTAACATTGAGTTTAATTATTCATTAAAATTGATGTATAGAGATATTATTGTTTTGAATTAGGAAGATTTCATTTTGACACAATTATAACATCATTTTGAAATAACAGCAATAGACATACTTGGTAATAACCAAGTGTAAAGATACTTAATAAAAATACAAGATGCGATTTTTCATATTTAGATGTCGATTATCGGAGGTGCTGAGTTTTCGCGAGTTATAATTTCAATAATTATTACACATTACAGTAAATATCGTAATCAGACGCCACATTTATACATACAGATTTATAAAATTTATAAATGATACGTTCTTCAACTTCTCAATTTAAATAATGACATTAATTTATTTAAAATACACATCTTCAAAATATATTTTTTACCAGTAAGTTGAGCATAACTTATAGCTTATCCGCATTACGCCGATACGCTATTATTAAAAATATATTAGGAAATGCATTTAAGTTATAAGATATGTTAATTGTAAAATAAGTTGTTTTCTATATTTTGAATTACGGAACGATCACGTATGCGTGATATTTACACCTTTGTAGAGATGCATATGTACACGCAGATAAAAGACAGCGTCGACATAGACAGCATTACAGAATAGTTTGCAGTATCTCCATCGGCACCTGCATCGTTTGATCATCAACGAGAACGATATCGAAGCTTTCCATAAAAGACTCTAAGCTAGCCTCCACCTGGAAAACAGACGGGATTAGCCACTTGCGTAATCGATAATCAACTAATCAGTCCACTAATCGAGAAACTTACGTGCTCATAAAGGAATCCAATTTTTAAAACTGCCTTAGTATCTTCTATTCCATCTACCATGTTAGCGTCGCCGATCGTGTCGCCCATTAGCAATACATTCTGTCTCTTTTGAAGTATCTTCAGATAATCGTTTGCCAGTGCACACTCATTCTTGTTGTACACATGTATGAGCACATCGTTCTTAAATCCATCCAATTGATTTCCATTATACTTGAGAAAGTTGGAGATTACTTTTACATTATCGAAGAGAGCATTGTGGTACCTCAATACAGCCTCCACTATGTCTCCCAGACCGGCGCTAAACACTATGACTGGCACTCTCGCATTGTACAGTTTCTCAAAAAGTTCTTCTGTACCGTCGCGCAATATATTGTCGAACGTTTGGGCTACTTCCTCCAATTCATGAGGATTGAACTCAAAGCCCTTTAATAAATTTTGCGCCGCGGTCATCCAGTCGCGCATAGCGTCTGCCTTCTTGTTCACAGGCATAACTGGATCTATCTCTATTGGTCTGTATTTATGATATAAATTCTTAGCTTTGTCCAAATATTGCTGCGGCAATTGTTTGCATGTTCGGAACATACCTAAAATTAAATTTCAATGTTCGGTTATCACATAGCTCAACAAAAATTGATAAATCCTGATAAACACACAAGCGCGTATATCTCTACAAATTTCAACGCTCTTGATTCTAGATAGCGTGCAAACTTGCAAGATCAGCAGACTTGTGAAAAAGATGGTTTGCAATTACGAAAGAGCCAACTTCCTCCATATTTTTCTTTCAACATAAAAAATTATCAGTTACTTACCAAAGCTGCTGAGTACATGCGTGCCATTTATGTGTTGTTTCGTAATGGTTAAGTCGAAATCCGTGACTATCTGCACAAGTAATCGTAGATGAGTCGAATGCTGAATTAAAGTGGTAAATAGGGGCACGTACCTGTAGATTATTCGCGCCACCTTGCCGTATCGCATTTATCGTCTTCAGGAGCGCGATCTCGTCCCTAACGTAAACATGCCTCGACCTCAAAGCGGGAAACTGCAAACGGAGAATACGTATCGCAATACCAGCGAAAAGAGATCGCGTCATCGACAGGACGATGGATGTTGCTCACCTCGTCGATCGTAAGTTCGTTGCTCATCGTCGTCGGTGGCGCGGAATCACGCGAAGCCCTCGGAAATTCGATGGCGAAATCAGCCTCCGAAACCCCCGTCTTTCGTCTCGTGCCAACGTGCGCTGCACGTTGCTTGACGTTGCTCTCCGCGAGTCTTGGCGAGTCTGCCAACCAACCACGGGCCACTGGTCCACGACACTCCACGAGGGAATGCGCATGAATGCGCATGCCAAGCGCGTTATATCGGGTGCTGAGAATATACGTTTCTCATCTGGCGCGAATGTCGTGTCATTTAATTTTACTTGACGTGGATTCTCACTTCAATGACATTGTTATCTTTAAGAGAATTCTCAGTTAGGACGATCTATGCGATGTTGTGAACAAATTCATGAAACATTGTAATTAATTTATAAACGTGGTTAATAGAACTGGAGTAGCAAAGTCGAATGTCAAATAAAGTTGACAATATCAATGAAATATGCCAATTAACATTTATTCGATAAATAAATATATATATATATATATCCATATTTATTTCGTTACAATTTTAGAATATATTTTGTACATATAATACTACTGGAATAGATTGTAATTTGATTTTTTATACAGATTTTTTCAGATATATATACTTTATACATGACACTTATATGAAATAATTTTTTGAATACAACATATGTATATTTTAATGTACTAATTGCATGTAATTATCTTAATGTACTAATTATGTATTAATTTAAAAAAATTAATTACTTAAAAAATGCAATAATACATTAAAAATATATTATATTAAAAAAATATGCATGTCAGAAGTATGAATAATATATGTTTAAAAACATACATATATGTATGTATATATATTACTGCATGTTTTTAAAAACATGCGTGAGATACATACACGCGAATACATGCATATGTGTGTCGTGCATATAATTTTAATAAAATATGATGTGTCATGTATAACAAGCTATATATTCAGATTATTACATCTCTTTAAACATTAACATTATTTTCTCATATTATTTTCTTTCAACTTTAAGTATTCTTATACTATTCTTAGCTTGTCCAACTTATTATTAAGTGTTTTTATTCTATTTCACATATAAGAATAGGTTTTAGCAAATTTAGGTAAAATAATGTCCTTTTGATCAAACACTTAATTAAGCTATGGTAGATAATTAATTTAGATTTTAGATTTAGATAAAACATAAATATGTAATGAGTTGCCCACTAAGAAGTCATTCAGATGTTTTGTAAAATCCTGCACTATCGCCATTAATTTTGAATCCTTTCATTGAATTTTTTCAGAGTTAGTTTCTGAAACTATTGTACAAATATATAGTTAAAAAATACAATATATAATTAAAAAACATATTACTATATAAATTGTCAACAATGGAACAATGAATTTTATAATTTTTCAAGAAAATTAGAACTTATTTTCCTCAGAATTTTACCCATTATCAAGGGAACAGAAAGTTTGCGCGTATATAAATATATATATGTATAGACGTATACATTTGTAAATTATATTAATATCTCGTTGTATCATATTAGTTTCTTGCTCTAAAGAGAAAGGGTCTGATTCTTGATATGGATATAGCATAAGAAATAAAATCTTCGCGAACATGTTTTTTTTTTCATCCTGTTTAAGTACAATAACTAAATCTTGTTTTATAATCGACATTATCGATAGCCAGTTGTAGGCATACTGTAAATCTAATGTAAGATTTTATATTCCACAACATAACGTGCTATACTCTTCGTGTTGCACAAGAATAATATATGATTAAATTTGAATTTTAAATTAACCGGACAATTATCATCTACCTGGAATGACTTGCATTATAGTATATTCAAAGTTTTATAGTACTATACAATACAATAAAAAATAATCCTATAGCATCGATAAAAATTTATTTTATTGGTTATATTATATTTTAAAAAATTTTAATACATTGATGTATAAAAATTTTTTAAATGTATTTTTAACTGCACTTCTAATTTTAGATTCATTTACATTGTCTTATTAAACATAATTGTTTTTTAGTATTTAAGTTATTTTTCTAATATTATTTCAATTCAATATGTCCTAAAAAAATATTTGAACTCTTCAAAGTAACATATTTCTATTTTAATTGTATCAAACGAAGAACTTCCAGATAAAAGTTTTGTGCAAAGGAAGAAGCATTCTTGAAATGCTGTTATTAGCTGATTATCGACAATTACACATCGCGTTTTAAATTATCGATAAAATTGAAAGTAATCGAAAGAAATTAATTATTCCAAGCTATATCATTATTTAATCTTAGCTTGCTAATATACATAATAGCACTTGTAAACGATACTTGTACTGTTACCTTATAATCCTATGTCCTCATTAAAAAAAAGATCGCACAATAAACTAGTTGAATCTCTAAACTATAAAATTCAAAAAGCCGACGAAACAAAAAAGTAAAAGATAAGATTTAAATCCGAAGATAACGAATTAAAATATTTAACAATGATATAAAAAAAGATAACGTCGGATTTTATATAATGACTAACATAAGTGGAAAAGATAGAAATCATTATAGTAAGTATCAAGTATGATATAATTTTAAAATTGAATTTAATCCGGGAAAAAATTTTTTATATACAAATATATATATAAAGTATGCCTTTATATATTCTCTTTCTCTTTTTCTGCAAATTTTATTTGTGGATATAAGAAAAATAATTGGAAAATAATTTAAAAAATAATTTTTTCATGTTCTTTACAAAAAGTAATATTACTTTTAAATTATACAATATTCAATATATAAGCATATGATTACATATTGAAATTATATAATTTTATATACATTTATGTATGATGATGTATGGGCAATTTTTTTCATTTCCTCAAATTTCACATTTTTGTAAAAAGAGAACATAATTCAATAATTAGCCATTTAATTTTTTTAAAAATCACCCTCTTATTATTTTCTCGTATGTATAATATCTTAATAGAGATTATACAAGAAAAAGAAAAAATACATATACATATTTTATACATAATTATGTGTGAAAAATTTTAGGAATGAAGATTATGAAGACATGTATTGGAGCGAAATAAGCTGTTTTACACGAGATAATGTGAACAAAATGCGAGAAACCAAGAGCTGAACTGAAAATCTATAATATACGGTAACTGAAAATCTATAGTATACGGTAACGTAAGCGAAAGAAACGAATTCACATAGTATCGAGAATCGAAAAAGAATTCTTTTCTAATTTCCAAATTGAAATGAATTCTTTTTCCATTTTACTTCTGTTCTAAAATCATTCTTAAGAGTTCATAAAGAATTCACCCTTGTGACACCAATTTCGAGTCTTTTCAAGAATTCAAGAAAAGTTCTTTTTATATTCTTCTACAGAATCCTTTTCGAAAAGATTTCTTTCGAGTTCATTTCGAGCATATATTATCCCAATTCATAAAGAATTAAAAAAAATTAAGTCCTTTTTTGAGTTCATAACAATTATCTGCTATTTAAGAAACTGGAGCTAAGGAATTTTGAGAATTCACCCTTAACGTACGTCAGGGCATCCAACGTAAACTTCCTACCCAACAAAAAAACTCATTTGTGAAAACCGTTACGTATGCACGTTTGAAAATCTCTGGGTTGCGTCGAGGCCAGTGAGGTGAAAAAAAAACTGCATCTCATGCAATAATTCCACAACGATATCGTAATCATAAATTTCAAATACGATACAAACGACTCGACCGAATGGCCCGAAACTAGCTGAGAAGGGCGAACACGCGCTCGTGGCGGCCGGCAGCAGGCAGGCCGCGCACGCGCGGCTAACCTCTCTCGGACTGACGTCAGCGGCAAAGTTCGGCCGGGCGGAGAGAGGGGCGAGGGAGCGGGATATCGGACGATCGTCGGCGATGGCGGCGACGGCGGGCGCGCGAGGGGAGGGGACCACCGCGGAATCGTACACGTGTGCGCGGGCGCGCGCGCAAGTGTGTGTGGTTCCTGTTGGCGCGACCGTGGCGGTGCGGTTGCTGGTGTGCGGTGCTGCTGCTGCTGCTGCTGCTGCTGCTGGTGCGGACCGTGGAGCGGCCGGAGCGGTCTGGCCCGGAGTGTGTCAGTCGGTTGGCGAGTCCTGTCGGCGTTACTCGGTGCACGTTGCAGGAGTGTGTGATACTACGGCGACGGTGGCGAGCCGCGTAGCGAGCCGATAGCGCTAAGCTAGTGAGTCAGATCGGGTGCCGTGCGGGGAAAAGAGGGTGCGGTGCCGTCAGTGGGTTCTCCTGCTGCTCCATCTCGTCGTCGCCGTCGGCGGCGAGTCTGCTGATCGCACGCTACTGGTCCATGTGCTCTGCTGACTAAAATGCTCATCAAGGAATAGTAAGTGCGGCGCGGGACGATGATGGGGAGGTGTAGGAGGGTGAGAAGGAAGAGAGAAGGTCGGTGACGATGACGGTGACGGGGAATCGCACGGCACGGGGCTGTCAGGCGCGCGTCGCGCGACGGATTTCCGAAATTCGATCCCCTCGCCTTAGTCGGCCGAGAGGGAAGCAAAGAGGAGGAGGGGGGGGGGCAGCGAGATTCAAAAGCGGTTGCCACGGGGCACGATGACTGCTGATCTTTAACGGTGGCTCGTAGAGGAGAAGGTGGGAAAGCAAGAGGGTTGAAGAAAGAGAGACGGAACGTGAGGGAGAAGAGATGGTGGCCCTCTCATCCCTTACCGCATGATTCCAGGCGGTCTTCTCGCGCTGGTTGCACTTTCTACACCTCTCTCTCTCTCTCTCTCTGCTTCTCTTTCTCTCCTCGCCAACAAATTTGGAAGATGGTTTCTGGGCCCATAGCGGGAAATGCGAGAAAAGTGTAGCTTTCCGAAAATCTCGACTGACCTTAGGCCCCCCCTTTCCCTACCCCGGCGTCGACCGTCTGCGATAGGATGCGGATCGACACATGCTTTCGGTCATAAATCCCTCACGAGGCTTATCGATCAGCTTCGATTTCTGTTGTAATTAAGATCGGCCGGCGCGGTACGTGCACCTTGCGGCGGCGATGACGTGTGCCCCCTCCGTCCCTGCGACTCCAAGGACACGCTTGCGTTATCCGTGATTTCCTTCGCCTCCTTCCTGCCTCCCGATATGTAACGCTGACATAATCCGTTGTTTGTCTGTTACAGCCGTGTCACTCTGCCGCTCACAGTGGAAGAGGTACGTGTCTGATCTGTCACAGAAGTCTCACTTCATGTAATAACTCGGTTTGAGACCTGTCTGGATGTTAGATTGCAAAAAAAAGGACAGTTGAAATTTGAGTCGTAGCACGTTGCCGTGCAATCAAGAAAAATCGCTGATCATCTAATTATCCACCGCATGGCATATCTGAATACTTACGTAGAGTTATCTTGCATAAATAATGATGCATTTGTAGTATGAAACCTTTTTTGTCATACAAACATAAATTTCTTCTCTATTATCTATTATTTAGACTTTGTTTCCATTTTTTAATCGTTATCTGTCTGCCTCGGAGGGGGGATAATAAAATCATGTCCAAGATAGATATCTTTATGCTATGTCGTTGAACACAATATCAATTCTAGAAATAGATATAAATTCTATGATGGACTTTGCTTTGTCTTTTTTTGCTCCTTGGATTGATAAATTGTAGTAAAAATAAACTTAAACGAAAAGAATCAATAAATAGCAATGATCGAAAAACAAATCAAAGACATATAAATGTCTGCAAGGCCTAAATTATGTAATGGCTTAACCTACCTTGGGAATTGTTGAGAACCTATATATTCTTTTTTCTCTTTTAACAGTATCAAGTAGCTCAACTGTACTCTGTAGCAGAGGCTAGTAAAAATAATACAGGCGGCGGAGAAGGCATTGAAGTATTGAAGAATGAGCCGTTTACGGATTATCCGTTACTCGGTGGAAAGTACTCATCAGGCCAATATACATATAAGATTTATCATTTAGCTAGTAAAGTGCCTGCTTTCATTCGCATTTTACTGCCAAAGAACTCGTTGGAGATCCACGAAGAGGCTTGGAACGCTTATCCCTATTGTAAGACAGTCATAACTGTAAGTATTGTTGCGCGTATATTTGCACATTTAACAGATTAATTCCAAATATATCTGTAAACGTTACTTTGATCTTTTTGCAGAATCCAGGGTATATGAAGGACAATTTCGTGATTATGATAGAGTCCTTTCATATTGGCGATGTTGGCAATCAGCATAATGTAAGTGCCATGAGGTCCGACGACTAATTTTTACTTTACGCTTACGTGGTTTCTTCTCACAAACAGGTTCACGAATTGCCACCTGATAAGCTTAAGATCAGAGATGTAGTGCATATAGATATTTCCAATGATCCGGTGGCCAGTGCCGATTACAAGGAGGACGAGGACCCGTCTAAATTCAAGTCTCAGAAGACGGGACGGGGCCCTCTCGTTGGGAAAGACTGGAAGCATAATGTTCAACCTGTGATGACGTGCTACAAGCTAGTCACTTGTGAATTTAAATGGTTCGGTCTGCAGACCCGTCTCGAAGGATTCATCCAGAAGGCGGAACGGCGTCTGTTTACCAATTTCCATAGGCAAGTGTTCTGCTGGATAGATCGTTGGTACGGTTTAACCATGGAGGATATTAGAGCACTCGAAGACAATACGAAAGAAGAATTAGACAGGGTAAGTAATTTCGCCTTTTTCAACTCTTCGCTTTCGAGTTTATTCAATCCTTCACTTTGTCGCAGAATTTGCTTCGTTTGTTAAAAATTTCGAAATGTCGACCTTTTAAAACGTTCTTTATGTGTTCAATTGCAGCAAAGACATCAAGGTGAAGTACGGGGTATGCGAGCTGAAGATTGAGGCTTCGATAGCTTCTATTATGAACGGTTAAATCAATTTCCTTATACATGTCAACACAAATACAGACGCATACCTACAGATGTACACCCTGTTACGCTCTGTCATAGACGATTCCACAGGATTCGGACGATTTCTGGAATTTACGTGTCTAGATTCAGTGTCTATTATAAATTACTTACTATTTTAATTTATTTTACATTTACAAGCGTTTTAGATAAATGTATCTACAGTCAAAGATTATTATAATGTAGTTATTATTATATGAAAAAAAAAGAGTCAAATGGAAGGAATCAGAATCATCTGGTTCTCTTGTTTAATGCATAATTATAAAGAAAATCTGGTTTCGTGAAAACCATTATAGATAAAGAATTATGATTACTTAACAGCAGTTCGTAGTTCGATAATAATAGATATTGGAGTTCAATTAACGAACAAGATGCTTGCTGCAAAGTACATAAAAAAAAACAAAGGAAACATGTGATTTAACATCGCGAGTTTGATCGTAGTTAAATAGTTAAAAATTCCACAGTTTAATATATTAATGTACAATTGAAAATCTAAATGTTGCATATAAACGATCTGTATTTCGAACTATTATTTCGACCGAAAGTGTGATGTATTAGATCGTGTATTTTCGAAAGAAAGATCGAGAGAGAGAGAGAGAGAGTATTTTCTCAATTCTACGAAAGTGTATATGTGATCAGAAAGCTCGATTCGAAACAAGTTCTAAGCATTTTAAATGTGTATCTATAATTATTTCGTGGGGGTCTTCGATGATCCCGCGAGGCAAGGTACTACGATATATTTCAATCTATAATGTTCCCCTATTTTTTCGTTCCGTTCTTTATCGACGAGCGCGTAACGTATATATGTACCTATCCCCTAAAAAGTTAAGACCAAACTGATGGATTTTTTAATTATACTGCGATGCTAATAGTAACATATTAACATACTACACTCTAAATTGTTTGCTGAGAACGAGGGGGAGGTGATGTATTCTATGTAAAGTGCTCACACTAATATACATATACACACATGTAGAGAAGCAGAATTTAGGCTATTTCAATATTGGTGACAGTGGGTGAACGGCGAAAGGATGCGTTATTGTATATATATATAAAAAAGGAAAGAGGCATACACAATGAAATTCAAATTATATATATATAAAATGTTTCTTTGCATTCCAATGGATCTCTGAGTACAACCGACGAAGTATTCTGGGACGCTGCTCGTAACCCATTACAGGCTGTTATAATTATCCTTAAAGTTTCAATTTATTTTTAGTGCGTTATATGATATTAAAAAGAAATATGACGATAAAAAAGATTATGCAACAATCTCCTGTCGTGACAACAACAAGCTCGCTATATACAAAATAACTTAAAATTTGTTTTAAATCGAATTGCTAAATGGAAAACAAGTCTTTTAATGGGTTGGACACTAACGTGTAATTGCAGCAGCGTTCTCACCTAGCGATAGGATCTCTAATTAAATATACGATTAAAGATTGAAAAACAGTAAAGGAGTATATAATTTAACTGTCATTTGCACAAAGTAAATGTATTCTCTCTACTTTCTCGTTGGAAGGCATGTAGTCTAAGGTAGCTTTTATCTTCGTATTCACGTACGAAGCCATGGTAGCCACGACGATGCACATAGTATTTGTACTCAATGTACCAGACATATACGAGAAACAGAGAAAACTGGACACATATTTATTCACCATTTTATCGACGAGGGAAAAACCGATCGAAATAAGGCACATCTGTGTCGTTCAAACAAGCTCGTAACTTTAATGGAATCCGCCTTTGTTCCACGACGGCGAGTCGTTCGTTTTGTTAGACATGAGAGTTTCACACACGTACGCAGGTTCACACTACACCTGTTATCCTACGATAAGAGTTACTTAAATAGATAGGCTCTAGCTGTTCCTAGACGTACTGACAAAGCAGGGTAGAAAAGAGAATCGTGGATATAGAGGAAAAAAAATTCTATATTGCTGCCAAAGGGCCAACAATGAAATACCAAATGTGTATGTGTATATATGTATATATGCACGTGTATAATGCGTTTCCTTGTCTTGCATACATACGTGTATACGTACGTGTATGTGTACGTGTGTGCGCGTATGTGCGTATGTCTCTCGATCCAGTCAAGTACATAGTCAAGAGTTAATAAAATTAGAAGGCATAGCATACGAAATTTATTTCGACTTCTCTCTCCATATAAAAATATAATTAAAAAATATATCTATATACAAAATCTAATATAGATGCAATACATATAAAATATATTTTGTTCTCTCTTTGGATATAAAAGAAAGATACTAAGGGATTATCTTACGTGCGTGAATCGTACGATCTCAATTGAGATCGTACTCTTTGATGATATTCCCGGCGATCACGAGTCTCTGGATCTCCGATGTGCCTTCGTAGATCTCGGTGATACGCGCGTCCCTGTAATAACGTTCCGCTGGCATATCTGACACGTATCCCATTCCTCCCAGAATCTGTAAGCATTGATGGGCGCAGAACGTCGCGGTTTCTGATGCCGACAGTTTGGCCATAGCAGCTTCCTAGCGAGTAAGAAATTATTTTGATAGTAGATAAAAAAATCGATGAGAACCAGATCGCCAGTTTAAAAAATTCAATTGATATCCATTTTGGATTTTCTTCAGTTTGTGACTAAGGAAAATGCAAGACAGATGGACATGAGTTTAGCAAAGCAATTATATATCCATATAAATTTTGGCATTTGCAATCTGGCTCTCATAAGGTGAATACTTGAAATCTTATACCTCGAAAAGGTCTCTGGAAATTACCTCTTCTTTTTTTCACTTTAAATTATTTTATTGCTAATCTGTTGATAATTAAACTGATTAAAGCTATTGTGACTTGATGATTTCTGTGCATTCACTAAAGCTTACTTTATCCGATAAGATATACAAAATGTAATCAATAGAAAAATATATAATGGGATAAGATTAAAATCACATATTATATATGGGATAACATAAGGAGCGTCATGTCTAGATTTCAGTAGAATGAATATTTATATTATATTTAAATATTCATAACTTACCTTCGTGTACGGTTTACCGCTATCCTTAAGTTGAGCCGCTCGCCACGTTAACAGTCTTGAACTTTCCAGTTTCAGAGCCATGTCAGCGATTTTTTGTTGAATTGCCTGCAGCTTGATGATTGACTGACCGAAGGCTTGACGTTTAGTCGCGTAATCCATCGCGCAATCCAGGGATGCTTGAGCTATACCTAACGCTTGTGAGGCGATTCCTATTCTGCCAGCATCTACGGATATAATCATATTACATTAAATAACAATTATATATCTATTAAAATTTGCGTGCAAGATCGTGTACCTAGTGTCATCATCGCGATTTTAAAGCCCATTCCCTGTTTGCCTAGGGTGTTATCCTGTGACACTTGACAGTCCTCGAAGATCAGGGAGCAAGTGCTGCTGCCTCGTATACCCAATTTGTCCTCCTTCTTGCCCAAGGTCAGGCCTGTTGTCGGACTGTCGACTATAATAGCGCTAATACCTTTGTGCTTCTTGGACTTGTCAGTCGTCGCTAAGAGAACTATTGCATTCGCCTCGAATCCATTTGTTATCCACGATTTGGTGCCGTTAATCGTGTAACCGCTGCCTTCCGACTTGGCAGTGGTGGACGCCGCACCGGCGTCAGATCCATTACCCGGTTCGCTGAGAGCGAAACAGCCAATCTTCTCGCCACTAACAAAAGGAGTGATGTATTTTTCTTTCTGTTTGTCGGTGCCGAACGCGTCTATAGGGCCCAAATAGAGGGAATTATTCACACTCATTATAACTCCAGCACTTGCACAACCTCGAGAGATTTCCTCCATAGCTATAGCATAGGCCAGGTAGTCCAGTCCTGTTCCACCGAATGCTTCAGGGACGCATAAGCCCATGAGACCCAACTCGCCCATCTTCTTGATTTGCTCCTTTGGAAAAAGATGTTTCTTATCAGTCTCCGATGCGATAGGCTTTAATTCCTCTTCGGCGAAATCCCTACAATTACAAATTTTTAATAAAGGTGATAAATTTTTTTTCATTCAACTGAGTAGTAATTAATTATATACGAAGTAAATTTAATTGGTTTCTCCCTATGTAATACCTGCACGTTTTGTACAGCATCTGATGCGTGTCTGGCAGCATAGAAAGCGAGGCAATGTGTCGGCTGACATTGTTGCGGGTGCACACACCTCTAGGCACATTATTTGCTGCGAACGTCAACAATACTCAATATAGTAATCTATATTCAATATTACAATTGCAAAATATTTGATACTAACCAAGTAATCTTAAGCACTGCATTGCCATTGTTGCTGAGCTGTCACTAACGTTTAACTTATGAAACCGTCACAAACCAGACTTTCGAACTTTGATCCGAGAGCACAATTAATCGCATACAGTACGATATATTCTATACATATATATATCTACATTAAATTGCATAGCAGGCTATTAATAATTGCCAATCTTACACAGCAGTCTTTTTCTTTGTTTACGTGCTAAACCAGGTTGCAAGTTGGAAGGCTGTAGACCAGTCGCAGATTGCTATGGAATCTACCTATCACCGGCCGATAAAGTTGACGTACAGAAACGAATTTACAAAATCAATGGCAACCATGTGTACCAAGACGAAGGACTTAAAATTACAAACAGACGGATAATATACATTAAAATTGTCAAATAACTGACAAACAAAGATATAACAACATATGTATGAAAGTACATTTATCGAGTCTATTTAAATAATATATTTTTGGCTTATAATTCTTATCCAATATTTTCCTACGAAAAAAAAAACTTTCTTAAAATACATATAATTACGATGGCAAAATTAATCAATTGTTTAACAATTTAAATTCCAATGAAATAAAATTTTATAATCAGTTTTATATCAATTTTCTATCGTTCATACTCCTTCGTGTTTTGTAAAAGTGTAAATTCGGTAAACTCAGCTTTTATGTAAAAAGAATTCACCTAGAAATCTATCGCTTATCAAAGCAAGAGGCGTGGGTTGGAGATTCGATAAAAAATTCCGAAAACCTGAGGTCTCGGTTTTCGCGCCGTCCGTCGAGGGTGTCGATCAATATAACGTACGGACAGATACAAGCGCGCATGTACGGTTGCAGTTCGATAGCGACGAGTCCGTTCCTGCCGCGAATCCAGGAATTCTGTCCTTCTGCCGAGACGAGAGCGATATCGTACTTGCACGTCGCCGGAAAATCGCTGGAAGCTGTCACAATGTCGAGCAGCAAGTGTGTGAAGCAGCCGCGTAAGGCGTACACCAAGGAGCAGCATGAGATGACGCATTCTGAGAAGCTGAGGCTGATCGACGACGAGCTGAATTCCTTTTACAAGTAACAAGTCACTTTCGGCACGCATGAAATTATTCATGGAGTCATGGCAGATTTCCATATTTCCGCTTTTCATCACATAAGTCAAGGAAATAAAACATTTCGCGTCAGTAACGATAATAGAGTTATAAGCAAATAGAAATAATTCTGAGATATTTTTCTCAAATCGCAATATTATGATCATTTTTATAAAGAGCAGAAGGATTAATGGAGAAGAATTATTTCATTTGCGATAATAATTATCTTTTTTTCTTTATTATTAGGACTGTTATTATACCCAAAATTTCTTCGCAGGTACTGCCAGCAGGCGGGCTTCACCGAGGAAGAAATGGACATTATTTGCCAGCCGCTCGTGGCGGCGATGCGTCGCTCATGGTTGCAGCTCGTCTTTCGTGGCACTCTGGTGCTGATAGTGCTGGGCACCCTGGCGTGTCTCGCGGCTCAGTTGGACTTTGTTGGTACTCACTTTACCGCCCTCAGCCGTCTGCTGCTGATTAAGGTTCTGCCGATCTGGAACTGGCAGCCGCTCTATTATGAGAATTGCATGATCAACAATCCCTTCTACAACGATTACACTATTACGGAAGAGGATTGCGTGGTAAGTTCTGTATTTTTAGAATAAGAAAAGTCAATCGTTGCGCTTAGGAAAAAGATTCTATCGTGATTTTTGAGACGTAATATTTTAAGAGAAAATATCTAGATTATACCTGAGATTTAAACTTGAATAATTGGCAGAGGACTTTCTTGCAGACCTGTGAGGCGCTGGAGACGATTGATCGTCTATCGGACGTGCGGTATCGTAATCTGGTCGACAATTATCTGAATCGCGACGCACCGGCCATCATCACCGACGCGATGGACTCATGGGCGGTCATGAATACCGATTACTTCTGGTTTGACAATATTACCCACGTGAGTAATGGACGAGTTTCGCTGTCTTGTTATAAACGCTCAATCTCTTCAGGAATCAAATTGAAGAAAAGACATTTCTTTAGAGATTCATTTGAAAGTTGAATTATCTTCAAAGACAAAATTGTCAGAGCAAAGAATTTCTAACAGCGCGATTTTGCAAAAACGAATGATCCGGTGTGAGGAAATGCTATTTTTCGAAACGCAAACAGCTCTACCTGGAGAACGAGCGGTTGATGGAGACGGTACCCTGCGCCCTGACTTCAAATCTACGCACCGGCTCGTCCGACCTCGCGGCGTTTCTACGACGCGTGCACGCGCCCGAGGTGGCCAAGTGGTTTGTCCACTGGCAGAACTGCGACATCAATGCCGTGAAGGTGCTCAGAAAGTACTATCAACGGCCGTACTTCCTCTCCAGCACGGTCTCGCCGGCGCATTTCAACTGGGTGCTCATGTCTTCGGACTACAACAGCCCGAGCTACAAGAAGGTCGAGCTCGACTCCGGTCTGATCGCCCTCGCTCAGCTCCGTGGCGCGACTCAGCTGCGTCTCACCCCCATAAATCCCTGCAACAGTTCGTGCCCCGAGCTGATCGCCGATCTGCATCAGGGCGAGATGCGTAAGTGCCGCGACTGAAATTGGACTGAAGTCCGGAGCACCTTTAGTGGTCCGCAACTGGCTGGCGTTCTGAAAGGGCCACGCTAAAATATTTCTAGTGAGTTGTACAATTGTTGAATTATTTATATATATACAATAGTAAGGTGAAAATTTTGTATTTTAATTCTACTTGCTGGCTAAAAGGTGTTCCGTATTTCCGGTCAAAATTGCATTATAATAGCGGATAAACGGGGGATTGGGCTGTAATGAATCGAATTTCCAATTGAAAGCTCGCTTGTTATATTAATTATCCATTTATCGGATAATTAATCTCGCAAAACGAGAATCGGTATATATTTCTTATTCTTAATCTAAATCTTCAGTATTGTCCAAATATATTGTCAATCGTTGCCGCGAGGAATCGAGAATTCCAAATTAATTCTATCACATCCATGATGAATGCTACACAACTCTATTCTTTTCACGATAGAGATTCAATTTAAATTACAATAACCAAATATCTTTGACTTTACTTTTTCGGAAACAAATGATATATTTATTGAGAACCTATCTAAAGTCGTATGATAAAGATAGCAACAATCTCATGGATTTTTCATTAAGATTTTACGATGTCGTGTATCAGACCCATGCGTTTTTTGCGATAATGACGTCGCTCGCGACGATATTTCCTCGTTAATAAATTATTCGTAACATTGACACAGTCGTTTTCACGAACTTGATGTGGACGCTCGAGTACGCACCGATGCGCGGCCTGGACAACATCGCCATACTCACGGAAACCGTCTGGGAGGAGGATACGTAGATTACACGGTCATCCTGAGAAGATCGTCTTTATCATCACGCAAAATATCCTTAGTCCCACAATACTCTTTGACGTGACGGCTATATATCGATTCGATATATTGTATACTCATGCCCCATTATGATACGTATTAAATAAAAATTGAGCATTCTGGTTTCCGGCTGGATCTGTTACTCTCCCGCCCACAGACGTCACAATCACCTCAGGCTTACAGCGGTATCTACAAGACGGAAAAATAGCGTAGCCTGAGAGGAAACTCGAAAAACGAATCAACTAGCGGACGCGATAAATCGGTGCGATGGTCCACAACGAGGTATACCAGAAGTAACAACAAACAAGATTCGTTTTTTATTAATTAATCGTTTATAATAACATTGTGTGTGTGTTTTTTGTGGGCTCTCTTAAATCTCCCCTTTTCTCTTTTTATATATATATATATCTATATATATATATATAGCCACTTTTTTTTTCTTCTGTTTCTCTTCACCTCGATCTAACAAGGAGTAAGATCGTCGCGCACCGATTCATAGAAAAAACAAAGCGCAAGATTACTGAATGACAAACGTAGCTGGCGTTTCTCTCTCTTGGCATGCTTAAGAGACGACGCGATATATTTCCTTTTTTATTATAATTTTTTTCGTTTATATTGAAACGTGTTATATAGTCGATTTGCGCTACCTCCTGCTCCCGCTTCATACATCCTTAATGTCGACACGAGAGAAAGAATGACAATAATTGGCGACTAATTAACACCGTCCGGATAGCTTCGTAGCCTCCTCCTTATACCACCCCTCTGTCAGTCACTTTGATTCGTTATAGCGCTCTTTCCCTCCGTCAGTGAAGCTTTCCTAGCGGAACGAAAGTCCGCGGGTCCCAGAACGATCGCCGTCGATTTCGCTGGAACGTCAGTGTCCGTTCAAGATCGCACCGGAGAGCCCGTATAAATTTTCTCAACCTTGACAAACTTCTAAAATAAATCATTACTCAAAGGATAAAAACCGTCAAGTACAATCGTTAAATTTAATTAACGTTCAACTCTCGCGAATACAATTTTCCAATTCGCTCGCGAAGAACGGAGAATCAATTGCGAAACGCTTTACTGTTGGAAAATTATTTTTAAACAACAAGACTCTCAAACGGACACTCGATATCGACGCGCGTCGGCCTGGGGTGTGTGTTCGTGTATACGTGTGTATGAATGCGCGGAGGGCGGGCGTTATATTTATTCTATTCGACACCTAGTAGGTGAAATCAACCCAGTGCCTTACACCTAAAGGTATCTACGAAGACCGAAAGAAACGTCCGGAAAATTGTGGAGGATTGTTGGGCGCACCTTGCGTTGCTTTCAGCATTCGAGAGCTCGCTCGCTCGTTCGCTCGCTCGCTCGCTCACACGCTCGTTCGTTCGTTCGCCAGTCGATTTCATGCCCCGACACCACGATCACCACGATATCAAAAGAGCTACACGGATCGTCCCATTCAGAGGCTAAAAGTCGGTAACGATGAGAATGTACAATGAGATATACAGAGGTGTGAGGCTCGATAAACGATCCCGAGAAGTGATCGGTAGACTCCTCCGCGACTGGCACCGCTGAGTCGAGACCGACGATCCGTCATCACGGCCGCGTGGAAGGAAAGGATTAACATTCACCTCCGGTGAAGCTTACAGCGAAGAAACTGTTGAATACAGACAATATGAAAGTTACAGACAGCAATTCACATTCGATGGGACATTTTAAGATTCACGCCGCTAGCTATGAGATCAGGAATGGATCGGGATCGGCCGTTTAATCATACATTGGACGCGGATCAATCAAAATATTCATACTTTCAGCTATACACGAATGTCACGGCTTTCGAGAAGATACAATTCGCAGATGTGACATTCTAACGCAATGACGGATCTGCCGGGAGCTTTAACGAGCGGTACCGCCGCGCGATTCTACTCGCGCTCGATCGTCTCTCGCTATTTTATTGTTCTCGTTAAATCGTACGAATCACTATCGAATCGCTGGCGCTTGGTCTGGACCGCGCGAAGAGGATGAGCGTCGCGGAGATGACCCGTTCGAACGTCTTAACGCGAGACACACTGTGAGTTCGCGTTCGCGTGAAAGTCATAAAGGTGCGTTTTTTTTTTTAGGGTGATCATATCTAAAAGTCTAACGATGATAAGTAAAAATGCTTACTCTTCTCTCTTTCTCTCTCGTTCGCTCCCTTCGACTTTTGTACCGTAAGTAAAAGCACTAGTGTGCGCGCCGCATCGACGATTAATATTTCTCTCCTCCCTTATTCTCGCTTCTTTCACAATATTTATCCTCTCTTCTTCGAAGACCCGCTTCCTGCCGGAACCCGCTCGACATCTCTCTGCTCCCTCATAATTCTCTGTCTCTCTCGTTTCTCTTACTTTTCTTCTCCCTCTTTACGCCTATAATCAATTTCAAGTCCGTAACAAATATGTATACTTTCTCGCTCGCGCGAAAGAGAACTATACATAGCTATATTATAGAGATACGATGGGATAACGCAGAAAACAATCGAAGAAAGACACGTAACGACCGCGACATATGTGAGAGATTACACACACTCGCTATTAGCGTCTTGGTACTCGTTATAATCACCCGCGGCATCGGAAACTTCGGTATCAGTCTTTTTTTTTTTCACATCGCCTGAATCAAGACTACTAGTTGGATATGAGTTTCGCTTGTCGTAATACAGTGCGAAAATTGTCAATCGTGAGGGGAGGGTAGGGGGTCGTGGAGGGCGCTAGGAAGAATAAACAAAAGGCCGCAGAAGCTGCGAAAGGGGGACACGTGCTCTAATGAATAATGTCGATATCACTTTCCAACTCGATCAATATCCGAATCGTCCAGTCGTGTAGTCCCGTAAACGCAAACATTGATATTTCTCTCTCTTTCGCATTGAAACGCGTTTATGTACAATCTCTAATTGAAAAAATACAACTCGGTGAGAATAACTTTACGGAGCGAATTGCCCCGCCTGTTGCAAATCATTATGGTATGGTGCATCGATATCTTTGCGGATCTATTCACGCGAACAGTCGCAGAGAAAGCGACGGATTCTCTCGCGTCTCTCGCGCGATCGTCCGATGCTGTACGACCGGATCTGTTCAGTCGATCGTCGGTTTCGTCGGACGCGCACGTACGAAGCCGAGTATAACTATCATACTATCACGCGACAAGGCAACAATAAAATGAAAAATAAAGGCAAGGAATCCCTCGAGTGCCGTTGTTCTGTCTACTTTTGATTCAGACAGACTCACTCCATGCAAGTATAATTATTCATGCATTAAGCTTGTGTAATGGAAACACCGCGTTAGGGAGATACGGCCTCGTCTGTCGCAATTGATTTCTACATCTTAATATTTACAGCGCTTGTGATAAATCACATTATCATTTAAAAATGATAATCACTGATAATCGTTTCTCTCCAGTCTTAACAATTTGCGCATGGAAAACCTTGATCGACAACAACAAATTGTTACAAGACATCTACCGTGGACTGATTACATGACGAACGAAAAACGAGCTATTCGATAATTTTATTTCGATAGCGAATTTTAACTTTTCTTTAACGTTAGAGATTTCGTCTTGGTCCATAGAGACGTATACATTATGTGTGTTCCTATTATGTGTCTCATTAGTGTCATTTTGCTTATGTTAGAAAGTCGACGTTATTTTTATATCGCATTATTTTTCTGAACGTCGCAATATTAGCCCTTTCACTCTCATCTTAGGATACGTAACATTCTAGACTCTAACAAAGTGTAATTGTAACATCATCATCGAGATATATTGTCCCCTCCAAAAAATCATTAAAGCTGCAGTGGGACACGCATGTCCCGATAAGGGTGAAAGGATTGATTTGCGATCTTGAGTTTTCTAGGAATTGTTTCGTTTTTCAACGAGAGATGAGTATCTCCCTACACGGTGCTTCCTAATTTTCAAAATCTCGAGCTTGTCTCGCTGTATATTCACCGAAAAACATATGAAAAGCGAGTACACACAGGACAGGCGCGAGTAACAATTAAGTACAATGACGTGACGTTGATGCTGGTGTGATGCTGATATGATGATGATGATTAGGATGAGAATGATGACGTGACAATGATAATGATAACAATGAGAATGATGAAAATGATGAGGGCGATGAAGATAATGAGGCTGATAATGTTAATGATTGTGTTGCATGATTGGACAGTAAATCCGGAAAAGATTCGTCGCTCTTCCTCCGCCATATTTTTTTCTTTGCTAAAGATATCTTGGCGAAAGGAAACAATTGAAGGTAAAGATACTTTGTACAAAATACGATACAAGTAGCGATGTAACAACACTTTGCAATAGTTAAATATAATATATGTATATATGTATATATATGTATATCTGTATATGCATATGTATATATGTATATCCCGTTACCATTTAATACGCTATGATCTCCCGTTCCATCTCGCTCGTCTCTCTTTCACACATACAGTTATGATATATAGTTATCGTTTGATACGCGGCCGATTCGCCCGCCCCGATCGAAGGATCGTAGGGTTTCGTGTCTGCGTTTCATTGGTGTCTGACGATGCTCCATACTCCGATTTTTGTGCGCCAATCAAGACGGGCCTGACGATAAACAGCCACAGTCGCCGTTCATCCTCGGGCATCGTCTTGGACTCGTCTTCGATTCTCTCCCGATCCGAACAGGCGATCCCGATTCCCGAGATTCATCCAAGCGGCTGGAAACACGAGGATCTCTCTTTCTTTCTCTCTCTCTCTCTCTCTCTCGCTCTTTCTCGCGGTCCGGACGCGACGATTCCATCCGCGCGCAAGTCCATTCGAAAATGCTGGAATAAAAGCGAAGGGCATAGGATAATGTAAGGGAATACGCGAAGGGGGGAGGGGGAAGGTGGGGGGAAAAGGGGGCTTCCAGTCTCACACACACGGGAACAAGAGAAAATTGTCAAGACGAGAGATCGTCATCGTTTATTCGTGTATGCGCCGCTACGGCTCTCAATATAGCGCGCTCGACTTCCACGAGAGAAAGAAAAAAATAGCTAGAGAATTATCGATTAGAGATATGATCATTGGTTGCTGCTGGGTGAGACGGTTCTCCCAAGGCACACCCACGTTGTTGTCGCGTTCTCACTCCTAGACGGCGATATGATTATCCCTTTGTAGGTCGGCTTCTACCATTCTCTTCCGTCCACGTGGCGAAAAATCCGACTGCGGCTTGCGTGGATTTCTCGAAGCTACGCTTCGCCAGTGAATCGTTTTTCGCATATACAGAATTTGTGTTAAAGCGGGATGCTTCTTTCTCTCTCTTATGTACACTCGGTACAATCGCAACGAAGGTTTCCATTTTTATTCTGAGAACCGAACGGCGCTCCGAATAACGCAAAGAGGACGAGAAGAGATTGGAAGAAACAGTCGCGCAAATACGCAATTTACATGACTTGGCGCGCCGTCGTTCAAAATGTATTTCGCAAATAGCATTCAGTGACATTGATTATCTCGTGTATGTTAGGAGATTCCGCGATGGTTCGGCGGAGTAATCGACAAGTACTTCTCCAATGGACTGCGCAGCCACCGATCGAGGATCCTACCGTCGCGCGAAGAAGAAGACGAAGTAGCAGAAGAAGATTTCAGAAAAGGAGGATTAAGAAGAAATTCGATGAATGCTTGTACGTATCTCTTGTTTCTTCTCGATCGGTCAGTCGATTCTCGGCATGGGTCACCTTCCTCTCTCATCTCGAGCAGTCTCCACGGAACGTTTCGTCTTCTTTTCTCTATTGCGAGGCTCGTCCTCGATTTCACACTCGCCCAGCGACGTTTCTCTTTTATTTTGCAGTAGTAAACGATTATTAATAGCGAGTAGCAACAATAGCAACAACAGCAGCAACAGCAATGGCGGCGCACTCTTCCTCTCGCCTTGTCCTCTTTGTCTTCAGCAACAACGTTCTACGAGATCGCGTTCTGGTTGCACATCTTCCGAAAGACGTTTGTCGTAATACTGATTTACACAGCTCGATTGGCGAGATTGACTTGCGTGCACGCGGAGGTCGTGCGCGAGAACGATGCGGAAACGAACGTGATAACGTGTCGTCGTTATCGCCGTCACGATCACGTTGTCAACGATCGCTCCTTCTCACTTGCCCAATCCAAATTTCATGAAGATCAGTTCTTTCCCTTTGGACAGTATGTCGCCGCCTGCACTCGCGCCCGCCATCTCGGTGAACTTCTGCATCAGGTTCGGCCCGGTACTCTGTTGCTGTGGTTGCTGCTGCTGCTGCGTTGGATTAGGCTGCATCTTGGACTGCGCCGTCGGCAGCACCGCCGGTATCCCTCTCATGGGTTTGCTGGTGCCTTGAGGACCGCCGACTTGCATTCCGAGGCCGCCCGGCATGCCCGGCATACCCGGCATGCCCGGCATGCCTGGCTGGTTCTGCTGCGAGAACGGCTGACCCAATTGCTGCTGTGGTTGCTGTTGCTGGAACTGTTGCGTCGGTTGCTGTGGATATCCTTGATTCGGTTGTTGCTGCTGCTGGTACGGTTGATTCGACTGTTGCTGGTATGACTGATTCATCTGCTGTTGGCTTTGATAGTCCTGCTGCTGAAGATGCTGGCCCGGGCCCTGCATACCTGGCATGTTACTACCAGCGACCCGATTGACCACGCCGCCCCTCCCCTTCCCCTAAAAACAAAGAGATGTGGTTAATTCGATCTTTTCTTTCCCTTGACCGTAATTGCCTCGCTTTCTCGTTTTTGCTGGATGTCCAATCACTAAGAAATAAATAAACTGTGTCTATTTCTTCACCTAACTCTATCGCGCGCGTTCTATTATTACTTCCGCTAGTGTCACTTCTGTGACGCTATTCTTCTATCATTCCGAAGAGTCTATAATTAACTAACGCAAATAAATTGTCGGCAATTCCAAAGAGATATATGATGATTTCTGCAATGGTAAAAATTAATTGGCAGAAGAAAGAAATCCTGTATGTTTTATGATAAAAAAACGTAACATAGATGAAACTTTATAAAGATCTTCATGTTGTATTTCCGACTCGTCCTCTCGCAGAATATGTGTTTGTGTCATGTCATGATGATTTATCCAAGCGCGAGGTACGTTTTCTTTTAAATGCAATGATCTATAATTAAAATGACGAGAGATCAAATAAGACGATGCTACGGCATGCTGCACGATTTAAAGCGTTTCACATGGCATATATGATACGTAACAATACATTAACAATACACATATAGCTCGCGTGCCACGTCCGACACGCGTGTTTTGCAATAAAGCGTGATTCGTACTTGCAAAAAGGATATACGACTAAGTAAACTGCAAAAATACTGACACGAATAGTTGTCAGATTTTTCTAATCAAAAATGACGTTTTGTGAATTCTTTTCAGTCCATTGTATTTAAAAAATTCACTTTAAAAAATAAATTCCTCTTTATATATATATATATATATATATATATATATATATATATTTTGCATTCATGCAAAAGAATCGAAGATCATTCAATATTTGTAGCAAAGATAGAATCGCGAGTTAGAGTTGATAGCAAAGCACAGAGAGCGACATGTAATGAAAAATGCATAAAAATACGAAATATAACTTTTTGTAAAATTCCATAACTCTCTCAATCTAATATCTATATTTTATCTATATAAAATAAATCAAAGATCTTGAAAGAGAGAATATTTTGTCGATTGATCACAAATTGATCATAAACAGACAATGCAAACGTAATAAGAAAATATCGATTCGCTCTAGAATTTCGCAGTATTCTTAGTAACAAAAAATTCAAGTTTTCCTCTCTCCGTTTCTCTTCGTAAGGAAAATTGGCAACTTATGGTCGCATGTGGAAAAACGACTTGTCGATCAGTCGGACAGTCGTCGAACGTGGAAATCTCAGTGTACCCTGAAGAACAAGCGCACAAAAAGTGTGGAGAAAAAGCACACACGTTTGACAAAAAGCACACGAGAGAAAGAGAAAGAGAGAGAAAGAGAGTAAGCGCACGAAGAAATTCTCGGAAGAGGAGCGGGCTCACCTGTTGCTGAAGGTGGGGCAGTACGGGACCTTGCTGATGGGCACCCATGACACCGCCGCCGGGTGGCAAGTGACTGGGCCCATGCTGATTGGACGTGGTTACGGTCGTGTAGCTGTGGTGATTCGCTTGTTGATAGGCTAGATGCGGTGGATTGTTTTGATGTTGTAGTTGATGTTGTTGGTTGTTCATTAGTGATGGTGGTGGTGGTGGTTGTTGTAGTTGTCTAGAGTCTAAGTGACAGACAGGGACAGACACAGGCACAATGCAGGCATCTAGCAACAGAGAAGAGAACAGAACCGTGTTGTCATTCATGGCGCATTTATCTCTTACTTTTCTCTTGTCTTTTCTTTTCTTTATCTGTTTTCTTTATCTCTTTTCCTTCGAGTCGATCGAGCATGCCGGGGTATATGCTACTGAGATACTCCAAAGAGATACTCCGCGAGCCGCGAAGAACGATCCGGCGAGGAGATCCCGAGAATTACTCGACGAGGTCTTGTAAGTCACGCGAGTCTCAATGTTCCTGGACGAAAGTATTCGCGGACCGTTGTCGATGTCCAATCGTCGATTCGTACCGTTCGGTCAATGAACAAATGGGGAGTTCAACGTAATCGTAAATGGCCAGCATGACAACACGACACGAACGACAATCATGTAACACGACGACCATCGATCAGTTCAGGCACACAGAAACAGATCATGTCGGTATAAAGTAAACTGTTATATATCACAGCGACATGATCGTGTGTATATAATCAGTCAGATAAATATATATATAGTGTAAATATATAATATATACGTATGTATATAATATAGACAGAGAGAATAGGACAGATACGTAGAGTAATAGTAACAGAGGCAGATAGTGCCCGGAGAGAAAAAAAAATATATATAAATATACGTATACACGTATATATGAACATATATACGTACATGAACATATATATATACATATATATATATATATATATATATATATATATATGTCAGATATATGTATACTTATATAATAGAAGACATTGAAAGCAGCTTGGTGTTTTATTGCATTATATATATATATATATATATTAATCTATCGTCGTGTGTATGACAGCACGTGTTTTCAAACGGACGTTCACCAAATTCTCTTTATATACATGTGATACGCGGAGAATTTCTATCGGTGTAATATTTGTAACAACTTTGACGGTCGTGGCAACAATTAACAGAATAACATAACGTTGTTGAATGCCTACGAGAGCGTGGGTAATCGGATGACACTGCTGGTAAAAGCCGGCGTTGACCAGCCTGTGCGTGTGAAGCGACACAACGAGGCCCCTCGAGATCGAGGGGCACGTGTAGGGCGTGTCGGACACACGGTTTGCACACTTTGCTCCAAAATAATTCCATCTAATTATACGCCGCATGCTCATTCGGCTCGAATTCGGCATATCGATTTGAACTCGCCAGATTGCGCAACAATATATCAGTGTGGCCCTTCTGCCTGTCGTCTGGCACACATCTGGTTTCGTGTCTTGTGTTGCTTGACGCTTGCATTTCCGTTTTTTGCACACACCGAGGCGACGGTATCGCTATCGCTACATTGTATCTCACGTGAAATGATACAAGTGTACGCATCTTTGATCCGACTGTGCGCTTCAAAGCGCTGAAATGATGCGCCGCGTCGGTGTGAAAACGTACGTCAACAACCCCTCGAGCCAGTTTCAACATCCCGTTACATCAAATCGCGAGGAGGATTGAATCTTACGACACACGGCAATCTCTAATTTACAGTGGAAACCAATTGCTTTTTTCAATGATTTGGCAGTTTGCGCTTTTTGCATTGCGCTGCGGATGCTGCGGCATTACATCAAAACACTCGGTGGTGATTGGGAAACAGTATCAATATACATACGGCGGAAAAGAATTTTGCTGGCGTTGTTACTACTACGTATGATGCAAAAACGCTTTTATTTTCAAAAATAGTCACCGCTTTGGTAATTGATATTACACAGCGAAATTTATTCTGTCAATAAAATGGAAAGAAATATCGCTGAGTGAATTTATTTGCGAAAATACGAATTCGCTGTAAAACAACATACAAATAAATGCAATAAATTAAATTGGTATACTCAACGAACTTTTTTCATTATCCATATAATAATTCGGATGTTATATCATCGTAAATTTACAAAATATGCTAGGCCAGCAAATTTTTTTCTCCGTGTAGAACGCACAGTTAATTCCGATGTCGTCTTGGCTTGAGGAGCTATTCATGCCCTGAGAGTCGGCACTATAAGGAGGATTTGATGTATATGAATGGTATCTGATTGCGTGTTTACCTTTGCCACGTCGGTGACCGGCCGGGGGTGGTTCTCGAGGAGGTGGCGGTGGCCCCCTCGCGCCCGGCCCTTGGCTCTGGCCGCCAGGTCGCCTGCTACCCTGCGGCGGTTGTCCCTGATTCTGTCCGGGTGCCTCAGTGAGGAAATTACTCGGCACTAAACCGCGCACGCCGTTCAGCTCGCCCATGTAAAATCCGTCATCGTCCATATCGCCATAGACATATATCTCGTTTCCGGTTTGGAACGTTAATTCGACTTGCTGCAAAATTAAGGCAATCAATAGTAAATAATGAAAACAGGAACACTATTATAAATCATTATATAAATATGCAAATGACAATCAATTAACTAAGGATAGTTAGCGAATTTTTAAGACTCCAATTAAATATGTATCTGAATAATGAATTTTTTAAATTTAGAGTATTAGAGGATAAAAATCTTACAGAATCAACGTTAGGAGATAATTCATGAGGATCGTAATCGTAGAGGGCTATCATCTTCTTCACAGGCATACTCGCATAAATGTCTCCCCATCTCTCGCTCTGTGTAGGTCCCCTCCTACCTGGTTGAGCCTGACCTGGTGGATCTTTAAGTTCCTCCACCATGTTGTAAGGAACATATCCTCGCCTACCGCGACACTCGCCCCAGTAAAAACCATCGGCATCTTTCTCACCGTATACCTATGAGATAAAAATATCATATAAAATTTTTCTTTCATACAATACAATTAACATTAACAGAATTTACAGCTTTAACAGATATAAATATGAAGATGTGAAATTGAATATATTTCAAGTTTTTCTAAAAATTTTATAAGGTAGCTAATAACTTTTTATTTCAAAATATTTAATTTAAACATAATTAAAATAATTTTAATAATCACAAATATCAAATGAGAATAGTGGTTAGATGCAGGAATTATATAAGAACCTTGATGGTATCGCCTTCGGAAAATGGTAATTCCTCTTCACACGCATCTGGATTTGGTGACATAGTTGTAGGATCGTAGTCGAATAGCGCCACGAACCACCGTTGCCTCTTGTTCATTTGTTGGGCTACATTCGGTGGATGACTCGCTCCACCTTGAGCCTGCGTTACTCGTCCACCGCCACGATAAACCGGGCCCCTTCCCCTTTGAGATCCTAAACAATATTTAAAGATGGACATAATAATATGTGATTCATGAATTCATTTTGTACACTTAAAGTTGATAGACGATTATACACAGCATGATTCTTATTTCACATCAATGCTTCAGCGAGAGAAGTTAGAGTCCGAAAGAGAAGAAAAGTGTCACGTACATACATATCACATTCAGGGTTTATCTTCAGAGTTGTACATATAGATAAACAGCAAGTTTAGTCCGAAAGAATTAATTAGAGTAGAAAAGAAATGATTGTTAAATTAGAAATTGAGGCATAGAAGGCAAAGAATTCCATCACAGCAACACAGTGGCCATTATATCTACCCGTTTGGTCATAATAAGGATCTTGTGGTCTACTGCTGGGACCGCCCATGCTAGGAGACCTATGTGCTCCAGGCGGGCCCTGAGGATCCATTTGTGAGGACCCATATGCTGTGCGATGATGCGAGCCGTGATGCTGTGGTGGCATTCCCCGCGATCTTCGCGCGGAATCGTCCTCCTCGCTATAATTCGCTTCGCTCGCAGAATCTTTTGTGATTTCCGGAATTCCTAGACGAGATAATTGAAAATCGCGATTAAGCAAGAGTATAGATTATGCAGGGGAGCTTGGGTTGTCATTCGTGGAAGTCATTCATTGTCGAACCCAGATTCCCTTGCGTCTTTATATTTCTGGATATTTACCCATCTGGGGGATGCTCTGTCCGGGATAAATCTCCTTGTCGGAGAGATTCTCGTCCGTCTCGATGATAACCTGACCATGAGCGTCTCTGTTGCTCACGTGTCGTCGCATGTGCGACGGCACGGGCGCGTTCGGATATCGCTGACCTACGCCGCCGACCATGCGATGGCGATTGGGATCATCCTGCTGCGGTGGTCCCATAGTGGACTGTTGGGGCTGCCGTTGATCCATGTGTGGGAGTCCGCCGTGTTGGGACTGCGGCATGTGAGTGACAGGACCACCTCGGAGCACGCTACAGGGTATCGCTGTTGCACAACTATCACCCGACTGACTCTCCCTGCTTTTAGTTCTGACGGTGATGTGCTTCGGGTTGAGACCCATGAGTTTGTGTATGTCGACAAGCGCATGATCCCCGGTGGGGCTGTCAACGTCGGTGACCTTCTTACCATCGGCATACACCGCGTAACCGGTGACGGCCGAACCGTTTAGGGCAACAGGCTGCCAGGTCACTAGCAAAGTGCCGTCCTGCGGTCCAGCCTCCACCTGGAAATTGGATACCATTACGCACCATTAATGCCTAGGAAATTTTTTTTAAAGATCGTCGACAGAAATTCCAGAAAATCTAATATCTAATCCTGGCCGCCGAATTTTTATTCCGTTTTTCCGGGAAACTTCAGAATTTAACATCGCTCTCAGAATTTGTATCCTAATTCTAGAAAATTTTAGAATTATATTTCAAATTTAAATATACAGGTGTATTTAAAATGTGTGTGATTGAAATGTTTATATTTATATTAACCTGGATATCGACCGGAGGATCCGGCAGTCCTTTGGGCAACGTCTTAAAGTGGACGTGACAAGCCAGGTTGTTTGCCGCCTGGGCATTTTGGTCCTCAAAATGCGTCGCCCGCAGGTTCTTCGCTTTGACGGTCACCCTGTATATCGTCGACGGAGCCAGGCCGGTGATGGTGTGTCTGTAAACGCCCGGCTTCACGGTTCTTACTTCCACGTTATTCACGCATACGACGTGCTGATGATTGCTGTTACTGGGTAGCCAGGAGATCACGGCGCTAGTCGCCGTGACGTTCGATGCTTTGACGGCGGTCGGGCCCAGCGCGACGTCTTTACCGATCACCATCGTGCAAGCGGCGTCGCGCGATGTCCTTCTCGAATGTGTGACTGAGCGTACGCTTATCCTGTGCGGCTGTATCAGCGAAAAAATAATTTCAAAGCAATTAAAATGGGTTACATAAACAGAGATATACATTTGATATTTTTATATTTTACAAGTCAATCCTTCATTCTGTTACATGCCCTGAAATTTTAGAACTATTTAAACTTCATGTGCCAGTCTAAAAAATTTCAAACGATTAATTCTTTTCTATAAAAAACTTTATATCGTATACAGAAAATTATTTCTTCTATTATTACAATAGGTGATTGTATAAATTGATATTAATTAATAATTATAATTTTAATTGAAATTTGTGTTCTCTCTTTTGTAAATTCTTTTTGGAGAATCTAATGAATAAAGATTTTCATTACGAACCCGTGTAGAATCGACTCCTTCCACCAAGGCCCTGGTCCTTTCGGTAGCCTTCACCGTAACTTTTAGCACGCCGTCCACGTAGACGTGGTAAGACTCGAGTTGGTGCGTGTTGTCGGGCGCGGTCCATCCGATCAGCACGCTCTTGTTGAGCTGCCGTTCGAGCGTGAGGTGCTGCGGCGCCGGAACTAGGTCCGAAAACATGTAGACTTCTTCAGGAGGAAAAGACAAAGACAAAGCCTAGCTGTAGCTAAGGATCTCTCACTATCGTCTATCTCTCTAAGCCAGCCTAAATCCAGTCAACACTTAATACAGTGCAACGATTCGGTTTTCTGTGTTCCCCATTTTATTTTGTGACTATTCACTCCGTGAAAACCGGTTCAGGCGTGGACGTTTATCGTGTGACGCGTATAGACTTCTTGAATTATCAACATGCAACAAATAAGGCAAAGGAAGGAGCCACACAGGAGTACACCAAGGATAATTTGGTACTTTCCCTTGGGATGTTTAACATCAAATTGAACATACATATACACATACAAGCAGGATCGATAAATTGTGTGGAAACAAGATTTTCTCTAGAGAAAAATTTTTATAATTGCGTCATGGATCGCGTTATTTTAGAAATGTGTTAAAAAACATTTCAAACACATTGCTGAAAGCGGGTTAATTTTTTAGAGATGATCCAAGTACCATATATATCTACATATTTACTGGATTGCGAAAATTTGGTATACATTACATTGTCTAGTTCAAGGTTCAAAGACATGCATCATGCAACGTTTTATAGAACATCATAATAAATTGTTAAAGAGTATTAACCTGGTGGTTCCTGTTCATCCTCCTCCGCGATATTGTCGAGTTCCGCATATGCGGTTAATTCTGCTTGACGATTCCGGTTTCCTTCTTCCAACGCTGCTAATTCTAAATCAATATCTTGCAGATAGCACTAAAATAGATGAAATTAGAATTATTATTGTCGTCTAAATAACATTCGCTAAATAAAGTTTTGATAATATTCTTATTATTTTTATACATCAATAACATCATACATCAATCCTATTTGTCGCGGAGATATAAATGCAAGGAGAATATGAACGCGATTCTTTAAATACCTCATTAGCTTTCATATTGCTCACTTGAGGGATATTCGTCGAGACGGAATCGTCTACGTCCCTGAGGCCGAGAACGGCTTGATGGAATTCCAGAAGATCGTCGCCGACCAACTTCTGCACGAAGTTGGCCGGCACCAAACCGCGTCTACCGTCGAGCGTTTCCGCATCCAGGAACCCGTCTTCATCAGGCTGGCCCCAGACCAGGAGGTAATCGCCACCCTGGACCGGTAGCTCCGCTTCCGGATTCGCGTTCGGCGAATGTTGGAACGGCTCATAGCTGAAGCGAGCTATGTAAACGTAACATCTGCCCTTGCCGGGCACGTCCAGCATGTCCACTTGACCTTCGGCTACAATGTCCTCGGTGTTAGTCAGTCGGTCCAGGGGATTCGTTAATATACTTGTGGGGATCTTCGGCATTTGCCTAGGGCCCAGAAAATGATGGCCGGTCGCGGTACCGGGCGCGGTCGGCGAACTGGCGCGCAAGCTCTGCTGGATCTGATGGATAATCGCCTGCTGCTGAAGTTGATTTGCCTGCGACTGGGCGGAGAGTTGCTGCATCGCTTGTAGAGGATCGCCTATTGCTTGTAACAGACCTCCCGAACTAGTACCTGCACAGGCACAATGTTATTATCAGAGACGATCAAAGATGAGTCGAAAAAATAAATAAAATTTAAATCGTTCTTTAGTCTCTTAAAAATATTACACTGGAGACTAAATGTTTCAATAATGCACGTTGATGTGATTCTAACCTGAGCTTACGCCCGACGTCCCGAAAGCGTTGGTCCCGACGGTAGTGGAGTATGTCGATCCACTGGTGGCGAAGGTGCTCTGACCGGTGGAGAAAGGAAGAACGGACTGGGGCACGCTCGTGAGTCCCCCGAGGGTGGAATGAAAGGACGTGGTGGAATACAGCGGCAGCGAGGACAGCGTTGTCTGTGGAATGTTCGTCTGCGGCACGGTATAATTGTGATGCGGCAACTGGGTGTTGTAGCTGGTCGCGCCCGTGCTGTAAGTCCCATTCGGATGCGAGGCCATGGACAAACTAGGATATGTCGTTGCCTGTGCGTGAGACAAATTAATCGTTGTGAAATTTATAGCCAGTTTAATCTTCTTCGTAGTTTTTAATATCTTTTAGCGATATTACGATAGAACTAAAATTAGAGGCTCATCACAAAAAATTGCAACGCTTGAATCGACATTAATTTACAACTGTTGGAATCTATTTTAAATAGATATTTCGTAAACTGAATACTAAAAACAGTGCCATCCGGTCTATCTATAGGCCTCCAAGAATTCATTACTTCGTTTATCTGCTTATAAGAAAGTAATCATGACTGAATAATTGACGACACACCTGTTGACTCCCATTCAACTGATAATTCTGGGCGGTCTGGGCAGGCTGTGTATAGTGAGGTAACACGCTCTGGCTGGCCGATGTCAGGTACGTGGTCGAGGCCGGATGCTGTTGCTGCTGTTGTTGCTGAAGCGGCTGCTGATACGTTTGCGTATGTGGATAGCTCTCCTGATACTGATTGCTTGTGAAATGTGAGGTGTGCGTTTGCTGCTTCTGTTGAGAAGGTAAAGCGCTTTGAGAATGGGAACTCGACAGCTCGTGCTGCGACTGTTGATACTGTTGAATTTTCTGCTGGAAAGCGGGCTGCGATTGACTGCTGGAGAGTGACGGTGCCGGCGGAATCGGCTCGCTGTAATGATATGGTGGTCCATTCGGCGTCAGTGGAGGACAACCAGGCATCATCGGCGTTAATGGCATTGGTGAACCTGCGTACTGTTTCAATAGGTCTTATATAATATGCAATAAACAACAAGCATCTTAGAGGGAAAAAATATTAGCACAAATTGCACAGTAAGAAAGTTAATTATTTAAATAATTGTTCTTGTTGAAATTGATGTTAAATTTTTTTGTATAAAGATTTGTGAGAAAGATTGTGTAATATTGTATAATATTATGTAAACGAATTACATACGTGACCCATTTGAGTAGGCATCCCGAGGTTGAGGGCGTGTGGATGAGGTGGATGTTGTTGGCCGAGGTTGGGAAGATTCTCTGAGCTGGACCTAAGGATGCCCTGCGTGACCGAGGGTTGCTGCGTGGTTATCGCGCTCCGCGTGTGGTCCAATTCGTGCAATATTCTGCCGCTGTTAAATTTATTTTGATTAATAAAAAATCCGTGCGATTCACTTTCAAATCGTGTATTAAAACTAACATATAACTAATGTTACACAAACGACTTAAATATTATATACAGCGTATTCGGAGAATGACAGTCAACTGAGTTCACAAAGCTAATTTTTCTCGATTAAAAAGATTTATTTCGTCGATCAGCATACCTATTGTCCTGTTCGATCTTGGCGATGATTCTATCGATCTCGGAACCGGCCGGCGGCCAAGTCGACGTCGGGACGCTCGTGGACGTGACGTGCCCTACGACCGGTCCTCTGCTGCGCGCACGTCTCAGGCTGGTCAGCTCCAGTGACAACTCCTCGTGCTTCACTATCTGCAGCTCGGTTTTCTTCTCGAGCTCCCGGATCTTTGACTGCAACGCCTCGACCGATTCCGGACCCTGATAGCGTCCTGCTATCTTCTCCCGCAGCTGGTTCTGTGCATCCGCATGCTGCCTCTCCAGCTCCGCTCGCCGGGCTTCCGTCTCCCGCATTTGCTGAAAGAATCGATCGCATAATTAGCGTCATAAATAAATTCATCGATATCCGACGGATAAGACATTCTTCAGCGTGATCGACGTTACGCAGTAATATATTATTATGTAGATACGACAGCGATTTGCTAAGGTTGCGCCGATGTCTCGATTAATGGCTATTTTTATAGACGATTTATTGTTCCGAATCACGCAATAAAATTTCACACGAGATAGATGTTTATGTTTACAAAAGCTATGTTTACTAAAAATAAAATTATGCAATATACAATTCTACATATATCGAGATAAATATGAGATGACGTTTCATAAAGTTTCATAATAAGACTTTAATTTTACAGAGTTATCTACTGTCTCATACAGAATAAAAAAATGATATATAAAGAAAGAAATCGGTTCGATGTTTGTGGACGAGATTTCGTTTTTAATAACCCGGAGCGACAGTGTAGTTGGATACGTGACAAGAATCGTCACATTTGTAATGAAAAGGGGGGCTTTTGTGCTCCCGATTGCCCGAAGGTGCGCGCAACTGATCTCCGTCATATGCAAACTGTGTAGAAATCTCTCGTCAAAAGACGGTATCAAGGAAATAAGGGGACAATACCGATAGACCACATCCCATTCGACGTTTCCCCTTTAATAGCTTCTTTATAATTAGCCGGCAATTATGGCGCGATGCTGATCGCTTTATAATCCGTAAAATTGCTTACCACTTCGCGAAATTAATTGGCTCAATTATATCGATTGCCGTAGATTGAACTTCTGTCAGATCAGTATTAATTTCTCGCGTACAGATTTCTGGGTTTCGCGCTTCGAAGCGCGATCGCGGTGTACAGGAGACATAAATTTCAGTCGTTAACGAAGTTCGAACGATTTAGTTTACGCGCGGCGCGAGGCCGCGAATTAAAGCTCCCTCGAGAACGGGCAATCATTACCGGAACGCATTAATAAAAACTTTTGTTTTTCATATTACGTGCGCTTTATCGAGTACCGGCGAGCGTCGAGAGGGTGAAAGAGAGCTTTTCACGAGCCGCAGTTCATTGTCGATGGTTTACACGTAACTTTCACGCGTACACATGTATGTATGTGTGTGCATATTGATTACATGCATATTACCTTTCCACTGTAATCTGTTTAATTTCAAGGACTTTCGACTCGCGACAAAGTGCACGCACGTGTTTCGCATATTCATTAATGTCGCCACGCAGGATCTTTAATTTTTGGCAACCGCAAAGTAACATCCCGCTGTTTCACCGCGAAGACGCTTTTCCCTTCCCGCAAATTCAAAATAACTCAGTCTTCTGCTTAATATAAAAAACAGCACGTAAAAGTCTCACCTGAAAAGATTAAAAATAAAAAATAAAAACTGTCTTTAAAATATTTTCCACATCTTAGAAATTGTGTTTAGTCAGAAATTAAGTAATTGTCAATAACGTACTACTATTTATTTAAGTAGAAATATTTTGTAAAAACAGGCATGAAGGAAGTGAATTAAATCCGAATGAAATAAATTCTTAAAATAAGATTTAAAAAACTGGGAAGAATTTAAAAACCGCGGAAAATGACTTTATATTCATCGCTGACGAGACAGCTCGATAATGCTCACCTCCAAGATGGATTCGAGAACTGCGTCCTGCATGATGGTGGTTCTCGTGGAGGTGGTAGCCCCGACAGCGGATCCGGTACCGTGCAGCTGCGGAGCCTGAGGTGCCGTGGAAGCGCCACCTCCAACACCACAGCACTGCAACATCCCTGAAGTCTGAGACCCTCGCCAGTCTTTATCGCGGCCGGTCCCTATCGATCTAGCGTGTGTGTCTAGGAGCTATCTTAATTAATTGGGCGGCCTTTGCGCGGCCCGCCGAGCCGCGCCGCGCACCGCACGACGATCCCACACACGCCTAACAGTGCGACTCTATCGCAGTGCAAAAGGGGACACTTATTTCTCCCGTCACGTGCGTACCCCGCCTCGGGAACGAGCCGGAACTTGGTCTCGCAGTTCTCTCGGGAAACGGGGGGACCTCGCGTTTAAGGGGGACCAGCGTTCTTTCGCATCGGTTCGTAGGCTGATTCGTAGTTAGATATGGGGTCATCCTACGAGAAAACATGTATGCAAAAATATTTTTTAATCGGTAGCTCTCTCGCTACGCTCTCTTATATTTTCAGATTCAGGAAATGAGATGAATATTCAATGGGAATGAAATTATTGACGTCTCCGTTAATTATAAATCTACGAAATGCGAGAAATGTATGTCGTAGCCAAATATAGCGTGAATTAGGTTGCATCGATTTGGTCCTTCGTTTGATAAAGTTACTTCCAAGCATAGCACCTGGATTTTCTTATCTATTTTACGTGCCGCCCTTAAACTAGCTATCTTCTCGATGCGCTGTAAACTCTCTGCAGTTCTCCAATTCGTTCAATTCAAAGATAAACGAAAATGACTAAAGATTATATTTTCTTGTAATAAGAAAAGCTGTCTTCAGCTTGATTCAAAAGTCAAATAAAGAGCAGTTCCATAGATTCGACTATCGTTAAGGACCGCTAGATTTACTGCGGGAGTTCCCTGTTAAGTGAGAAAGTCAATCGGCGCGATTATTGGCAACAGGTATTGGCGCGAAGAATTCGATCGAGTTAGTAATCCTCGCCTGTAGAAATCCTTCGCGACTTCATGGTCGACGATCGCTCGTCGCCGGCGCTCACAATGAGCCCAACCGACCGCGAACACGTAACTTTAACACCGGCGGTACAGCCAGGGAGTATTAACTGCAGCGCGCGAGTTACTTGTACAAGTTGCGATATTTCGTGTTGACGCGTCGCGTGCGGCCAAGTGCTCGATCGCGGTTTTCACGCGAAAAACTTTACCGCGATTGAGACCCACACATACGCACGCACACACACACACTCACACACACACACACACTCACGCGCACGCACGCACGCATGCACGCATGCATACGCCGCTACTTGTCGCAGAATCTCGTTAACGTTGTACGTTACGATCGAGCGACACGTGCCTCGTTCGAAGCTTCAGTTAGCGATTTTACACGCATCGCCGAGTTTCACGCCTCTCGTCCCGTTTATCTCTGCGTCTATGCACCGAGATAAAAGTGCATCCAGCTAACTTTCCCCCTTTCTTCCTTGTCTCCTATTTCCAATCGTCAGAGATCAAACGTGACTCCTTTTTTTCCACTGCGACATTCAATTCTCGTCAGATATCTACGTTTGTCAGGCGAACCCAGAAGAGAACACCGATTGACTCGTGTTACCCTGCAGAAGACTGAAGTAAGAACTTTTTATATTTCTAATTAAATGTCATGTAGTTAGAGAAATGTATCAGCAAAGATGTATTAAATCGATGTAAGCTGATTGGATAAAAGTTAATTTGAAGAAAGCTAAATTATTTATATAATAAACTTAAACATTTATGTCGTCGACAGGATTAAATGAAATAACTGACATAAGAGAACGTGTTGTAAAAATCACTCGCACACATTGTATAATTGACAATTAAAGAGAGAACATCTCGCTAGGCCCAGCCTCTCATTTTCCTTTTCTTTCAGCACCTTCCTATTAATGTGATTTAATGGCAACTCCCTCGGGTACGCCTCCATCCCCTGATACTATTTAATTGCTGTGTATGTTCCCGCTCTTTGTTTCTCTTTCTCCCGACACACTAACGAACACAGTGAAAGCGACGATCAGGAAATTATCCGCTTTTCTACCACGCAAGTTCATGAACGCGTTGACGAACAATCAGCGCCGTTACAATGTACACAGAGGAACGAAATGCGATAAAACAGGTTACGATATGAGCTGAAGAATCGATATAGTATCCCGAAATAACCCGAGTAGTAAAAACAGAACTTTCTGCCGCGTGCATGCAGAATTAAAAAAAAAAAAAGTTAAGAACAAGTATCGTGTGCATTGCGCGAGTACCTATTTGTCGTCACGACTGAGGCAGAATTCTGCGTGCAGAGAAATATAAAATCTTTTCCCGATAGAAAAAAACCGTTCTTCTCGACCCCTCTATCCACGCATCGCGAGTTAATGCCAGACTCCTATATTAGTGCCGAATTATCGATTTTATTCCGCCGCACGCGGTTCAGCTCTCGCGGCTTAGGTAAATACATCTTATCGCTGTTACTTCATGGCTACTTTGTTCTTCGCGGCGCGGAGCTCTTCTCGCTCGTTAACCCTTTGATTGCCAATGTACCTTAAAGCGATACGAACATGAAATCCGGTTGAAATCAACGTTTGATCGACACATGTTGTAAATAACGGAAATATGTAAACAATACTACAGCAGGTTGCAGAATGAAAGAAACATGTTTTCGAAAAAGATTTCAGAGTTTTCACTAGCGAGGCTTGCAAAGAGAATAATTAATTCGCAATTGTCAATTATAAAATATTTGTTAAAATATTGTGTTAAAATATTTAACATTCGAACGGATACTTTTGTTCGTAAGAGAATTTGTTTCGCAGATATAAAAGTTCTTTTACAAAGTAAAACATGCCAATCAATTATACGGTGATCTCAGACTTTCAGTTAAGATGAAAAGTTCTTTCACGGAACGAGTTCTTCGATACTTTTGGATGCTTAGTTTAACCATGAAGAGCACGGAAATCATCGCGGGAAATCGATATCTCAAAATTTTATAGGTCTGATAACAGCACGGAACGTAACGAAGCTGGAAATAGATAAAAGCAATCTCGTTGCGGTTAAGAATGGAAAGAAATGTGCGGAATACAGGAAATGAAAGAAGCACAGAGCGAGATAGATTGAGAGAAACGGAGGCAGCGATAAGGAGACCTATCAAGACGAGAAGTCCTACCGAGTGCTGGCTGGCAATAATTCGATCCAAGATGCGGACGAGAAGTGCTACGTGAGCAGACGGATCGAGCGATATCGAGGAACACCTCGATGGCGGACGAGATAGCAACTGATACACGGAGATAAACGGGCGGAAATGGGTACTCTCGCCAAACCCGAAAGTGTGAGGAAGTCTCCGGTCTACGAGGGAGAAACAAGAAGAAACAGAGAGAGAGAGAGAGAGAAAGAGAGGGGAAGACGTCTTGATATTTTACTGCACTTCCGGTCACTGAAAGCCAACTCTTGACAATGATTCAAAAGGCGATTCACCCCCGGAACACTCCGGCACTCTGACGCTCGATGTGCGGCTCGAATTCGAGCCTCGTACAACCAAATCGACAGTCAAGACGACGTCAAGAGGAACGGTGACGGCAAGGGGTTGGAGGAGAGGCGCGCGATCCAGTACGGGGAACGAGAAACACCAGACACGGAACGACTTTCCCGGCGGGGGCACGACTTGAGTGGCCACGGCACTGCTTATTGATCTCACTAAAGGGCGAAAGGTAGCGTACATGTGAACCCGGTGCGCACCGGACACCACTGTCGCGAGCAGCGGCGGTGACGGCAACGACGACGGTGGTGGTGGCGGCGGGGCTGGCGGCGACGGCGGTGGCGGCGACACCACCGACACTCCACGATTCGCGTCCGCCATACTGGTCCGTCGTCCCGGTGCCGCTGCCGCCGCCGCTGCCGTCGTCGCTGCCACCCTCATCTCCCCATCACTGACACTCTTCCGCGACGGACTGTCACTGTGAAGCCTCGACACGTTGAGCTTGCGGCTCGGCCGGATCAGACAAGTAAAAAGAGTTCACTCCCGGGAGTATGTCTCGCACAAATAATACGTCTGGAGGTGCCGCCTGCGACGTTCTGCTCGCGTTCGTAGCACTCGCTCGCTCGTCGCCTCCCTGGTGTCGCGATCGTCGGACGTCGGACGACCGGTGTCGAGCGGCTAATCGAATTCCCTTTCACTCCCGTTCGCACTCTTCAGGCACTCCTCTCTGTCGCTCGTTCTTTCACTCTCTCTCTCTTTCTCTCTCTCTCTCTCTCTCTCTCTCTCTCTCTCTCTTTCTCGTGCTCACCCTCACCCTCGCACCCGACTTGCATTAGCTTCCACTCTACCTTCTCATCGACGCGACACTTACGATGACCGAGTCGAAGGGATTGTGGCAGGCCAGGGCTGCTGCTGCTGATGAGCGAACTCTCCTCGGTACTCGCCAAGCTTTTTCACTCGGCTATCATCCCGTACAACCCCCAAGATCTGCTCGGCCGTGGAAGGCAGGCAGGGCTGCTGGAGTCGGGGGTAGGGGGTGATGGTGGTGGTCGCTCGCCAGTGCCGGGGGGAGGAGGGGAGGTGACGGGTGGGGGTACAACGGCCCGTGTGGGGCGGAGGTGTACCCCCGTACGGTGTACAAGGGACACGGTAAGCGAACGGGGGTGGTCGAGGAGAGGGTAGATGCGCGCACCAGGATGCGAGAAGCGTCGAAGGGGCGGTTGGTGAGGCGACCGGGGGACCGGGAGGGCGAGGGCAGGGGCTCCCGTCACCGCCAGATATGGGTCACTCGGCGATCGATGCCGATATAGAGTCGCTGTATCGCACCAGAGTCCGTCGCACGATCTTTCCTTACATCACGTCTCGCTCGCTCTCGAGTCGAATCTGGGGGAATGGAAAGTGGTCCCCCTCTCGCTCTCGTCGGCACGGCGACCGCTCGTCGGCTCGCGACATTATCATCGGCGACGGGGGGAGGCGACCGGCCGCGATGATTCGCGCGCGCGCGCGCGCCCGTTAAAGGGGTTCGATCGACCGTGCCAAACATGGCGGCACCGCCACCCTGGTGGCCGATACCCTGGAAGTCTAGTGACTTGGCGAAATGGTTCGCGTCGCGGCTACATGGGGGTGTAGCTTTCACAAAAGACCAATCAATACGCAAGAGGTGATCCTACGATATCTCTGTTCTCTCTCCCTCTCATTGTCACTCTTTCCTTCTGCTCTCTCTCTCTCTCTCTCTATTTCTCCCTCTCTCATTCTCTCTCTCTCTCTCTCTCTCTCTCTCTCTCTCGCTCTCTCTCTCTCTCTTCCCCAAACTCTCCCGCCACTGACTCTCCAACCTCCGTCTGCTCTCCCTCTCTTTCGCCACCCTTTCTACCGCCTACATCTATTTCATTTATCTAGCTCTGTTCCTCGACTCCGTTCTATTCGTTTCATTCTATCTCGTCGCGCTTTCTCCTCTCGCGCGATTTTTCTCTCATGGACGAATAGCGAATGTAGAATGGCGCGGAGATAGGAGGGGAGCGATTCGCGAGGATCGGGAGAAATAGTCTAATTTTAACGCGGCGTCGCACGCACGCACACCTGTCCGAAATTTCTCCGTGCGGGAGAGACGACAGTACCTTCCTCGCAGTCTAAAACGATCTTGCCGTATCACCAGGAACGTATCAACTTCACCCCTGTAGAAATTCCAAGTGTTCCTCATGCCAGTCGAAAACTTCATAAGATGATTACGCGATCGTCAATCGCATCAAGCACGGCATATATGCGAAGATTCCGCGTCATGCTTCGTTTAACTTCATTAATCTACAACATATACAAGTTGTTTAAGGCATTGTAATTAATTCATAAAAAACATACTTTAATTTATTCATAAAAAAACATCGTTATTGATTCAACGATGGCATGCAGTTAATGGTGGAGAAATAATGAAGTATTGTTGGGGGCCTTGGCACATTGCCACGCAGACTAATTAGAATGCAATTTCCTTCAGTTACGTTGCCGCGTCGTTAAAAAGAATTATGTGTACTCAAGTAAATAACAGTCTACATTCAACAGTTATGCTTCCAACCGCCAGATATTGCGATTAGATAAATTCACGTGTGAGCTATACGAGAGAGAGGAGAGTTTCGCTGTGTGCGCGATACAGTGAAGAAACCGGACGCGTTGCGACGCTGATGGTTCGCCACTGCGATTCAGGACTCGGCGCGACGCTGCGCAGGCGTCCGTTGACGTCATCGGGTCTAAGGCACGGGGTGTTATACGCTTATCAATGAACGTACGACGCCTACGGCGAGTACCTGTTCTCCAGCCAGCGCAGCACCGGCGAACACACCCTCCGCCGATCCTCCCTTACTCACCGCCCTTGCACTGCGACCGCGTGCCCTACGTGCTCATTCTCGTCGGTAGCCTTGCGCTACCTGATCGCCGTTCATCGGCCAGGTGTACGAGAGCGAGGGAAAGCTGAAAGCTGATGCTGCGATATTCCACGACCCATTTTCTCACGAACGCGTAATGCGAGGTCTGGATGAAACCCAAACTGATAGAAATATCTACTTTGAATCTTTTTTTAATTTTTCAACAAGGACTACAATTGTTGCAAATTAAAATTTCATCTTAAAATTAAAATATTCGGAAAATATTATCTTTCTAAATTTTTTTTTTGAAGATTGCCTTCTGAAATCTTTGTTCGAAATTATATAATAGTGTCAATAGTGTCAATAACGATATTGAGATTTGTATACAAAATTGAACATTAGTTTACCATTTGCATGTTTTTATCTTACAAGATCGTGCAACGATCGTGCACAACGAAACTCTCTTATTTTTAGTAGTCGCCGTTCGATGCATATCTGCATTTCCCCCATTGAGTAATTCGAAGCTCGAATCGATCGCCGGACCGCGCGATTCGCCCTCAATCAAACGAGCCGCATTAGTGTCGCTTCGTCATTAGTTCGAATATTTACTATTAATAGTAATTTACATTTAGAAACATCGCATAAAATACATTGTATCCTCAATAAAAGTAAATAGAGGATACTGTTCTTCAAAATTTAATAATGTAATTCAAAATATTTTCATAACGATTTTTATGAAAATGATTTGTAAAAATAAATAAAAATACTAATAATTATCACATAATTACGTTAAGAAATGACTTACCGACAATATTTTTATCTCGAGTCGACTATACGATTTTAGTGAAAGACAAATTGGCACATTGAAGACATCCGCCAATCTCGATTCGGACGCTTTCTCTTTCGCATTTTTTCTCCACGAAACGTTTCTCAGTGATTATATATATTATCATAATCGCGCAGTATATGAGTCGTGCTATACGTTATGATTCATGCTATACGTTAATTTCCTCCCGAACCTGTAAACAAAATATCATTTAAAATATTCATTTTTCGAAAGTGTGGCTATTTATCTTTATAATCTCAGGTATAAGTTTTAACTGTCCCTCTCCTTTTTATTTAAAAAAAAATAAATATTATATAAACAGATGAGATAGTTTCTTTGAAACAAAAGAACATTTCTATTTTTAGTTAAAGGAACATCTCTACTATTTTTATTTTTCGTCATATCGACTCTAAAATTTTTCTTTGACCGGTTATGTTGACACCGCTCCTCTTGCACTTTTACTTTGCCATGTACTTCTTTATTACGTAATCGTAACCGGTTTTAACATACGTACACATATAAGCGGGGGTACTTTTCTTTACCATGCGCAGGCCACTGCAATATCTAATGTAACCGTCGGCGCGAATTGCAGTTGCACACAGTGTGCTCGCCGAACGTGTACTCTGTAGTGCGATAACGCGCGTATCTCTGGTCGTCTGTGAGATTAACTGTTTAATACATAAAATATATATCTTATCTTAAAAAAAAATTTTTTTTACACATTTAAATATGCCAAATACTTTTCTAAACGCGATTTAAAATATACATTAGAAAACAAGAAAACGAGCTGTAGGAGTGTACATAAATCGAGCATTATTAAATTTAAATTCTTGCAAAGTAAAAAGGAAATTAGACTTTGCAACGACAAATATTGTAATAAAACAATCCTGGAGAAGAAATCAGTTTCAAGCATCAGTTTCACACATCTTCTTGACGACGATTTTTTACTTTTTCAGGTATTAAAAAAAATTGTTTATATGTATAAATCGTGACTAGAATTAAAATCATAAAGATATATTGGTCATCGATAAATCGTAAAGTCATTTTGGCCGACGCGCAAAAGTGTCTTGTATTTGCATTTTTAAATTTCTATTCATGTGAAAATCGTTCAATTAAAAATTATCATTGCAAAAACTGCAAATGGTATACATATGAATTCAATGTTCTACAATGCCATTTTTGAAATGTGAGGTATAATTTTGAAAGTGTTGAAAATAATTTTAATTCTAATCCGGATGCTGAAATCGCGCAACAGTAATTACTGTGGCGCTATTCGAGCGAGATTATATGCCAGCTATTCGTAAGCGACGGTTCTTACGTTTGCGGTGAAAGTTTCATTATGCGGGAAATTTATGGACCGCATTTCAATCATTAAACTTACGCTCTGATTTTTACATTTAACTTTTCTTTTACTATCTCGCGTGTCTATGTTGAGAAAAAGATGCTTTTAATTTTAACAGAATCGTTCCTTCCAACAAAAATAATTTAATAAAATTATTACATAGCTTTTATTTTATTTTAATAGTGAATTTTTCATAGGATGAAGTTTGGTCACACGATCGACGAGTCGCGACAGAAATATCCGGAAATCACAAGCGAGCTTTTGGAGAGTCTACAAAAATGGGCACAAGAACGAGGCCTTTCCAAAATTCCTGACGAACAATTGGCATTATTCGCGCACAGTTGTTATTTCGACGTGGAAGCTACAAAACATTGCATGAACGTATATTATAGAATGCGTACGACGGTTCCGGAATTTTTTAACGACAGGGACGCTAGCCTCGACTATCTACAACATTCCTTGAAAACATTGTACGCATTTATCAGCACTTCTTAAATAATCTTCAACATTAAGTAACATGAAAGGAAAGTTTTGTTTCTCAAGTAAGACTCAAGTGAGACTTTTATCTCTGGCGTTGCGCGTATCTAGTCCTCATTACGTGAATACAGGAAGTCATATGAAATTCGAAAAAATTTAATACATGTATGTACATTTATGCAGATTGTCGATTCAACGCGAACATCTTAACGAAAACACATTATGCCTTTATTCCGATACAATAATTTCTACATAGATCCAAAACGATTTCTGTCTCGATCAATCCTTCTTTTTCTCTTTCAATCCCTTCATGCTCTTTATTTCATACTGCGCGTACAAATTGTGCGCCTGCCAATAGTACCTTGCGCGTAATACGGCCGCATTAGGTATCTTTATAGCTGCAATTTTTCCGCGTCGCGCAAGTACGGCGCAGACTATCTAGTACTGAGAAGGATCCTTTTACGTTTGCTTCCTTGCATACATTTGGTTTCCTCGATTCCGCAAAAATCGCGAAGACGAATTTTTAACAATTTTTATACTTACAAGTAACCCTACCTTTCTGTGACTCGCCAATTTTAATGAAACTCAGTATATTTGTAGATTAGCCAAAAATAATAGACACATATTTTTTATACCGGCAATGGTGCAACTTTAAGGGTGAAAATTACCTCTTATATATGTTCATAAGTATTATTAATTCACTCAATGCATTTAAGATCACGGTATTGAAACTATTTCTGAGTTTTGGAAATAAACGAGTTCTCGTCGCTGAAAGCAAATTCAATGTAAAAATTATGGAATTCAAAATAGCAGATCCAATATGGTAGCACCACTATGTTATATAATTACAACAATTACAATAATCTTATGTCGCTCGTTAACGAACCTTAGAATAGTCGACGAGGAGGTGACGAGAGTCTATTCTTATTTCGCTTTTTGTATTTTTTGTTTCATTATTCCTTTTATTTTTTATTTTTTTATTGATTTTTTTATTTCTTTGCTTATGAATATAAGAGGTAATTTTCATCTTTAAAGTTGCACCATTACCAAAAATAATAAAAAAATGTGTCTATTATTTTTGGGTAATCTACAAATATACTGAGTTTTATTAAAATCGGCGAGTCACACAAAGATAGAATTACTTGTTAGTATTATCCTATCTCAATTAATTTTTATCTCTCGTGTACTCCTAAAATTCTGCTCTTATAAAAGTAGAGAAATTTTATTTCATCTGCCTAGAATTCTACGACATCCTTCTCGTTTTCTTTTTACATATAACTATGAAAAAATATGAAAAAAGAGATTGACTTAACTGTACCGTAGGGAATTTGCGGTGTTTCCCAAGTCCGATCCAAATGGTAACCGCATAATTTTTCATCGACTGGCGGATACAAGGCCATCCCAGTACGTGTTCAACGACGGCATTAAACTGCTGCTGATGGCCATCGACATGGGCCTCTACACGAACGGTTGTTCGGAGGGATATATATTTCTTTTCGATATGGCGGGCATGCGACTTGGTCACTTGACCAAACTGTCGATAAACAGTATCCGCAGGTTCTTCGAGTATCTTCAAGAAGCTATGCCGATGAGACTCAAAGGCATCCACGTGCTGAATGCCGTCTGGTTCATGGACAAGGTGCTTGCGCTCATCAGACCATTCATGAAGCAGGAGCTTTACGAATCGGTAAATTGACTTCCGGTTCCCTATCGATACGAGTGCGATCAATTTCAATAAATCATCTTGTATTAAGAACGTATTCTTTACAAGAGTCAATCGCTAGATTCTGCCTTTTCCAGTTGCCGACTTTTTTAAATTTAATTTAGTAAATTAGCCTTGATTAAACTCGAACCAATTGGGATTATACGGGTCAAATCTAGTATGCATTTCTACTCATCGACATTACGGGAATATGTTGACATTTCTGATCTCATACATGCGGAAGGCGGCCAGCGGTTGACTTTAACTTTCGTCACTCCGTAGCTTCACCTTTACACAGGCGAGGTCTCCGACATATATCCACACTTACCGCCCGAATGTCTGCCGAAGGACTTTGGTGGGGAATTGGACTGTGTCGCAAACCTTCACAGTAAGTACATATTGTGCAACGGTAAGTAGCACCGAGATATATCTGCAACATGTTTTAAGATTTCACAGAAGCATTTGCCTTACTGTTAGAGTATCTTTATTATTTCGCAAATGTGTTAATATTGAACATTTTAATTTGCAGAAGTGTTCTGTATGAAGTTAGATCAATTGCAGAAATATTTCCGGGAAGAGGAAGCGCTGTTTCGCAATTATTCGCCTGACAATACAAGGACGAATAAAAAGATAAAGCCAGTCGCTGTCGACAATTTAAAAGATCGTCACAACGGCGACGATGGCTGATGCAAAATCTTACGTGTAAAAAAATAACGTTATGGCTAATAGTTGGTTGGTGTTTAATGTATAGATGTAACAAATATCATAAGGCACTTACTGCATAATGTACAGTTAAATGAAGATACAATCGCGCGGCGTCATTACTGCTTTCACAAGCGTGACTTCTCGATAGATAATTGTGGCCTTGACTCCAAAAAAGATGCCATTTACTTCGATCTCCGTATTCCTTTCCTCTTTCTCGTTTGAAATTGACTATACGCATCAAAAAGAGCAAAGAACTTTTTTCAAGGCTTCCTGGAAAACATAAAATATACATCTGAAAAATCTAAATAAAGATCTCTTACAAATAGAATTGCAAAAGATTATCAGGGCAAATTGTTTCATTCCGAAACTCAGTATTAATTCTTAATTAAAAAATTAATTTTGTCTTGATTTTTAAGTTAAAAGTATATGTAAAGTAACGGGTTTTGTAAAATACAGGGAAGAAATATGCAAGATTTTTTTATTCTCTAAACACAGCTTGACCACTTTCCTTCTTAACCGAACAATGCAGTTGGATATCATAAATTCTAATATCAAAATAACTCTAATCTATTACGATTAATCTAATCTAATTTACGTGGCCTTGACTAATCTAATTTAATTATGACTTCTCTCCTAAAACAACTTCAAATATTGATAATTGGTTGAAGTACCGAAATCAATTTCAAAATGATGCTTGAAGAATCTTGTCAAGGTCGTTAGAGAAATATATGTCGACAAACGTTTAATCAAAGAATCAAACTAGAGAAATAAAATAAATTGATTTAAGTATTTAAATTTAGTGACTGACTTCTCGCGGCTATTGAAACGATTATGGCTGTGTTCCAAAATTCATTGCCAATGTTGAGAATCTATATTACACGTAACGTATGCTATAGATTTTCAGAGCTGGCAATGAATTTTGGAGCACAACCTAATTATAAATAAAACGAGTCCACATTTCAGAGATTCTGAAGTTTTTTCCTGGACCAAATAAAAATTTTTTCGCAAGTATATAAAAGCTATTAATCCATTATTAGCAAAGTTCGCAAGTATATAAAAGCTATTAATTCATTATTAGCAAAGTTAATATAAAAAGCATTCATATCATTAAAATTGTATTAAACTTTGTTAGAGAACTTTTTAACATCAGTAGTTTAATAATCAACGGTTGGTAAAATAGGCAGGAACATTATTGATTCCAAATAATTTATAGGCTTTCTCTTGAATTATCGACATTTAAAAAATCCTAATAAAATTTTCAAATTTCGACTAATTATTAGAAGAACATAATTAAATAAAAAGTAACATTAAATTCCGATTGACGGTTTTAGAAATTTCTTAACTCTAATTTTACGTTTGAATGTTTAAATTTCGAAGGCTCAAACTCCTAAATTAGTAAAATATCAGAGGAATGTAACGCGATAGGAAACACAAGCCAAAATTCCGAGTGTCGCAATTTTAAAAGCTCTATATTGCAATTTTTTCAGTATTTTAGCTGGCGTAACTACTGCCATCTATACAGACTGTTCCTTTCCAAAAAGGAACAATCAGAAAGCTTCTAGATTGGAGAATTCTCGACATCTACAGAATCGCACCGTATGCCGATGCGGTTCACGCACTCGCATCGTGTTTACATTCATTTATACATAACCTTTTGGACCTTCCGAGCATCGTGGAAATGCAAAAACTCCTTGTTGATACCAGCGTAGCGTCGGAGATACTCGGCCCGTTATCACTCAGCGATGCCGGATACACGAGTCAACGTCGCTCGCTCTCTCCTCAGTCTCGTCTCTCGCGGCCGCACCTGAATGTTTTGCGATTTTAACCAACGTCGACGTCGGCACGCGTTAAACCAGCGGTGAAATTATGAAAAGAATTTAGAAATTCTATATATGATAGATGCTTAATCGAATCGTTATGTAACATTGGCTGTCGGGACACGATCGACGATTCTCCAAAAATTAAAAATCTCGCTGCTCAGTTTTTGGGAGTAATCGTGCAAAAATGTTGATTTCACGATTGCTACGCGAGATCAGTAGGAAGTGGTTCAACGTGCGGAAAACCACCAGGCAGAGTGTGCAGTCTGCCCGGGACACGGTTTTCCGCGGCGGTGTCATTGTCATTAGCACCGTCTTCATAATCTGGTTATCCATATTCCTTTACACGGTTTTTTACTACTCCTACATGCCCAGCATGTCGTACGTGCGTCCCGTGAATTTGCAATTCAAGTAAGTTCTGCTCGTGTTTCTGTGTTTTGTGTGACGATTCAAAAGTATGATAACAAGCGACAATACTTGGGATGCGTCATATTTTTTGAAGATGTCAAAGTCTAAGGGAGCAAAGTTCACTACTGAATTTTCACGACAAGAATATTTATAAGATAATAGTAGAGTATTCAGTAACACCTGATGTTTATCTATCGAAGATAAAGATAATTCACAGAATTGTATTAAATAATAATTAGATTTAATGGTATTTCAATTTTATTTAGATCGTGCGACGAAAAGAAAGGAATTTGTAGCTTTCCGCAGGCTCATGTGCAGTTGACCAAGAAGCAGCGGCTTCTGATGGTAGGCCAGCCCTACAAAGTAAATTTACATCTGGAAATGCCAGAATCGCCAGCAAACAAGGAGCTCGGTAAAGTTTTCAAGTTTGTGTCGCTGATTCTATAAGAATGTTCTAATTGTATTCTAATTAATTTTTTCTCAAGGTATGTTTATGGTTTGCGCGGAATTGCGGAGCCGCGATGGATACCTCGTGGATCACACGTGCAAATCGGCAATGTTACATTACCGCAGCACACTGTTACACACGCTTACAACTCTCGCGTTTTCACCTATGATGATATTTGGAAACGTTGAGGAGAAGCAAGACGTTGTTCTTGAATTGTTTGGCAACTTTGAAGAGGATCAGGTAAGAGTCTTAGCATGGTTTTTTAAATATAATTTAATTTTTTTAATGATTTTATAAGAGTTATTTAATATTGGGATGTAATTTTAAATATTCCAGAGTCATCCAGTAACAATTATTTTCATCGAGATTCAGTCACGGCATATAGAATTCTATTCTGCTAATCTTATGATAAATGCTCACCTATCGGGATTACGTTACTGGATGTTTTATTGGCCAATTCTATCATCCTTTGTTGGCATTGGTACAAATTTGTTTTTCATAATGCTTGTGTGTACGCTGTCATACGTACACTTTGGAATCGAAGAGGAAAGTACGGACGAAAATTTCAGTTACGAAAAGGGCGAGATAGAAGATGATAATATTCTTAAGAGCGATTGTAAGTTACTTTGCGATATGTTGAATTCATTTTAACACGCGACGTGACGCATCCGGATTATTAAGAAAAATCATCCTTTAAAGTGTCAGACACATCATCTCAAGAAGATACATTATCCGTAACAGACCTCAAAAGTGAGGAGAAGGATATGGAAGGAGAAAAACTTGTTAAGGGAGAACCGAGCTACATCCAGGAAATTTCCACATTAATTGCTGAGTCATCGAGCGGCGCGTTGGTTAAATAATTTATTACGCTTAGAAATGTGATTAGTCTATGTAATGTAAAAATAAATTTTATAATTTGTTAGATATAAGCAGTTTGTAATTATTAATGAAATACTAACAAGACAAAATTATTGAAATGCAAATATATATTTTATTATTTTTTATACGTATATTTATTGTATATACCTTTAAACTAATAATATTATTTTAGAGATACCTTCAAAGCATCTATCAATCTGTCGATCTTGCACCGAAATATGTTACAGCTGCATATGCGTTCTGATCGAATTCAAGGACGCCAAGTTTTTGTACCGTCCTTTGCACTAGCGCTTCGGCGAAATACTTGCTTCTAAAAATATACTTGATACGCTACTCCGATTTCAATCATTTTTTATGTAGACATTTTGCATTTTTATATTCGGCTCCGAGTATTATCAAGATTTATTTAAATCGCACATCTGAATTTTTATCTATTTCAAGAATTTTCTTTTAATTATGTTGCTCGTTTAGATAACGTATTTCAATCTAGTTTATTTTGAATAGGGACGGGAAGACTTTGTTTCCCATGATATGAACGTCAAAAAAGTTTTATGAACCCCTGACTCTCTGGCAACCAACAATACAGCCCAGCCGTGCTGGTTGGATTCATTTATCTTTCTGGAAAGAAGATTTCATCAGGGAACAATAAGACACACACCAATGATACAAGCTGCGGCATTTCATTGAAAAATTATAACTCAATTTTCAAAACAATTCAAGATTTTATACAGAGATCTACGAAAAAAATCTTTTATAGGCATTTAAATATTGTTATTGTATTTTAATAATAAATTTTGTAAAGACAAGTGAAAAAGGATCTAAGTATCTGCGTTTTCATAATATTTTGTATAATATTCCAAAAAGTCTTTGAATTTAAATACATATGCACACATTAAATGGCTTTAAGTATCATAGATGGCTTTCTATTCCTAAAATATCTCTTCATTTCTTTATTACTTTATTTTTTGTTTTCATTTCTTTATTGTTCTATTTCATTTTTTTATTTCTTCATTTCTAGATACATTTTGGACAGTAATTATTTAATAACTAAAAAATATTTGAGATTTTAATGCGTGCAAAATATTCGCAGTTACTCTTCTTGAAGATGCAAAGCATCCGTCGGCAGTCTTGTATAACTTGATGCGGGTTTCAAGAGAAGTGTCGTGACCGCGGAAAGCCGATTGTAAGCGGCTAAGGGTATCTCCGGAAGCGTCGCGTTTTCGGATAATCCTCTCAGGGCAAACCGCGCGGGGTCGTAACTCATAATAATTCGGACGCGTCGGTGACGCGTTGAGAGACACTGGCTGCCTCGGATGACTGGTCGGTTAAGTCGAGATACCGGTCCCATCGTAGAACTAGCCGGGGCTCTCGAGAGCCCCGAGTGTAGCGATAGTCATTCCAGCTTCCGTGAGATCTCATGCACGAGCGCGCGAGTGCGTGCGTGTGCGCGAGAGTGCGTGAAGGGAGGCCAAGAAAAAGGAGATGAGGCGCGCGACGCGTAGAGAGGATAGGGAGCCGCGGTAGGGGGATGGGACGCTGAAGAAACAGTCCGAAGAGAGAAGAAGAGATGAGATAGATAGATAGATAGATAGATAGAGAGAGAGAGAAAGAGAGTCGAGAGAGATAATTTAACAACCGTGTACAGGCGTTGGTCGTGGTCGGCCGGCCGTGCCCGCTTCGGCCGTCCTCGCGGAGGCTCGTGAAGCTTCGGGCACGCGAGAACCACGCGCATCAAGGTCGCGGCCATCCACCTTTCCCTCGCGGCAAGTGCACGCGCAGGCTACGCCGTCGACGTCGGGGTCCGGCCGACCCGGCGGCCAACCAGGATGACCGGCTGTCTCGGTCCCCAGGGACGCAGCCGCCGGTGGAAAGGATTCCGAGAACAACAACAGATCGTCCGATCGTCCTCTCGATCAGCATCGCCCCGAAGAATCTCATTCGTTATCCATTAGCTTAACTCAATTTCTTTGCGATCCCACCGCGAGATCCCTTGTGCGTCTTCCGGAGAACCCATTGTTCCATGTAACAATTGCAAAAGCTTTGTGGAACTAAGATACTTTTATAGAGACATCATTCTATTAGCGCCTCCCTTGCACGGATTGCAATTAATTCTTCTTTATGGTTAGTTTAGGGGATAAGAAGTTATGAAGAATATCAGAAAGTTGAGGTGCTTTAGTGGCCCGCGAAGACCGCTTAAAGAAGATATAATAGCGCGTACCTTCTTTAATGCTAACAGAGAGTGTGTACACGAGCTTTGCAACATTTTTATTGATACATTCACATATGCACATCAAAGAATATGTACGATATTTACTTGATTTTAAAAAATCATAAATTAATACTCGATGTATTTAACAGCGCAACACTTGAAACACTATTATGTAAATTTCAATAATTTTGCGCGAGTGCTATAGAAAAAATTTACTACCGGAAAATAATACAAAGTATAATGTACTGCTCGAAAGAATTAGCTTCTTCTGATGCGTGTACCATTTCAAAAATATCTAATACTCTTCAGATATTTTCTCAGTGAACTGTTTTAAATTATTTGTGCAGTTTCAGTTTTTTATTCTCTGTTATTTAGTGCAAACTACGAAATTACTTAATGATGAGGTATCTTAATTGCGGTTTAAACGGTATATTTTATTTACCGTTCATTTATATAACTAATGCAGGCTGATGATCCAGATCCAGAGTGATACGATTAGAAAGTTTTAGCATTAGAATGCGCAGAGAAATATGTTCCTTCGGTGTTGATAAATTTTATTGAAGCCAAAGAAATTTAATCATTGGAATCATCCAACCAAACTAATATTTGCACCAACAAATATGATTGTTTGGCTTTCAAAAAACATATGTGTTTACTTTAAATAAAAATATTTTTTGAAACAAATAAATTTATTTCATCTGTATAAGTTTATGAGCTTAATTCCAAATAATAAATTAATTGAAACAAACAACGCTTTTTTATTTGAGTCATACATATTTAAAGTACTATTTGAAATAATATTTATTTTTTCATCAAATAATATAATTAATGTAACGAAACAATCACGTTCTTACTCTATGAAATAATACTTTGTACAAAATCATGTTTTCTCAGTGAAACAAGTACAAGTCAGACAAACACATATACTGAATGTGAAGAAATGTTTTTCCCTTCGAGAAAACCTCAAAGTATAACCAGCTACCGTTCTTTCACTAGCGATCCTCATTTTGCACAGTGCTCTCCCGGATACCAAATGTATTTCTAGAATCTCGCGGTAATGGTTTACGAGGAATTAAGCGAGCGGGCTGCGGCCCTGGCTGAGAGAAAGGTGTTGTGAGCGGAGTCCGTCCTTCGAGAAGAAGCTGGGTCCAGAACTAATCGTCAAAATATAAGGGAGCCCCGGCTCGAACCACCTGCTCGATTCGATAGGATACCGGTTACAATACATCAGCGAAAGGATATAGCGCTATATTGCAGAAAATTATGGTGAGGCGCCGCGGACGGTACGCCGTCGCCGCTTCTCGTATTATGCTCGGAAAAAAAAGGGAAAAGAAAAAAAAAAGAGGTGGAAAGAGAGATTCGACCAGCTAATTTCCTTTAAATTCCGCGCACGTAGGCAGGTGTGTGGGAATACGCGCCTGTTCTGCTGTGAGGCTAAAATCAATAAGCGCAGGGGATCTGTAATCCGTAACGATGGACAGAGGATCGGATTGATACGCGGATCAAATCGGTGTGTGCCGAGAGGTAGTCGGACGCCCGCCTCGCTTCAACATCCGCGGAATCGAGAGAAACGTTCTTAAATTTAAAAACGTTCTTTTACACGTCTTTCGTGTCGAATTTAGATTTAAAGTCAATCTGCGATATCTAGCGTAACGCGCGCGCGCGAGTCCGTTCCCGCGATGTTCCGCGCGGCGCGGCGCACCGCGGCCAGTTCCCCGGCCATCATCATCCGGCACGATCTATCCGCGCTCATTTTTTTCTAGCCCCATTACACGTAATGGCGCAATTTGTGTGTAATGCTGCAACTCGGACGCTTCCGCCGGTCCTCGGCTGCGTCCGGCCACGCGAGCAACACGCGATCTGGCCTGGACCGGTTCGGGGAACCTGTACCCTGTTACCCGTCCCGGGAGGCTGCGGAGGCGCAAAAGGGGAGAACCGGTTGCCGACGCCGCAGCCGCCGCGTATCTTTTCCTACCTGCCGACCTGCGTATATAAACCCCACCCTTTCAACCTCCTCAATCTGCCTCGCCCTCTTATTCCACGGGTCTCTGTGTGCGCATACACGTTGATTTTTTGCGCGACGAGAGGGGAACCGGGGAGGGGGAGGAGAGAGAAGGAAAGAGAGAAAGAGGACTGGCAGCAGCGGGCAACGGAAGCGGGGCGGCGGCGGAGAGAGGTATAAGCGGCACCAGAAGACGGCCGGGGGGTTTGACCCTGCCAAGAATCCCGCATCTGCCTCTGCTCCCTCTCGCTCCCCTTCCAACCCCGCGTCGTCCGGCCGGCTAATTTGCCGTCTCCGACTGACCGTGGAACCTGTTAGCGCAGCGAAATCAGCGCGCCAAGAAATACAGCCGAGAGAAAGAGAGAGGCGGTACGAAGATAAACAATCCGTCCGCCACAATGGCCGGCAAAAATATTGCCGATTAATAGATCGAAATTATTCAATGTCTCTGTCGTCCCCGCGACGACGATGCTCCCTACCACGCGCCTACGATTTATTAATCCGGGTTTAGCATGTGCTTAATGCTTTCCTTTCTTTTTTTTTTATGAGCGCCCCATCGGCAATTACCGGGCTCCGTTAAGGCGCGTCGATATCTTCATCTCGCGCGAGATATTCTCACGGAAAATATTTCGCGCGATCGTTTATGACTTTGAGCTCTTGTCGCGAGGAAAACGCGAGAGCAAGAACGAACAAGGGCGAAACTCGGGCCACCGCTGTTGCACTCGCGCTGCATCGCAGATTTCAGAAGTGCTGAATAAGCGTTTTTAATGCGTCACCCTCCGTGCGCGACGATGGATTAACTTGTCCTCCTAATTCATTAAAAGTTTGTGCAACACGTTTTCAGATATTTATCTCGGCGGTTCTTTTTGTAGGTCCGGTAGGACACGATTACGCTTTTGTTTTCCGCGCCCCGGCGCGGCGCAGGGCCTTCTCCTTTCCCTTCTCGTCCTCCTTTCTCTCTTTCACTTCGTCCGGCTTCTTATAATGCCCCTCGCCCCGCTCCGCTCTTTCTTTCGGATGCTGCGCCGTAAAGCTGCTGGCATCGGGTGTTTGCGGTTTCCCGCAAGCAGCCCCGCAGCGGAGAATGCACCTGGACCGACTCGCGCCGACTTCTCCAAGGTACAATCGACGATCGCCGTTTGTCGGTTGCGCTCGGATTCCTTCACGACTGCGGCGAGAGGCGGAGAGAGGAGCACGAGAGCAAGAGAAAGAAGTCATCTCTCTTTTGCGGGCCGAGCTGAAAAATAATTCGTCGCGAGATTTATCATCCTTCCGTAAGTCTTCGTGACGCGAGCAGCTGTACGGAGCAAAGAGCGACGACGACTCGCGCAGCTCTTCTTTTTAAATTTTAATGACTGATTCTTTGATGGAGACCAGTTGCTTTCAGCGAGGATGTCGAAGACGCCGATGCTCCTCGAGCTCCAAAACGTCTTTTGCGAAATAAGCGTCGAGATAGATAAAAGGAACTTATCCGTTTTTTAATTGGGGCACAAAGTGCAATAGCCCCCTATCAGTTCTCGATAACGTCGATCTGTAAAAGATATAAAGTCGCAATTTATCCGCGATAGTGATCCGCGTTTTGCGGAAAATACAGCGATCGTATTACCATTGAAGCCTTTCGACGAGCGAGTTTCTCGGCAACGAACCGCCATTACGCTTCTGCTAAGCCGTCTTAGCCGGTTTTACAGGTTTGGATTGACCACAGTAAGTTCACACATTACGTTGTTTCGTTTAAAGCGAATGCCGTTCACAACGGGCAATTGAAGTTTCAGCTAAACTGCATATAATGATACTTATAAAGTAGCGCTTTGAGAGACCCCGTAACTTCCCGTAACGATCGTTTTCCTCTTTACGTAAAACGGCCTTTATTACAATATAATTCCACCGGGGGGGTTCTTTTTTTTTCATTAGGAGCCACCAGGCACTTACCGTATTAGTTAAAACGCCTATTATCTACGTAAATGCGCAAATAAATTGCCCTTTGATGCCCGGATTATCGAAAGGTATGCTCCCGCCGACCTGATTTCCCCTAAACCTGGACACGTTCCTGTTCATAAAGGCCTCTCTCCTGTAATATGCTCCCGGTCGTGGATACGCATCTTCTTACCGAGGCTCGGCGTGCACACACGAGGCGAACAGATTCGCTAGTTGAGCAAGCGTCGTCGCTGAGGAGAAGCGATAGGATGCTGCGCACCTGCTTGCCTCCAGGCAACATAGTGCTCGCTTCTTGTCTATACCCACCTCTTTCTGATCTATTCCTCTTGCTTTATACCAGCGGTTTCCAACTTCCCTTTACACGGTATTTTTATTGCGTGCCATATTGAAGTCTCTTTAAAACCAGTTACGTATATACCTTGCGGAAGACGGCAAAAAGGACTTTTTATACGGACTCGAGTTTTAATGTTTCAAGTTTAATTGTCGAACTGTTCAGCGTCACGGGCATCGAACAGTTATAAAGAAAGACGATTCGCAATTCGAATGTCACTCGAGCGACGAGAGTGGCCCGATCTTTTATTCATAACTTGTATGTTAATCAAGTAAGATTTAAGATTAAACGCGCGCGTGTTCTCAAAAGCGGGAATTAAATTTAGTCTTTTTCGATATCCCGCGTGAGCCGTAAACGTCTCCTTTTAATTATCCGCCATTTTTTTTTCGAGAAAGAGGTACTTTAATTTTATTACGTTTTTCTCTGCTATTCTATTTCAGGTACGCGCGACCAATCTCGTTCCGTCCAGCAGAAAGTTGGAAACGCTTGGTGTGCGCGTGTCGCTAAAAATATCTTTAATTAGTACGAATGTTAATGAGCTTTCCCTCGGAATTTCGAAACGCGGAATCGTTCGGACGACCCGTAAACGTCCACGAAACATCAGTTGGGAATCTCTGTCTCGAAGCGAACACGAACACAGCGAAGCGTTCTCCTTCGTGATCCGGTTACTCTGGACATTATGTAGCCCAGTAGCAAGAGCGATACCTTACCAGAGCCCGTCGCGGTATAAAGGCTCTATTAAATTTAATTACAGCAAATAATTTATATTATAGCTTTAACTTTTTAAATCGCGCGTACGTCACACATATTTATGTACAATCATATCGTCTTTCTAATTCCCTTTTGCCTCCAATGTTGTGCACTCGTCGAAAAAAGAGAGAGAGAGAGAGAGAGAGAGAGAGAGAGAGAGAGAGAGAGAGAGAGAGAGAGAGAGAGAGAGACGCTAGAACATATTGCATCGTATGTTATAAACTAATAAATAAACTAGAGTCTATCTCTTGTACATGTAATTGCAGCTAATCACTTTTGCGTTAACTCCAACGTCTCTTCGATACTCGGCAAGCCCTAAACTAATTTCTCCTCGTGCGATACATTATTAACGATAACCAGAGTATAAGTAAATGTGTAAATGTAAATTAGATATATATGTGTCACAGAGGATGTAAATTACGCCCCGAGCACTTATTTACATCGGAACGGCATCGCGCGTCTAATCTCGGATTACATTCATGTATTGTACATACATGTCTACATACATCCGGGTCGGGGAGAGATCTCCCCTCTCCCCTGCCACGCCACAACCTTCACGCCATTATCCTTTCCACACACGTCTGTCAACTCTCCCTCCCGCGTTACGTGGTCTAAAGTTTCGCGCGGGGAAAATTAGCGCGAAAATTAGCGTGTCCTCCCGGTGTCTCGCAAAACGGCGCCGTTCGACAAAATCCGCTCGTTTAGAATTCGCTATCGAGAGATCGTGGCGCACAAAGAAGCCCCGTGACATATACCCCGGCGGTTAATGAACTTGCCGGGGGATGGAGTTTGGCGATCCACCACTCGATAGTTAAGACCTCGGAGAAACAACTATTACGTTGAAGTTTGCACATTAATTTGACCGTTGGCCCGGGCTTCCCCAAACTTTGTCCGACTTGAGATATTCTTCAAAGTAACCGTACGTATCCTCCGCCCCGCAACCCCGTCCTCCACCTAGAAACTTGCTGGCGTCGCGCTATTGTGGGCAAAAGGCTTTCATTAGGAGCGGACGGGACGATTTAGCGTCGGTGAACCGACGACACGTCGATCGACGCTAAAATTATTTTCACGTGACTCGACAATTTCCGTAAAAGTCGGAATTTTCGAGTTTTACTCGCGGCGAAGGGGCGAAGAGGCGTATTAGGTACGTTCCGCGTGCGTCATCGCGTCATACACGGCGATTTTATCTCACGTATACTGGCTCTTTAATAGAGAACTCGAACGAACTAAACCGAGTAACGGTAATCGGAGTACATCTCGACGGCGCGATATGTCAGTACAGTATATATCCGCCTTTTCATGCTATTTGTACCGTAGTTTCCCGCGCTCTTGCGAGAGGATAAAAGTAATTTGCAGGAATGGCAAATAACGTTTTCGCCGAGGCCGCGGTGAACGTAAGCGGTTTCCGCTTATGACATTTTAACATCAACGGCATCATTGAATCCGTCTCGAGTATCACAACGACGGGTCTCGCAGAGACTCGGGCGCGCGTGTTTTCACGGTCGCAAATGGAATATTTGCGCGGTGTAACGGCGAGAGGCAAGTAAATATTTAGGATGCACACTATGCGCCGCAATTTCCTCGTTCACGGAAACCGCCCCGGTGCCGAAGCGAGAATACAACGCAATTTCCACCGTGAACTTTCCCATCCTTTCCCTCCGCCTAGAAACGTTTTTACGGGAGTAGTTTTAACGGAAAAGTCGCCGGTGTGTCCGTCGATGCAGGCGATAGAGAAATCCTCGTAGAAGATTTCTCCAAAATAAAATTTAAAAAGAAAACAGAAAGAAAACGATAGCGAAGAATATTACTTTAAAAATTTATCTTTAACAGATTCGTGCTTTATAAAAAGAAGTATTAGAACGAGAACCTGTGCTAAGATGTAATAGCTTTTGCATATTAGATTCAGTCTATATCGTAATAAGCTGCTTTATATTGAAATAAGCTGATATTCAACTTGATTCTTTCCTTTCAGCTTAACAAAGTTAGCTAGTTATTTTTCTGCAATTTTGCATCAAGAAGAAAATGTGAGATACGTTAATGAATTAATTATAACAGAAAACGATGCTTTAGAATAAGGAATAAAAAAAAGGAAATAAAATAATGAATTAAATATTCGTACGTGAGGGATCGGACCGAAAGCGCTTCGCGACGAGCGACAGACGGATAATTGAAAGCAGAAAGCGCGCGGGGACACGACTGACTACCATCTCCGTTCTCGCGATGCACTCCAGTGCAACAGACACTGGGGGGGTGTCATACAATCGCCGTCGGCCCGCTGACACGTTTTGTTTTCGGTTCTCGTGTCAGGCCGACTCAATTATCCGACGTGGCGGCAGCTGCCCTCCGCCTTGCTTTCCTCCGATTCCTTCTTTTTCTTTTCCATTCGCACGCATCAGCCGCCCGTCCGCCTGTCCGTCCCCACCCCGACTTCTCTCCACGCTGCTATTGCACGTGCGGGCCTGCGTTTCATTTTGACGGCGTGAGCGCGCGTGTATCCGAGCCCGGCTCTCGCGAGGACACGTACCGCGACGCGTTTTAATTGCACTCCCAATTAGTACACGCGCTCGATCAAGGACCACTCCACCACCGATTGGGAACCCACGTGACCAATTATTAACGAGCCTCTTCGAGGGATGATGGCATTACGGTGCAATATTTATGGCCTCTTTCCCTTCCCGTGATCAAACATCTGTTTACACGCTGTAATAAAGACAGTAATGAATTTTCACGTGTGAGAAAACGTGGTACCCGCACACACGAGGATGTACAGAGACGCTTACAAGGAGCACTACAAGGAACGGCGATATCAGAACGACAGGCATGATACCATCCTGTCTCGTGAATTTAATCCGTAGATCAACTGTCTACTTAACAAACACGCAATGATCAACAAATTACAGTTGTCCACTCTTATATGTTCACTGTCAATTCGTTCAATTTTTTTCTTTTGCATATCATATTGGATATCGACGAGGAAACCATTAATGTCTTGAGTAGAAAAATACCGCGAGAGAAATTCATTTCATATTATAATATAATATATCGGCCTGTTATCAAAATTTCAATAACAAAAGAGATACACAATGTCTATGTATTTCTTGAATGATAAACAGTTATATTTTAATTCAATAAAATAATAAAATATAAAATAGAGTTAAGGAAGAGTGGGGAAAGAAACATCTTGAAACGTGAAAAATGATAAAAGCGATGACCGCGATTACGACCGCTTTTAAACGGTGAAAATTTAGTCTCTTCGAATTATACAGCTTGTTATCGCGCGCAAACAGAGAAGGCACGGACAGCGGAATGACATTAACGAATAACCGCACATGAGAGGCCTCGCAGCACTCTGTCTCGTTTCCCGCAGCACCACCAGGCCTCGTCCCACTTCCTCGACCCTACAATTTCTCCGCCGGTCTCCCCACGCGACCCTCGTGACCGAAGCTGCACGCTTTAACCGACCTCGGGGTTGTGCTTTCGTGAAATCTGGCCAAACTTTCGTCATAAATAAAGGGTAAACAACGCCACCTCACCCTTCCACTTTGCTCTTTCTCTCTGCCGAGTCCTCGTAACTCATGGCCCTGTACTCCTTATGTCAGCTACCACTATTCGATCAGATTTCTTTTCGGACACGACATTCCACGTATTAATATTTTAATAAAAATTAATAACAATAATTCTCGCCAATTACTTAATACTTGGGGTGAAAAAAATTTTATACAGCAGATGATAATTTTTTAAGACAAAATAGATTAGTTATTTACTTGTTAATGTGGAAAATGTATTTTTTTTTATACATATATTTCCCTAAGATGTGTAAAACTAAATTTTCGCTTGTAACTAAAATCACTGTACGTACACGACGTATTGACTTACGAGCTGGTTTGCTTCTTTTTTTCGATTCTTTTTCTTCTTTATGGCCATTATGAGATGTTGTATAAATGTGCCAGCGGGAGTGAAGGAACGTGTGGGATACCACACGATCGAGGTTAAAGACGCGAACGATTAGGGCGAAAGCGATTCTCGAGGGATGTATCTCACCCCTCCTACCCCTGCCACCCTAGTCCAATCTTGTTTGCGACCTCACATTATAACTTCCTTAAAGCCCGCGCCGTCGCCCATCTCTTCGGGAGACATTCTCATCTCGTAACCCCTAATCGTAACAAGCAGGATCCGTGCGATTTTGATCCCTCTTGTAAGAGTGGCTCACGTATTCCCGCGGATTACCAGCCGATTTAAGAACGGCGACGTCGTACTAACGAAATTCCCTCCCCTGTTATTGGCATACCCGCGCGCCTTTTCCTTTCCACCCTTTCGGAAAAGTTTCGCTCGTACACGCGGCACTTTCGGTGTTGGAGGATTTATCGCTCGTTCCTGCCTCCGGCCCCGGCGATTTAACTTTAGCGCGTTTCGATCCAGCCGAGTTTTGTCCTTTGTATCTATGCGGCGCAGGAGAAGCCGGATCTGCTGGCGACGAGATATATGGGACGTCGGCTGGTGGTGCGCTCTTTGAAGATAGGAAAATTGTTCGGGAAGAATTAGGTTTCAGTGACGTTATAACGAATACGCTCTTCAGGGACTTTAAACACGGCTATCTCGGGAATCGGTGGCAAAAAAATACGACGAAACACAAATTTATGTAACTTTGTGAAAAAGGGTAGAGCGCTTTCCCGGAAAAGCATTTTAGAACTGAAAGACTCTGCTTTCAAACCTCATCCAGCTTTTTCCTTGGCGATGTTTCTGCACCAAGTGGCATTATGTCTAAGTCGACCGAAATTGACAAGAAACTTGAAGTTTGAAGATAGAGTCTGGTAGCTGTAAAAAGCTTTTTTTGAAAAATACTTTGGCGATATGTAACGTAATATGAATTGAAACTGTATTTCTGGATTTGTAGAGGAATTTTTTAATACTTAAAGTTTAGAATTGAGTGCTTTCGTCGAAATTAATGAGTCGCTTACATTTATGTTTAATCAATTTTATACAAAAATGGAGGATAATAACGCGAATGAGAAATATGTCGCGACGTAACACAAGTTTGGAGTGTATTTGCGTGCAGAAAATTAATTTACTACATGTAACTACTGGCGCATGAGTAGTATCAGTGAATTTACTACTTTGGAAACCTTTAGTTATATCTTATCATACGTATTCATATAAAATAATGGAGGTACTATTAAGAAACTTAATTTTTCTTTTAACGTTGAAAAACATTTACTGAAAGCAATATAACAAAAGTCTGCAAAGATTGTTTTAAAAGATCGTTAGATTAAAAAAAAGCAACTTTTAAAAAAATTTAATTCAGAGTATCAAAGACTCTAAATTGTAATATTTTTATAAAGATGTATGTACGCTTTGAAACATCTATTCGACGATTGTTTTACATATAATTTAGCAAACGCTGGAAGCGACTAATATTATATGACCGAACCGTTCGTTATTTTGAATATTTAAACGTCAAAACGTAATACGATCATAATTATTATAGCTATTGCAAATCATTAAATCCGTTTGGTTGGCGCTCAGTGACATGTCGTAATTTTAGTCGCAACATCGAATAATTGTTATTAAGCGCGCATAAATACTGGTATGATCGCGGCGCTTCAACATCGCCGATATATTTTTAACATTAGATTTCGCAAAATCGTGCAAATTAGATAATGCTGTAATACTCGTAAATAAATCTTCACGATTTTATGCTAGTCCATACTGCCAAGTTTTATAATAAATTGTATTCTCACTATAATTGTAGATGTTTGCTAACGTTTTGCTAACAAGAATATTATGTTCCTATTATGCTTTCTATTATAAATTTCAAGGAATATAGCGAAAAATTTTCATTTTAACTTTAAAAAGTTTTAACCTCTTTATAAAACACATATATACCATAATTTACACATACACATATATTTCTTACAAAAGATATGTATATTTTAAAAGTTGACAAGTTTCGCGTCTTGGCTGTAAGAATTATATTATTATAAAAGAGAACGAGAGAGAGAAATTCTTTTTAAGTTATTGCGCTAATTATTGCTAAAATAGTTTCTATATGCATATAAAAAATATTGTAAAAATAATATATTATAAAAATGGCTCATAAATATGTCGACTACATCTACGATGCCCCACAGCTGTACTGTAATTAGCTACCTACTTTGATACCAACATTATGACTTTCGCATGTCGTGCTGGTTTTGAAGGAAACCAGCTTCTCTGTGTTCAAAGCGCTTTGCTTAAAGAGCGTAGCCAAAGCTAGGAAACTCCAAGTAGTGGTTATGATGCGGTTATCCGAAGCAGGCTTTATAATTAATTCCATTGTTTGAATCGGCTACATGATAAATGTACACATTCATACATATGTAAATATACATACATACACATATACATTCATACATGTAAACTATAAATGCGCTTATATATGTATATACAAAATGTAATGTTGTTGATATTGCACTTATGTATAAAAGTGCAATACCAACAATTACAAAGAAACTACGATCGGGAGTCTTGACACCAACCTTTGTGCAGCACGGTACACCATTAATTGCGTCGTGTGTGCTATACCGTCGTCTCGCATCTCTATAGCGAGATCAAACGATTACACGTGGTTGCGTGTGGTGACGTGTCACGAAAGGTGTCACGGGAATACGTGAAGAAGAAATTTTTATGCATATTCACAATGGGCTACATAAAAGCGTTTAAAAGCAGTTTCTTTTTACCGGCGGGGCTATTAATAATGGCAGGACAAATTGTTTTTTTCGCGGTTACAGTCCGCTGAAGCTGTCCAGATGATAAAGCGAGATTGGTGCCGTGTCTCTCTCGCAGGGTACGACTCCTCCCTTATTGTGCGATCCAATGAACGATTTTTCCGTTTCAAGCAAAGCCCGCGGAGTCTAGGAGGCGTCATCCTTCCTAACGGGGCGGAAACGTTTACACGTACCAGTACGCCCGGGAACACGCCGGAGTCTGACGCTCAAGCCGCTTAACAGAGTTTTCACGAGAATCTCGTAAATGCCACGTTTCCAGGGCGGCTCGCAAACCGACGAGAAAGCACGCACGTACACCGCGCGCGCGGCGCGGCGGACGGGCTGCTTGAAGAATGGCATGTTGCGCGAACCGGCCTGAGATGCTCGTAATGGTAAATGGACGACGGGGGAAGGAGCTCGCTGAAGGAGAAGGATGGGGAAGGATGGGGAAGGATGGGGCGCAGGGGCCGAGGGAGGGTAGGACAGAGAGCGGATGGTGGATAGGTAGGCAGAAGGATACGGAAGAAGCTTCGTTTGCGCAAAGGAATGATGTATGATCTATCCGTGCCACGCTCTGCGGTGGCGAGATTTTCAACCCCTTCATCTTTCCGTACTTAAATCCTATCCCTCTCGTGCCGTGCCCAGCCGTGACCAGCTCGCCGCACGAATTGATGGTGACCGTCTTCATAAAAATGACCGTAATGCATTCCCGGGGTAAACTTGATCCAGTCGCGCGCGGCTCATCATTTTTCTCTATATCTCTCTTTTGACGTACGAAATAATTGTGCATAGTGCATGATTCTTGTCGGGGGTGTGCATATGTTGAGTTTATGTTGCAAGAAATTATTTCGATATTGCTCTTTTTTTTTTAAACACTCTAAATGATGCCCAAAAGAATTATTCTCTTACATTTGTAAATATAAGATTTAGTACATTTTAATTTATACATACATGTACATTAATTAAAAAATTATTTAGATTTTTCTTTGCTTTAGAACAAAAAATGTAGACATGTAATTTGTTTTGATCGTTCTCGCGTAAAAATTTTGTTCCCCATATTTTTAGGGCAATATTACGGCGCTTCCTAAAGGGAATTACGACCCTTTGCAGCCTTCGCTCAAGCATAGGAACCATTTTGCCTAAACAGTACACGAAAGCCTCGCTAGATGACATCGCGTGTAATATCGGGGTTGATTATGCATATTTACTACATAAAAAATTTTTCGGCATACGGCGCTTCGGATATTTCTCGCTTCTTACATTACGTATGACGCGAGACCTCATTTTTTTTCTGCGGACGGGATAAAAGTAAACTTACTCCGAATTACGTAACACGTATCCAGAAAATCGGAAATACAGTCATAAATATTAAAGGAAGAATGTGCGAATTAAAATTCTGAGGCGAGGCGCAACGACAATTGTCTGAGACTTATGAAAAGTAACGTTCGGCGAAGCGCGCTTAGGGGTGAACAATAGTACTTTTCGTTATGTCATCAGGCTGTGTTTTGTGCAGCGTGTAAAGCTCTTCTCACGCTGTTCCGCATGGTCCACAAGACGCGACAAGACCCCGCGAAACAAACAATGCACTTTGCAGTAACGCGTTTTACGTACCTTTCTCTGCAGCCCCGTGGCCCATGGTGCGCCGCGCGCGATACGCTTCGTTACAAGATACACTGCGTTTGTTTCTCAAAGCACCGCACCGCTCTGCGTAGCATATAGCGCAGATTACGTCTTGCAAAAATTCCTTTTTATGTTAACAAGAAAAACGTAATAACCATGTCTTTTGAGACCAACTCGTTTTGGAATATTTGTTATTCTGCCCGGACGTTTCACGGTACATTTTCATTTTAGTTCGAAATAGATAAATTACCTTAAAATAGATATAACTATTTCACGTGAATTGGATTAAGACTGGAAAGCCATTTAAAATATTTGCTGAATTATATAGTAAGAGAAAAGGAAAGAGAGAGAGAGAGAGAAAGAGAGAGGGGGGGGGGAGGATCTTATGACTTGCTGAACGTTTCTGATCTCGCTTCATGCATTTATTTTCGCGGCTGGATACACTTCTTTCGACCAGGAAGACTGAGAGCTAATGTAACGGTTTAATTAAAGAATTTTACTTGGTAATTAAGCCACTTTTACTTAACGCAGGCAAAAGGATACTTTGCAATGACAAATAGTTGAAATAGTTTGTCATCTACGCGCAACTTTGCGTCATTTCGTTGAGAAATAGTTAACAGGAAAATTTAGCAATTAAATACATTCGTAATTGAATATAACGTAATTAAATAAAAACAATCTTAGCGTAAGCAATTATTTTCCATTATATATATATATATATATATAGCGTGACATAAGAATCTTCGATAGCAGCCAACTTTAAAAATTATGTAAACACCGCCACAGCGAGGAATATAAATAAAACTCGAAGGCACGCGAAACTTTCTCCCGAGTTATTTGTTAATCCGTTCAAATTTAATCGGCTTAGGCAAAAAGGATTAAGTTATACTAAAATGCAAAGAAAAGGAAAGGAAGGAGATATTGGGATAATCACACCGCCTATTTCTCCGCTAGGCTGGACAAACTTTCGTAACTCTTCAATTTCCTTCGTATACGCTAAACGTAATGGAAATTTTAGATGAATAAACTACCGAACCAACTTTATCTCTTTCCCCTTAACCTCGGGGAGAATAACTCGTTCAAAATGTGTAATAACATCTTATATATGTACATGTATATATATATATAAGCATAACTTTCCGTAATAAAAGAGATAATATTCTATCTTATATTTCACAGTTCTCTATCATTGGAATCGGTTTGTTCCGGGATGTCCTGTACAATTTAAATGATAAAAATTCCAGCGTCAATCTCTTTCTGCGCTCAGTATTACAAGCAATTTAAACTGCATCGATATGCGGCGGGGAGATTTATGGAACTCATAGATAGTCAATTCATGGCGCATCGATTGACAGATATTTCTGAACAAACGGCCTAATCAAGTGTGAATAACATGTGTGGGGCGTTAATAGCCTCACAACAATCCGACGATGAAATGGTAGTCATTTTAAAACTGCCAGCCGATTTTCAGGAGGGAATTGTTTTCGGTCGGAATATGTGATTTTATGTTCGAAATAACGTTACGTAATATTTTGACGCGACGCCATTTGCGAGTCTGCTATTCATTTAGAAAACGCGATGCTGTCGAACGAAAATTAAATATGATACATATATGCCTGACTTATATGTATATCAATTATTTTTTATTCTCGCTCATCCCGTTAAAGGCAACGTTAATGTTAAAATGCTAAGCACTGCTATTGCAGATATATCCTATTATTGATTTGCATTGTTACATGGATTACTACTGTGGATTTGCATTGTATTGTTTTAAATAGATATCCTAAATTAACTTTGCTGACGGAGAGATTTAATTTTAATTAAATAGACATTGTTCAGTATAAGCTTACAATTTGAAAATTCGCCAAAAATTAGTTTTATAGCAAATTAACACATTTACCTCTCGCGTTTTTCTCTTTGAAACTTGTGAAAATAGTGGCGTACAATCCCGTTAATGAAGTGATGGAATTACAGAAACTCAATACGCTTCGAAACTCCTCTTCTAATGCAAAATACAAAAACTTTTTTCTTACTCTTCGTCTCCGCGAAGAATATGCAAGAGGGGATAGATTAATTTATCTCCAAAATTCGCGCCGTCTTATAAGCGTCCCGCGCGACTCTAGAATTTCTCTAGAATTCTATAATATTCTTACGTTCGCAGATGGGGTACTCGTTCTCATAATTCATCTCACGGCACCGTGGATTCAGCGAAGATTTTACAATGTCTCGTACAAGCAAATTACGCGAGACCTGTCACATCGACATCGTGTCTTTTGATTAAGTAATACTTCGTCGTCGACTTTTCATCTCGCCTTGGTAATTTCACTCACTCGTTTTTTACGTCTAGCTGTTCTGACAGTCTCTGCCGTCTTACGCCTCTTACACCTCGCCCCTGCCCCCGACCCGTTTTGTAGTTAAAAGCTTTCGAACATTTGCTATATAAATCTTCTACATCGATCCGTTTAAAACGCGTAACGAAATTGATCGCCACGCTGCATCCGCTCCTCGCGTGAAAAACCATTCATCTTTTATTAATGTCTCTCCTGATCCCCAATGGCAAAATTCTAATTAAAGCGGCCGGTTGGTAAAAAGTGCCCTGGCCTATCAAGGCCTTATTTTTCACGTTGCTGGAATTAATTCGACGAGATTATTGTGAAATATACCGCGACGCTGCGGCGAGATTGCCATTAGCCGTAACAGCTTGGCGCGTAATTGATAAATATGAGGCATTGCAGCGTCGTGTTAATTGCGAGATAAATGTAACGCAAGCGTTAAGGTCATCACTTAATACTAAACGTCTTGTTAAGCAACGATTTCTCGTCGCGCCTCGGTCATCTTATCCTCTCTCGAGGAAAACTCCACGGACTCTTCAACTACCCTCTTCCCTTTTCTCATTGTTTCTCCCTCACGGGGCGCCTTGGCGCTTTCCTTTCCTTTCCTTGTAAAATGTACGTCGACTTAATTGGACGAAGCTGCCGCCTACTCGTGACTGTTCAGGCTACTTGTACAAGCCTGTAAGCACTGCGACTTGCGGAAGCAGCAATTCCGAAACGCGTTAGCGTCTCCTTCCCCTTGGGATTCATGTTTCCACGAAGTAGCTAAATTTGAAGCGTCATCAAAGTGAATAACAGAATCATTAAAGGTGCACTTAAATAATTATTACATTTAAAAGATAATTAGGTAATGCGTCGTCAATCATTTTTATCCATCGCTAATTGTCAGACGTGAATTATCTCGCGATAACAGTCACAAGACGAAAATAACGGTCGCTCTGATAATTATCGTTCTTCACATTTATAGTTTTTGATGTAAAATTAAACGTACAGTGAGACTAATTTTTCCTCGTGCCATTAATGAATATTTCTTTATTTAAGATTCGCTACTAATGATAGCAACATCGCGAAGCAATCTCCCTCTCTCTCTCTCTCTCTCTTTCTCTCCTTCTCGTAACAATATAATTATTTGATTAGCTGAACAATGCGTACCGGCGAAGTATTCAGTGTGCACGTTTACATAGGCGGATTTCGTAAGCGCGTGGAGTAACAGCCAGCCGTCAGCAGTCGACGCGCAAAATTGGTTCGTGACGTGTTTGCCGTTTCGCGTGCAGTGTGCGTAACACAAGTAAATCACGCTGACGACAGTCGGCACGAGGAGAGATATAAATGTTGATCTAAAACATGTACTACTCGCGAAATGTGTCGCGCTCCCCGCGAGAGGAAACAATTCGCGATCAAAATATCCCGTTTATCCATAGCTCTTTGAGCTACGAATTGCTTGGAGAAGAGATCTCGGGATCGCGGCGTAGATTAAACCTGGAGGATGTAAGTATGTAGAATCCTCATTCCGCGTTCCCTTTCATGTTAATATTACTTCAACGGAATTTCGCAATTCCCGTCCGGGAAGACGCTTAAAAATGTTAAGAAAAATAAAATCGCCAATCTTCGTTCCACCTCCCGAGGGAGGAACGATCCCCCGGGGGGGGGGGGGGAAGAATCGACAATTACAAATGCAAAATCATCAATTTGCGCTCAGAGCTCCATCCTGCGGTTTTGAATCACCGTTACACGGACGTACATATATGTATTCTGGAGCGCACGTGTGCTTAATGGGTCCCGGATGGTATAGCAGAATAAACGGGGCTTTAAACGCCATAACAAATGAGATCTATCATTTAAATCGAAAATGGGTCGATACGCGAATGCGGCTTTACATACGTCAAGGTCCAATGCATGCCGGCATCGACCGCAGCTCGCGAAGTCACGGATGGCTTCCGGTTGTGACATGTGGTTTCGCGGTTGATAAGCCGTAACCGCGAAACCAATATTTTGGAGGCGAGTAGCACAGAGATTTTGATTTAGCCTAGTGTCACCTTAAAAGCAAATCTGACTGACGATCCGTCGGAAAATACACGGCTTGTCAATAACATCGATTATCTCTTTAATTTTAGAATGACGCGCTGTCGAGCGACATCGCGATTATCGAAGAGAAGACTTATTAACAATGGAAGAAAGCCGAGTAATCACATTTCTGACCGTTTCTATTTTTCAGAGTGATATTCTATTTCTCGTAAAAGATAGGATTCTGAAATTTTATAAATTTAGAATAAAGAAAAAGTTTGATGAAAAGTTGCAAATATTTCAGAATCCTATCTTTTATACAAGCAGTAAGGTATTAATCTAAAAAACAGAAATGACCGGCACTTCTATTGTATTAAAGCGAGAAGATCAAACATACGGTATTTTCGCACGATACGCAAGAATGATGAGAAGCGCGTGGACGGAAAGTCCCGTTTATAAGTTACGTTGTGTACTGCCCAATAAAAAACTTACGGTAGTAGATAGCGTGCAAACTTCTCAATACGGCGGCGTGCTATTACTTCCTAAGCTTGTGAGCTTTACATAAAATATCGTAAGTAACTCTGGCACGTAAGAATATAAAAGAATATTATTCTTAAAATCTTTTCGGGTGAAACGTCGGTTCCGCCGTTATACCCGAGACCCGCTCGAGAGAAGCCCGAGATTGCGGGAATATATCGATCACGTCTACCCCGAAAATACGACTTTGCTGCCTAAGCAAAGCCCGAGCGCGTGCTCGCGGCAGAGATCAAAAATCTGTAACGGATTTTACTAATAAATCCGATATTTCAATCGAGTCACATCAATCAACGTTACGATCCGTGCGCGATTGTTTCGACAGAGCAATCTCGGAAGCCGCAATTAGAAATGAGGCGATCAATTCGCAGGGATTTCTCATTACGTCAGCTCGCGATTCCATTACCGTATAACGCGCCGCGAGAAGTTATTGTTCGTTTTTTTCATTAATCTTCCCGCAAACTCGTGCTTTCCGAAGAAATCGTCAGAAGTTCGCACTCCCCTTTTTCTTTGCGCGTCCCTCTCTCGCACCCTCCTGCCCCCTTTTTTCTTTCTTTCTTTTCCTTTTCCTTACCCTCGTCGCTCGATACTCGAGCAGAAATGCTGCCGCGGCACTCGACATCCTCGCGCGCCACTCTTTGGAGCCCTTCAGCACCCTCTAGCAGCCTTTGAGACCCTTCACCTCCGACATTACCCGCACCCCCGTGGTGCTAGTCACCACTAGTCATTTCAGCAGCGACCGCTCGCCATCGAACAAGATCGACATGCGTCTGAAAATGTTGCGTCGCCTCGTTTCTCTCTCGACGTTCCACCAAAATTGCGAAGACACGAGCACGCAAAGAGGAAGCGCGCGCCAAAGGAAATAAGCGGGAAATTTGTTGTTGCGAAAATTAATTAAAATATTGATTGGCAATATCGAAATTTTCGTCAATTCGCTGGAGCAGCGGCGGATGAGGGGTTTCCAAGAGGATTACGTGTGTCATTAATGCAATGCAATGTAGCTTGAAATACATGGAGGTAAAACTAATTTCTTGCTTTCTTTCGCAATATTCCCTCGTTTTATCTGCGATATTACGGGATTTATGATTAACTAGAGAACTACTTCTTCATTTCTTCCTCATATAAGAATCTCCCCCTCCTGCTTAAGGCGACATATCCGTTTGTGGATGTTGCCACTCATGCAATATAAAGTGATTCGCGACTACCATTTGAGATACGAATTATTTATATAAAATCCGAGAGACGACAATCTAACGTATGAACGTGTATTTCGGTTCAACCGTGCGATATCAACGTCACGCAACTGTATTCAAATATGCACAATGCACATACTGATTATTCCCGTCCCATTAGTAAATCACGCGGCGGAAAAACCACATTTCTCTCGCCGCTTTTCCTAACTTACTCTTTTCTTTCAACTTCTCTTTGTCACGTGTAGCGCAATTGGCCACATCGGGAAGAAATGTCTCCTACGATAGAAAAATTCTCGGATTAAATTGCACTTACCCGTGCCCGTGCAACGCGCGACAAAATAGAGCTATCGATAAAATTGCTATTTACATCTAAATTGCAACCTTCCATATTACTCCTTCACAACTGGATAACCGCGTTTCCCGAAGTAACTAGTCGGTGCGACTGTTGCGTCACGGTCAGACGCGGCACTATCAGGGATTTCGCGATGCGCATTTCTGCAACAAGTAAACTCGAAATGCCTGAATATGAATCGTGTGTGGGCTTTAGCGTGTTTCCGTTCCCCCCCCAAACTAGATTACATCTTTTGAAGAAGACTCAACTCTGCGACTGTTATTATACGATCCTTAGACTTATATAACGATACCTGCAACGAGTTTACGTTTGCTATTTCAAAAGCTCGGACGTTTGTTCAACGTTACGTTATTACCGCTACAATTATTGACGTAATAAGTCGTACATAATTATCATTTAATTACAAGGGCTATTAAAATACACGACATCCACAATAAAAAATATGACGCTCACGAAATATAGTCAAGTGATGTAATCCAATTAAAATCCTTTTCTAATCATTACGTTATTGCCGCTACAATTATTGATGTAATAAGTCATACATAATTATCATTTAATTGTAAGGGCTATTAAAATACGCGATATCCACAATGAAAAATATGACGCTCACGAAATATAGTCAAATGATGTAGTCCGATTAAAATTCTTTCCTAATCAGTTTAACACGAATAGCGAGCTTTAAAAAGTGCTCAAATGTGCTTAATACAAGTTTAATATGGAGCAACGGGAAATTGTTCCCTTCGATATTACGCGTAGGGACAACATCAGTAATGGCAGAGGCGGCGGGATAACTGCAGCGTTAGTACACAGTTTATCAGTGTGGGAAGTGCAATCCTGACTTTGTTGATCGGTTAGATAGTTTAGAATGAGAGAGATACGTTCATACATCTGCATACAGAGATATCTATGGTCATTCGCGTCATAAATAGGATGCAATCTCTCGTAAAGTGTACATCCCCGTATGATTGCGGTGATATTTCATGATCCTACATCTTAATATAGAAGATAAATAAATCAGAGCTTTTTTTCACTTTAATCATTAAAAACACCGCCGCAAGAAATGCTTCGAATTACCATGGTAATTTCGTTTAACCACAGCGATAATCTCTGTCATAACATTCGTATTACGATCGTCATGATAAATATAATTACGGTATCCAGCGGCTCGCGTCTCCTCTATCATCCGCACATCTTCGCAGCACTTTCGTTTACATAATCCTTTAACTTCGCAAGCACGAATGTTTTAACATCTTTATTCATACTTTCCGAAACATTTGGTTTGATAAATAGCGCAGAAGCGTCGGCTTCATTTTATTCATACGGTCCGGTGTTTCATATATCGTGCCCTCCGGGCGATATTCAGTCACAGGATCAAATACGTCGAGTTAGCTTCGAGGCATACGAGCACTAGACATCCAGCAGAAGTCCGGCGGATTTCGGTAGGACATGATAAACGTACATACGACATTTACTGGACGTATGATACTGTCCTGGAGAGAGGCCGTTCCAATCTCGTAACCTGCATTAGAGTAGATATAAAACCAAGTCCCTTTGAGCCGCCCTCGGTGGCACGGCAAATTTTCTCTATTTTATTCCATTTTTTTCCTTTGAAAATGAAATAAAATAGTGAAAATAGCAACGTACACTTCTCTCCGATTTCTCCGGCGTCTCTTTCTCTCTTTTTAGACTTTTTAAAATTTTAAGAGATTTAATATTTCCCGTCTCCTTTAAAAAGAATGTCGCAATAAAATGATTTAATTATGAATGCATCTGTCAAAAAGTTGCTGGGATCTATCGGGAAGCGCGACTCGATTCCGGCTGTTCCCGGCCCTGCGAAGCTCTCCCTTTTTTTCCTACGCGCGGACGAGGGTGAGAGCCTCTAATAAATTCGCTGAGAAAGACCTTTGACTCACGGTGTCAAGCGTGGGGTGCACAGTCACCGCGAAAACTCGATCCTTGCACCCTGTCTAGACGCCCGCACCTCCACCTGTGGTATTGATCGTGCCGCACCAATGGGATTTTCGTCCGACTAACATAAAACGTCGAACTTGCGGGAATTTCGGACGCGTCACGCACATGCGAGCCGGGAACGGAAACTTTCGCACGGAGTTGGAACGGAATTGTTTTTGACGAGTCCAAACTGTCCGGTTTACATAGTATGGGGTGTTTTGCACGTACGCGGGGAACGTAGACCGAACTTTGGGGGTTTCGTCGCAATATTAAACGATATTACGCGAATATCTGTTAATGCGCTGATCAGCTCTCGTCGAACATAATTTCGCTAAATAATCCCTCAATCAGAACGACTACATTGCACTTCCTCGGAGCTAAATGACGACCAGTTTGCCCGTGTGTCGCGCACGTGAAAATACCACATACGATTAAAAGGAGGAAAGTCATTCGAAACGGCGCGCATCGCTTGGCACACGATTGTAACTTCGCTTGACATCGATACATCATGCCGTCGTTAGAGTCGAAAACCGTACGATTTGACATCCTTCGCGCCAGTCCGCGATAGTTTCATCAGGTTCACCGTCGCGTATTCGGCGATTCGTTTCGAAACCTCGACAGACGAGGCGAGCCGGCAAGCCGAGCGAACGGCCTGGCCAGGCCGATGGGAAATGGGATCTCGATTGAATGGAAATGACGTTCAAAGCTGGACACGTGTACTCTGTGCGGAATGCACACGAGTAGTGCTAATCGGTGTCTATGGCAAATGTTCGTGAGTGCGTGTTCTCCTACGGTGGAGTGTTAATTTTGGCCGCAACATTCGACATGCCCTTACACCTTGTCGTACCCCCGCATGGAACACAACCCGCGGTAACGATAATGCGCCATGCGAATTAACGACAAACCATGATTTCGGTTTTGCTTTAACGGCTTAACCCAGGCTACAGTCTCTCTGCATACCTTTGGATTTTAATTCGCGTCGCGACGACATTTAACAACATAACTGCGAGAGCTTTTCATATTACAACTCCTGATAGAGCTACATATTTTATAATATCTATCATGTAGTACGCTTACGCAAAATCAGATCTTACTCTCTTACGTTGTCATTTTAAATGTAAATGAGGCTGCTGCTTCCTTAGTCAAACATGGATATATCAAATTATGAGAGAGAGAGAGAGAGATATCTAATAAATAAAGAAAAAAGTTAGCAAGACACTTTGCAAATGAAATAAAAGTTTATAAAGACTTGACTATTTAATCATTATAGTATTACGTATTTGATCGTTACTTTTCATCTAAAACTAAATAATAAAAATATTCTAGACAAAAGATATCGTTAAAGGGAAACTGTTTTAATAAAAACACTATTTCGCAATTTGGATATTTAAAAATAAAAAGATCTTTCGCGAAAAAACTTGATGTATTATTTAAAGTTTAATTAAAGCTTCAATACTACTATTTATTAGAGACTTTTTATCTTCTCGCGTCTATTGATCTTTTAGCTATTTTACGACACGCTGTCCGTCCCGGTAGGCTTTGTTCTTAGCTAGGATACAGCTGCTACGGTGTTGGATTACTAAAATCTTAGGGTCTCATGCTGTCTGTCCGCTCGCTCGTCGGTGAGAGTCCGGTGACATTACCGGATAGGCAGTAAGATCTGTACGACCGGCGCCAGAATTTTGATGCTGGGGAGGCAGTCCTCCGCAAGGCCCGGGTCAGTTGAGCAGGTAAAAAAAAAAGGGAAAAGGTACAGTGACAACCGCTCATAAAACCATCGTTTTTTCTCCGTGATGTTTTTATCTAAATGCTAATTATTTGTGATAATTTCCATAAAGATTAACATTACGGGAAACATCTGGGAAACGCGTGGGAAAAGAAAGAAGAGTTTTTTACAGGGCACCAAAAGTATTGCGGACTGAAACTCTTTAAGTTCTTCATTCTTAAACACTTTTTAGTTACGTATTAATTTCCATTTGTTTCTCTCTGAAAGAGAAAAATCTCCGCATATTATTTATATGAATTTATGAAACCAACTGTTATGTGGACCATACAGATAAAATATTTGCATTATTTATTTCGCAATCGTGTTATTAAATTTTATATTCCCTGAGCGTTTTGTGGTGACTTTTTACGCATGAAATGTCACGGTGATCATTTACATTTTATCATGGCAATTCCTGTTGTGTTTAATTTTTTTCAAACATAAGCTATTGTAAAAATGTTATCATTTTATAAAACTTGTTAATAAATTGTAATGTGCATAACAATAAAATAATATCATATGTACAAAGATATACACACATTTTGTTGATACCAATCCCTGAGTTATAATACGATAATGCTATTACATTCTTCAGCGTATACGTCTTTATGATATCTCAGTGACGTTATCATTTGTGTAATTAAGTTTACGTTGTCGATAACGTTCGCTGGGATTAGGAACATTTTTCACGTGACTCGAGATAGCCCGACGATTAATCATCTTATCACGTGGCGATACTTTTTCGTGCTTCTCCGCCAAAGGATTCTAACGAGTTCCTTTCTCCGCTTTCTATGATTATTAATTAAACGTCGCACGAAATATTACGAATGGAGCCGAGTCCATCAACGGACATTGCGCGAGAGACATGCAGGTTAATTAATACTACGCTTTTTCCACAGACCATCGTATTGCGCGCGCGCGCGCGCGCGCGTACATATGGTTTAATTACTGTATTAATATGACATCATAATTGAACATCGCAGGTTGAAATATTCAATTCGTCGTGGTTTGCGCCACGGCCAGCAGCAACTTTTCGTTAGATATCTGCACGTACATAGCGATAATAACTTGGAGAGTAAAGTAAAAGTAGCGGAAATGCGATCGCGCGCTGCACAGAGATACTCGCGTAACTCGAGAAATATATCGCTAAGGTCGCGGCAGTCCTTTGACAGGAACGCTGATCAAAATGAGGATGCGAAATGGCGGAAAATCGGCGAATACATCTGAAACGTCTCGCGGCTTTTGAAGCGCATGTTTCTCTCTCTCTCTCTCTCTCCCTCCCTTCCTGTCTCTCGCGGAGACAGATTTGCTCGAGGTACCCAGCGCTAGTTCCCGCCGGCTATGCGCTTCGACTGAAGTTCTACATTTGTATGCTGAAATAGCGGGCGTGATATAAGTTCAGGGTCGAAGCCACTATGCGCCCAGACCTATCCCTCCACGCGGCGGGGGTTATCCTGAAGCTACGGAAAGTTTTCTCCGCCGCCAATCAGCCCGTTTTTAACTTCCACGTTTCCCCATGCCTTGCGGACGTTTCCGTGTATATACATACGTGTTACGTTACACGTGTATCCGGTGTATACGTAGACATATACGCGTATATACGATACCGCTCTCGAAGTCCATTCGAGCCGGGGACATCGTCACATCCGTCGCATCTGTGCATCACCATTCACTTTTTTTCGTCAGTCCGCCCGCCCTCCGTCGGCCCCCTCCTGTCTCCGCGCTCCTTACTTGCCACCACATGACGCCCTTTTCTCGTCCCATGCTCCAGCTACGCTATCCTAAATGTTATACGGTACAGAACCCCACAAAAATCACCGCCGCGAAAGAAACGTTGCTCGAGAAGATCGTCAGATTTTCCAAACTGAAAGATATCGTCCTAAGATGACACGAGAGGAAATTCGAAACTGTGTATGCTGCGGTTTAAATCTCAGCTCAATAAAATGTCACGTGTCATATTACTCCGTAAAGAGATCGACATGGAGATGATTGCTTTTTATCGCATAATGTCGTTTTCGAAGCGCGATATGACGCCACGAGGAACGAGATTATTATCGAATTGTCATGGCAGTTGTGCAACCTCAGTATACCACTGCTTCTCTCCGTTTGTCTTTGTGCCTCTATTAAATTACTACTAGACTCCCGTTATTGCAAACACTGGAGAACATACTGTTTCGTACGTCGACACTGGTCCTCGCTATCGCAATATTATTAACGCGGTGGCTGTTCTAATTTCATTACTATTCAAAAGGATTGCAATCGAGTTTTCGTTTCCTCCATTCGAGCATCTTGTAAATATTAAATGTCAAATGTCTTTGTCAAATATTCATCATGATACATGTTTAAATCAGGATCACCTTACCTCCAGTTGGCTCCGTTTTCTCCTTCCCCGTTTCTCAGCGTAAAATCATTATATACGGATTTTCAGCGGAAATGTCGTACAAAAGTTTGCTCGCAAAGCTAATTATTTCCATCTATCTCGGGCGCTGACTCGGCGGCGGCGACTCCTCTTCCTCGTGTTTCTTTCCCGTACACCGACGCAGCCGCTGCGCGCTTCAGCACGAAAATAACCGGAGTCGGGCGTTTCTTTGTCGTAGAAGGATCTACAGCCGTTTCTGCGAAACGTCGAACGACAACCGCAGGAAACGGACTCTCTCCGCGTTCCGGGGGTTTCGTAGAAGCGCCCGGCGCGGCGCGCGTCTTTCTCTGTGATGATCGTTTAGTAAGCTAAACCGCATCGGAACTATTCCAAATAAACTTGAAACGACGATTTTACTTTCGGTTTCCAAGAGAGTCGGCGGAACGAAGTTATGCATTTGCGTAATATTGAGGATCAAGGGTACGAAAGCGAGCGGATTGTATTGCTCGCTTTTTCTCTCGCATGCCAAATTTCTCAGGTTCCTCTTCTCATAGGTACACAAAGACCGTCCGGAAAAACACATTTCCCTTTGTGATAGGAAAGAGTTGTTACGTTAATTGAATTCTCCCGTAGGAGACGAGGGAGGGGCACCGCGCCACCCGCACTCCGCGCGGTGCAGTGCAGCATCGCATTACAACAAGAGTCTTTTGCCTCGTCACGCCTCGCCTTACGACGACAACGGCGAATTTCGAGAAAGCAGTTATTTCTTTCGCTTCTCTATGCAATTTGATTTCGCGTATTCAGTCTCACGTAGTTGCGAAAATTCGCAAAGGGCTCTCGACAAGAAGATTGGCCGGAACAAAGCACGGGGAAGGGACTGGGTAGGCTACTGCAGAGTTGAAAAAATAATGATCGCGAGCGAAAAGGGGGAGAAGAAGAAGAAACGGACGAGAAGGCTAACTAGTGCCGACCTTCGTTCCCTTCGCTTCTGGAGCAAGGCTGGGCCCCGGCAGCTGTGGATACCGAAATGCGTTTATCGTTTTATCCGAATAACGATAATAATACGCTGACTGTCGCGGCGATCACCGTTAACCGCGGTTACGACACTGACATATTTCACTGCAAATTGCGACCGAGTGTATTTATGAAATTACACAGTATCGCCAACGACGAGCCAATTAAACGAGATATAACGAGTATATTTGTTCAAAATTGCATTTGTTTTCCTGCGACGGGAGGGAAAACACTAGTGTAATTTCGGATAACGCGAGCGTTCGAGAGAGACGCGTTCTTCAGAACGTCCTTTAAAACTTTTCTCACAAACGAGCTTTGGTTTCATTTGTTTAATCGTCAAGGCTTATGCGCTCTTATGCAGATCTACGTTCTCGAACGAGATCGTAAAAAAAGAACGCGGCAGTCTTTAATTATCGCATTATTATTTGCGATAAAATGGAGAATAAGAGAGAGAGAATATGATAAAGAGAGGAAGGGGGGGGGGGGAGAGAGAGAGAGAGAGAGAGAGAGAGAGAGAGAGAGAGAGAGAGAGAGAGAGAGAGAACGTTGTTCGCCGCAATATAATTTACTTAATTCTCTCTCGGTGCACCAGGGTACGAGCTAACTTACGTCTCGGGTATAACGTCCTAACGATAACTCGGTTTCCAGTGAGAGCACGTTGCGACTGGTCAGTTCCAGCAAACTTGACTATCTGATAAGGTCCCTCGTAACTAAATCGAGCCACAGTGCGACCCAATATATATATATATATATATATATATATATATATATATATATATATATATATATATGTGCATGTATATATGTATGCGCGTTCACGTGCGATACCAACGCAGAATAATTCATCGGAACTGATCAACAATAGAGCGGCATACTACTCTCGTTCAGAAACAAATCACCTTTCGAAGGCACGGAAACCGATTTCCGATTATTCCCGCTCCTGGCAAAATAGAATATTTCATTACCGTCGCGCACAAAGTGTGCGTTATATATAAAGTGCGCCTTGCCGCGCGTAACGGTGAAATTGTTGTTGATGCACGCGACATGAAATATTACGCATAACTTCAAACTTTAGCTGAAATAATTTGATTGAAAGTATAATATGGAAATTAAATGCCGATAATATCACGAGTCGCTGAATATATGAAAGTGCCAGAGACATAAAAAAAAGGAGGAAGAGAAAAAGCGAGCTAGAAAGAACGAGGAAGACAAAATGAGGAGAAGAAAATGCGGACGAGACGAAAGCGCGCTAGGCTATTCTCATCCCCTCGACTTTTCGCGATACGGAAGAGATCGCGAAGCGCAAGACGAGATGACTTTAATTCGCTTAATTACCGTAATTATCCGTTTGAAACTCGCTGAATTCAAAGACGTGTCGCGACTCGGCGCGCCTCGAAAAAGGACGCGGAGGGAGAAGGAGAGGGCGAACGAGAAAGGAAAAAAAAAATCCCCGAGAACCAAGAGGGACGTTCGTTTAGCTGATATCACGATTTCCTGTTAAAAATTCGATATTCGTGTCTGACGAAGTCTCCAAGGGGAGGGATGCAAACATTGCCCGCGCGTTGTGACTCATTACCCTGTCACGTATGCGCATTAATCCGAGGGCAGAAGGAGCCCAGCCCCTCGGTGTACGCGTGTCCGTGTATGTGTCGTGCAGTCAACGTGGCTAGACGTAATCGCTCGCGGCTATATCGTGTCCGATGAAGCAGAGGGTTGTCCGAGCGTAGCGTAGCGCGACAAGTGAAGTAGCGCCGGCCGGTGGGGTGGGTGACTCAGGGATAGTCGCTCGCACTGTCACGCGTCCTGATGTTGTCGCATAATTATCGTAGCGAAAACCTATGCATCCTAAAGTCACGTAAAGTGACGTGTTTTCGTAGGTCGAGGTATCATCCACAGAGATTATGCGGCGCGGAGCAACCGGGAGAGACCGAAATAATTCCGAAAACCGATATTACACTCGGCGACACATACGGAGAATTGCCATCAGCAAATTAACAAATGTATCTGCCATCCCCCCCTCATCTTCACTTGTTTCAAAAGGAAATCAATATTACTCGCGAGTTGAATTTACGTTACGAAGAATCGGCATTAGTTAATTGACAAATAATGCCGCTTCTCCGCTTTTGTTTTAAAGAATGAACATCGCTCGTCGCCGAGTTGCGACAAGTTCGTTTTGGCAAATTGACATTTTTTATAACTCTAACATTTAAATTAAAAAAATTTTTTTTTCTGCAACAGTTGTAAAGAATTGAATTTGTCGAGTCAATAAATGACGTTTCGCGCAATCGTTTTTTAACAAGTTGATATTCGTTTGTTGCAAGTGTAAGATGATAGACAGTAAATAGGAAGCTGCGCAAAGTACGCTTTAATTAATTACTAGATTAAAATAGTAACGGGATATGCATGGATGCAGGCTTATTTAATACTTGTTGTATCCTATTTTATGCATCGTTAGATCATATTCACGCATAGCCAATTACTTGTACCGCGAGGAGAGAAGCAGATCTCGACTAAAATAAGAGGGGCGGGCGGGGGAGGGGGAGGATCCGCTTAATCGATATTTGATCGTTGCACCGGGATGAATAACGACCGTTAGGTCGTATTTTCCTTCGGATTTCTGTAACGGGAGAGTAGTTCGCCGATAACGAGTTTCATCGTTTCATTGCACCTGGATCGCGTCTTTTGAGAGAAAGTTAATGATCTGCCTCTCCGGAGCGTTGTGGTCGGATCGGATGTTTTCGGCTCATCCGGATAATATATCTGTCTTTGGTTCTTTCCACGGCAAAAAAAGGCTACGCCGCGCGCGCCGGATAATCACTTTAGTTTGAGAACGGATTTTGTCTCCGGAGCAATTTTTACGTTATCGTATGCTAAACATTGAATATTTTATTCATCGTGATACCACGTTCGTCAAGCTCTCTCTCTCTCTCTCTCTCTTTCTGTATAAAAAAAAAAAAAAAAAAATTTCCAAGTTTCTTGCGAGTTTCTTCTGCCAAGTAACTTTACAAGTAGTCGCGCGGTTTTTTACTCTCATTACCTAAGAAGATGACATAGCTACAGTCTCATAATGTATTTCGCTGAAATATGCATAACTAACATAATTAATGAATGCCATTATTTTGGTGTCAACATCGCATTATTTGATAATGACGCTACGGCGACGCGACGACGTCAAATTGATTAGTCGGTATCAGCATTTTTTGTCGTTTATGCCCGCGTAATGTACGACGACACTTATTTTCCACGCATGGTTAATCGCGTTGTGCGCACCGTGTGTTTCGTTTATCGAAACGATTTATTTCTATAACGTTTCATGTTTATTAAAGCCGTAATAGTCAATCTGGAAGCATCGAAAACTGTCGGAATCGAATTCGTCGAAACTACCGTCGTGCTCGTCGTGCAGTTTGTACGTCATTCCGAAATTTTTAATTGCGAACGTAATATCTAGATATTTTTTCCCATCAAAGTGGAATTATTCAACTATTCGTCGTATACGCGCTCCATAGATATTGCGGCGTAACATCTTCGCGCGCAGAGTTTCTCGTTCCGCTTGTCAATGCGACGTGTCATAATCAATATTCAGAATGCACGCTAATCGAAGAGGTTCCGGCAGTAAATCAGAAACCATTCGACGCGCGGATGTTGCGAATTGGATTCGGTTTTGGAAATTGGTTATTCAGCCGCGCCGAAAATATAGCCCGCGGTAAGGTTGATCATTGAATACGTATTGATATCTTTGTACTTTATGGAAAATGTAAATGCATATTTATTACGTTATCCATCTTTCACGAAAAGAGGATTACGAGATATTCCGAGATATTCGCATATCTTTTCCGTTACAAACCCCTTGAGCGATCCTAGATCGACATACTTTTGTAGCAAAAATTTCATAATAACAGAAATATTGAATTCTGTTCCTCGCTCACACGTCGATTAATGGATCAATAGATAATCAAACGGATTTGGAATTAATTTTCTTAAATTCTTAATTTAAATTAAGCAGCTTCTTTGCGTAGCCGATCGACGAAAGCTTTATGCAGTAAATCTCCACGTAGACGCGACAGAACGTGACTTGGGATCATTTCCAAAATGATAAAGTACGCCATTTCAAAATAGGCATCACATGCTTCGCGCTCATATCGAGCTAGTAACAGATGACCGAAAGGTGCTGAACCATAGCGCTCCATGTCAGAAACTGACACTGTTCGATGCTTTCCGCCGTCCGCTATTACCCAACCTTGCTATGTATGAATACATTATTACGTGTATCGGCAAGCAATGCGAAACATGAATTCAATAGCCTGTACTCACATTTCACGCTAGATACGTACCCCGTTCCACGTTCTGAAATATTATTTATCTGTTATGAAGATCGTATATCTGTATAACGTTATCGTTGACATTACCGCGGACTGAAATCCAAATAGTCACATTTAGCGCCATGAATATGGACCTGTTCCGATAATAGTATGCGCTCTCTATTCGTATTTCATCGACTGAAACGGGTAGCCAGCACATTAAATCTATTCTATTAATTAATACCTCTTTTCTGTGTGGTTAATAAGGGAGAATTATATTACGTTGTTTATTGTTACTCTCCAATACTGTAAATACTTTTAATGGTTAGAACTGACGATAAAAATCGCGGAAAGTCATTAATCGCGATTTTCGCAATTCATTGCGACTTATTGGTCTTCGATCTTATACACCATCATAAATGGGCCTCGAATTGAGATTTCGTTAAAAGAAAAATTCATCCAACATTAATTTATTAATGTTAAAGGAACGGAACGAAATAGAACTTTGGTTTACGGGCTAAACAATATTTCTGAGAGAGCACGCTTTTATATATTCGTAGAGTACGAAGAATGTCGATTCTCAACCACCGATTGAGCGAGGTCCCCGAGCGCACGAGAAAGAAAAGATTTCTTGTTACGCTTATATGCAAGAGCGCCCGAGAAAAATGAAAATACGTCACGTCGCGGTTTGACACATACAGAAATGCCTGAAAGGAGGGCCGCGAAATATTCGCAAAACTTTCGAGCGTACAAACGATGCAAATCTTTTCTCTTCTCCTCCCCACCTCTCTCTCTCTCTCTCTCTCTCTCTCTCTCCCCACTTATTTTTTTTCTTATTCTCCTTCGCTACGTGCAAAGGCGCAAATCATTCTCGGCGCCAGCTGCTGCAACACCTTGATACAATCCCAAGAAAGTCGACTGCTTCGGCAATTCGCAGTCTTATATCGACGTTACGCCCCTGTGATAGTGTCATGAAAATAGAACGGGGAACATGTATAGTTTGCCAAAAAGATGCAAGATGTCCCAGAAGCATATCGCTTACAATACATCACAATTTAAGTCGTGTAATTGTATTTTCGTTATATTAATATATTATAACGAGAAAAATGAATGAACTGATAGTAATTTTGGATTGGGCACAAATGAACTGATGTAAAATAAAAATATGTAAATCTTTAATAACATGAGATTATTATAATATATATAATAGTATTAGATCTATATATAATATATTAAACGGAATATATGATTTTAACATAGATTTAATACACCTAATTGGCGAGTTAACTGGCAACATATGACATGTGTAATAGACATGTCATATGTAACAAAACGTACAATCGATGCAAAAATTTCATATTATTTAACTCAATAATCTCGATAATTAGATTGGATATGTTTATCTATATGTCGGGATTGCAATATATTTTAATGTGTCTTTTTGAGAATTGAGGCATCTAAAATATTCTAGTTCCAAAATTTGCCATGAATGACTTTTCAATTAATTATTTGGCGATTAACTTTTCAATATCGATCGCGTATCAAAGCAATTATAAAAAAAAAACGAAGAGACAAAATCAGTCGTGCTGAGTTGTGCAAATCAATAACAGATAATAAGTCGGCACGTGTATAATAATAACTTGTCCACTGGGCAACTTTGATCGGTTACAAGAAATCATCGTGACCTCGACATTTACGTATTAGGATTTCTGACCGCAATTAACCTGCTGAATACACCATTGAACCTTTTTTTGTATGAAAGGAATAGGAACCGAATGGAAGAAACCGAGGTAGCCGCGTGGTATATCTCGTGGTTCGACACAGGACGCCGATGAGCGCTGAATGGTGAACGGTGGCGGCGGCGGCGGCGGCGGGCCATCCATTCCGAAACTCCGGCAATTCCTGAAAACGAAACTTTCCGGCGGAACCGTTCGATGCTAATGGCGGAACAATGGCCGCAAAAACAATTGGATAACTCGACCGCGGGGGCGGGAACCTTCGTAGCCCCCGATACGTGGCTGTTTGCGGGATCGCCACCCCAAAATCGACCGACCCGTCTGCATCATTCGTCGAAACTCAGCCGTCCCGAGCCACAGTACGACAGAAGACGAAAATTAAGCGGCGCCACGCTTTCATATATCATCATTGTATTTTATACCAAAAAGAAGAAACTTAAGTACACTGGCAGGGTACAAGTGTACCCCAAATTAATGTTGTCGAAAGTTAGAAGAAAATATTTATTTTTGTTACTTGGAAACCTACAAATAATATTTTCTGTTATATTTGTAATAAATGATTATTTGTTAAAATGTCTAATTATTACATCAGACCAAAAAAACACCAACTTTTTAATTTTCATTTCCGCTAAAACTCTTATCCAAATTTGGGGTGCAAAATTATCCCGCGGCGGTAGGTCAGATTTAACCACTGCACTTAAAGATTAAGAAGAGAATATTAATTTTTATAATTAGAGAAATTATCTTCTACGAATGCACGCGTCTTACGAGCACATTTTTACGATAAACCATTAATCAAGTACAATAGCGTTTCTCAAGGCGGTTCGGTCCTCGTTCGCAGCGTATGTATGTACACACATGTAATTGGGATATCGTAATTGTGCTCGACAAACGATCGGCATTTTTCTCGGCCTACGGCGATGCGACAGAGCGCGACAGACGCGACGGTCGTCCCGCGCCTTATTTCGAGGCGGGAATCTCGAGCGTCCGCAGCACGCGATGCCCGTTCCCGGGCGATTCAGCCGAGCTCGATGTGAGAGGCGAATGCCCTGCGCAAGATCGACTACTTGTCACGTTGGTGCAATTAGCTCGCGTTCAATCTGCTCGGCTCGCTCGGCTCGAAATTGCCGCAGCGCTGCGTCGCGCCGCGCCGTCGAGCAGGCACCGTAGCCGACGGCGGCTTAATAATGGAATTGACAGAACGACTCACTTTCGATTCTATTAGCAACTGCCTCGCGACCTAAATGGTCACCACCGTCGGCCACCGTCGATGGCTATTAATCGCCGGTGTATCGATCAGCTGGCGCGGACGACGGCCGGCAGCGCGGACGATTTGCGTAACGCGTGGCGGCAAATTTGTTTTGACCGCTAAAGTGTTGGAGAAATAATTCCGGTGATTCGTCGACGGTAATTAATGTTTCGCAACTCGGGCGAAAATTATCCGCGATTCTATCGGCGGATATGAATTGATATCGAACTCGGGGCGACGATGTAAACCATTGCTGATGCCGCGGTTTCGTGCGCCGCGGTGTCAATTCGGATGCGCTCGATCGAAAATCGTATAACGCGATATCGACAGGTGTACCTGTCTAAGTTCCTACGAGCTGGAAACTTACTGGAAATAACGCGTAACCATTCAGGAATTGCACGTGTCTCACCGACGAGCGGTTTAAAAATCGTGAAAAGCACCGACGAGAAGAATCAAAGTTTTTCGCCAATAATTATTTGAAGAAGCATTTCGACCTGAATGCTCTTCGTCAAAAATCAAATATTCTTTCCGATTTCACAAGCTGACGTTCCTGTCGTTTGGTTACACCGTATAGAGAAACGACGCGGCTTCAACGTAGCCGCACAAATTTATTAACTCGCAGATCTACATTTATGGCCGTTATTTACAGCTCCTGTTACATAGGTATAAGCTTATAGACACATTTTCAAATTCACGTGGGGTACGTTCTCCCGGGGTGCCTACGTGCGACAGCGCGTCGTATCGGCGAAACACGCGGTATGAATTGCGAGTTCTTTATGACTACGACTTTCGTCGCCCCCATTCTCTTCGACGACAACGTATCCCGGCGCCTTTTCCGATCTGCTCCCGCAGCCTCGCGTCGCACACACGTTTGCCCCTCTTCGACGTTTTCCTATTTGGTTTATTTATCGTTTCACGCATGGATTTGTTTTATAGGCCTATACTCGTCTCTCCCTTGTATCTCGATATAAAATGATACAAATGATTATATATGATATAACATATATGGAAACGAGAGTTTCTACTTTTGTTAACTGAGGCAAAAAAAAAGTTATTCATAAAATATGAAATTTATTTTTATGCAAATGAATGAGTAAAATGAATGAAATTTTTATGATTAAATATTTTAACATAAAACAAGTCTGTCTTTTATTTGCCCGACAAACATTTACATTTAATATTTCGATCGCGCGCAAATATGTAATAACTATAAATACGGGCTCTCCAAAAAAAGATTTATTTTACAATGATTAGTCTGCAACGTATGCCAGACGTGAAATGTTGGCGGTTTATTTTAAACGTGAATCTGAAAAGAAAATTCGACGCGGGCTGTCGTTTGCTCAGCTCTAATTATAGAGCGTGTACGGATTAATTACACTTACTTCCTTCCTGGAGAAAGTACTTCCGCTGATGTCGTGCTAAAATAAAATCTCGCTTGAAAGGGGGACCCCTAACGAGAAGAATTCACGAGCTTTTAAATTCGGTCGAATAACGTGGAGCATATAGTCGGCCGTTAAACTTCCTTCCGAAAAATGCCGTTTCAACAGGCAGCGAAAAGATATTCGGAGGCCCGATTCGCCGTAGGAATGAAATCGCATATATCTTTCTGGGGAGGTGAAGGAATTGCTAGAGAGTCAGCAGACGGGGGGGGGGGGGGGAAGTCTCTTCGCGAGTCGACGAGGATATCGTTAGACAGAAGAATGCCGGCACGACCCTCGCGACGCCGAATCGCGTCGTCTCCGAGTAATTTTAGGCCACCCTATTCCTATCCGCGTTTAGACCTGCCCTCGTCTGGCCGCCTTCTCCCAATCCTCCACATCCGGCGCGAATCCGGATACGTGGCGCGCACACACGTACGAAAAATCGGCTCGTGTGCCACCTCAAGTGAGACAAAATCCTCGCGCGAGAGAGACGAAGAATCCTCGCGCGCCCCAGCTTTTATTTCACACGACTTCCACGCGGGCGACGACGAGCTATTCTTAGTTACCGGAGGACGTGCCGGCGCGGCGCGGCGACAAAAGACAAATTCCAACAGCCGGCGATGAACTCCCTAAAAGGCGAGGAGGAGCCGTGAAGAAGGGCACATAACACGGCGTGCAACGAGGGGTCGCGCCACCTGGGTATTTACGAGGTGGGGAAAGAAAGAGGGTCGTGTGTCGTGTGTCGATTGTCGTCAAACTACATATCTCTTGGAATTCCAGTTTTCCGGTTCTTCTCTCTGTAGAGATTCTATAATCGACTGATTACGTATAGAGATGGTAGTTGAGTAGAGATAATAGAAAATATAGTTGTCGGATCGAGAAACGAGGGTATTATTAAAATATCTATAGAACGTCGAGATACCTAATTTTTCTGTACGTTAATTAATTGACCGTAAACTTGAATTTTTACGATTACGTTATTTTCCTGTTGTTTCCAGGAAATTGTTGTAGAAAGAGAGAACGATCTTAAACAGGGAGGAAAAGCAGACAGCGCAGCGAAACTTGGAAATGCATCTCGTGATAAGGCGTATAATTTAAATATTGCAACGAAAGTCGAGTTTTTCGCTTACATTATTTATGAACTAAAGCAAGCTGAACTAAGAAGTTTCCGCTATAAGTACATACGAAAAAAAATTGGATTTTCTCCTAATAAAAAATTTATATTTTTTACGAACCGTTTTCTCGTATTTAGAATAAAAGTCACGCACCGCGATCTCAATTGTCAAATGATGTGTATCCAGTTAAGTTAAATATATCCAAAATACGAACAAGTACATCGAGTTATGTAAAAGAAATGAATAAGTAATCTAAATCTAAATCTGTTAGTTTTAGCAGTGGGAGAAGTGGCTCGCGTTCAAGCCAATGGCGCAAAAGTGCTCTTAAACAGACCTGCAATTTAAAGTTTGTAGATACTTGTCGAGGATACTTGGAGCTTTTCTAATTGGGATAGTTAGATATAGTCGGCCGTCGCTTTATTCCTTATTTTTAATCTGGCAACGGCAAATTTATTTACGTGAAACGACGAAATCAGATGTTATCATCCTGAGAATAGAAGTTGCATTAATTTTCTGTTTTCCCGACAGCGCAGGTCGACGCACCAGATTGTCTTAATCAGTCGAATAAGACTTAATAAACTGCGCAAAACTTTCACACTAATCCCACGTCAGTTCGTACTCACGACTTTCGTCGCGCAAAAATGCGATCCCTCGAACCATCCAATGGCGTGTCACACGACATGACTAGCATCCATTTGCTGATTAAACCTCACGTACGCGAATAAATCTACGCCGAACTTAGCTTCGTACCGCGAGTTGTCGTTCCCAAATGGGAGAGAAGCGATCCTCATTAACGAAAATGACTCATGACCATTATTGCGTAGAACTATATAATTATTTACGATATACGCAACGCGTCCGGTCTTCCTTCTTTGAGAAGTCGACGAGGTTTTACCTCGATAGATCGCTCGAGAGAAGAGAAAGGAGAGAGAGAGGGGGGAGAGAGAGAGAGAGAGAGAGAGAGAGAGAGAGAGAGAAAAGTCCCGCAAACGCTTCCGCCACCAGATCGTCCCTTGATAAACGATCAACCTCGACCGGACGAGGATCGGACGCCAGGTTTTCCGTACGATGGGGAGATCATACGGTAACAACCGTGCAGATGAGAGCCACTGATCCGCTCGACCGCTCCTCGCGTGATAAACGATCCAGCTGCATCAGCGATACCGCCGTGATCTCAGACGGAGAAACGGAGCGGATTACGATCACTAATCGGTTTTGATGTACGATAAATCGTGCCTCCGCCCTACTTACTTTGCAGATTTTATCTCCGACCGGATTTTTCCGCAAACGCGAGATCGATCGCGGCTATGTAATAAGCGCGTGAACCAAATCGAGCAATATTAACATTCAGCTCGGATTGGAATATCTTTTGCAGTAGATGCAGAGGTGAAGGCAATCGTGTCAGTACTGCCAGTACTATGATAAATGCTGCGACTATGATTTAATTCACTTTAATCAAATCGTTTTCAAACATTAAATACCATAGTAATTCTGTTATACGGATAGATTGATGAATCAGCACTTATATCCTGCCAAGTACTTTGACTAATTTAAAATCAATTCAATAAAAAATTTGATTAGCTTCTATCTATTCGAACAAATTCCTTTTTTATACATAAATGTTTCGCTAATTAAATATTTAAATTCTCCTCGTGATTAAGCCGCTTAAAATTGAAAAAATAAACTTTAGTTTATTATTAGAAATTTATTAGAAAGTTTCCGTTTAATCTGTAAGTCGAAAACTAATATAATTTAAAATTTCACGTAAAAAAAATATAAAAATACATATAATTTCTTATTTCGTTAAGAGCCTTCCCAAGCTAATTTTTAATTAGTTTAAATCAATTTGTTCTTTAATTATAAATACTAGGAGGCCGAAAGATACAAAGTGCTGAAGAAAAGGTGAGAGCCACTGTTAGGAGGAATCGAGCCGTTTGTACACTCCCGCGGCAATATTAAATGGCGGAGGCACAGTCAATGACTCCTCCTAGGAAGCCGAGAGGCGCAAAAACTTGGAGGAATCGAAGCAAACGGTGAACCCGCTGTTCGGCGTCGTTAAGTTCGCGTCGCTCTATCATAAAGCGTATGCTAAATCGAGCGGCGAAAAAAGCTCGGCGACGCGGAGCTCTAATCGGTCGACAAAACGTAAATTATTCTACATTCCGCATACGGAATATTACAATATCGCGTCGCCATTCCGACCCTACCACGCTACTGCTCGGGCGAGAGGCACACACGTAATTACATAATATACAATATATCCCACTGATGAATTACACGGTGTTAAAGTGACAGTTTAACGGGGCCGAAATGATTTGTACACGTCAGGAGATATCGTAATTATCAACGAGGGCGAAGGCGTATCTACATTCAGGCGAGGTTCCTTTGTTGTTGTATCCCGCTGGAAACGAGGCTTCCACCTCTGCAATCTTCCTTCGGAACTACACGGTTTGGCCGGCGCCGGTAGTATTACATCCTGCGGCAAATTGAGCGCGTCGCGGCAAGAGATACAGCGAAAGATGGGACAAAACGGAGCTCTTAACGTCGAAAAGGAAGCAAAAGATGTCAAACCGCGAAAGATTGCGTTTCTTATACAACGTAACGTTGACACATTTTATTTTTAATCGTGCGATTTTTTTTCCAGACTCAAATTGTCAAACGACACTATTGATCTCGTCACTCGTGGCCAGCAAATTTTGTAAGAAAAAAGGATATTGATTCATCCACTTTAGTCCATTTTGATCGCCGTTCGACGTAGCGAATTGTAGAAAAACTGATGTGGCCTCTAAATATTTTATCTCGATATCACCTTTAACCGTCGAATATATCTTTTTTCAATTCAAAGTACCTCCCGAAATGTATGTATTTACAGATTAAGATATGGGTTACCCTGAATATATCAGAATACGACAGAAGTACATTTCTGTCGTATCTCGGAAAGGAAACTCGGAAGGGAAAAAGAGAGAAACACAAACGTTTGGCAATATCAAGAGACGAAGTATAGCAATGGCAAACGCGGGGCATGAATATTTAAGCTGATTATTTTGCAGTTATTCATCGGTTAAGTTCCAAACAAGCCCGGTGGCAACTTAGTTACGGAGCCGCAGTTAAGAACTTTAGCGCGGCGGCGGCGGCGGCAACGACGGGGTCGCGTTTCTACGTCGCTTTCCGCTCTCCGTCTCCATTTTGCACCTTCCGTCGTCCACGCTACGATTTAATTTATTGCGAGCGATCTAATTTCACGGCGACATTATAGCCCGACCGCATTAGTTGCAGAACGATCGTTAGCCGATCGTGGAATTCCCATCTTCGTGGAAGAAATAACAGCCCAGCGTTTACTTTGCCCGACGGTTTTCGCAATAAACGTGCAAACGTAAGCAATATAAATAAAGCGATAATTTTATCATTCCGAAAGCTGAACTTAATAATAAACTTTAACGAAGTTACTTTAAATTGCTATTTGCATCCATCTACTCGCCGCGAATGCGAAGAATTCGAAATATAATTAAAAACGTGGAGATTGTGCGTTAATGCGCGTACGAAATAGAGCAAATTTCAGTGAATGGTTAGTGTGCGAGGCACGTAGGTGATTCCGAGGGATCTTGCCAACGGTAGCTTTGAATTTTCCAGGACTTGGCGTCGACGGCTCAAAGTGAATTCTAGAGTACGATAATCGAAAAAGTTGACGATCACTGTATCAGAAGTTACCATTAGAGAGATAGAAGATCGAGAGGCGAAATGCATTCGAGACACATCGAGACTAAGTTGAAACGGCAGGAACCAAAGTTTCAACTCAGTCCACAAAGTCTCTTTCCCCTTTGAGCTGCAGAATTACCCGTGTCTACATCGAAGATGTGTAAACGCAAATTTTCAAGCGGCTACAGTAGACCAAACTCGGCTTGATATCAATGGTACCATCTACTTTGAGTATCACGCTATGGCTTCATCTCTACGAGTTTATTCGTGCAATATGTTGCGGCTTTTCTACATTATTCAGAGGGTATGTTTACCGGGACAGAAAGAGCAAACGAAAAAAAAAAAGGACTGTAGCGATGTAATTTTTAGATTTTAGACAATTCGCAAGAGTTAAACCCGTTTTAACAATATCAGCGAAAGTATTTTCAATTTTAATTTCCCCATAAAAATGAAATCGAATTACTATATTGTATCCTGCAAATGCGCTGAAAATGGTTCGCGCACCACTATCCATACATCGTGAGTATCGCGCGTCGGTCTTACATTCACCTCGATGCAGCAAATGCATAACGATCTGTGTCCGCCCCCGCATCACCTTGCCACTCCATTTTCACACGTAATGTTGTTATTGCTACGCGCGACGATGGCATACCGGGGCGGTAATTTCTCTCCTTCGATCTTCCCTCTGTATTCCGACGCATTTCAAGATACATTACACCTGCGGAATCGGAATGTATTCAAAATGCGATACGTCTTCTCCGCGAATACTCCATCACGATATTATCTCTTTCTATCTCGGTTATTTGCGGATTTGATTTCCGATATAGAAAAACAGAACACGACAAATAATGAAATCGACTACTAAATTCTCTCTTTCCCTTCTCAAAACAAACGATTTTTCTTTGACTCTCCGCTAACTTTCTAACAATAGCTTGAAAGAATCTGTTCTACTTTGCGCAGACTTTGCAGAAAGATTTAAAGAACCACTTTTGAGATTACTTCCAAGCAGCGTTCTTATTCAATCTACGTATTATTGCACTATTATTGTCTATGATGAGATTGACCAAGAAGTGACAAACATTTTCTTCTCTACTAATCAAAGTTTTTCAAATCTAAATTTAAATTGAGCTAAAACGAAATGTTTGGGAACGAAACGTTTAGAGTTTAAAAACATCATCCGCGTTGGTAACGACTCACTGTGTTCGGTACGTTGTTAGCATGAGAAAAGTTGGTGTATATTTTAAAAAAGACTAGAATACATCACGAATAATGAGTTTGAAAATATATTCTCGCAAACTGATACATGCGAAATTATTTTTGTGTTCTAGAGTGAAAAAAATCCCGAGCGAAAAAATATTTGTGTAAAAGTATGCAAAGAAAAGGGTATTGTATAAAACTGCACGTCCCGTTGCACCAACTATCAACGCGCGCGCAAATTCAGAGATGCTAATTAGTGAAAAAAAGAATTTCGCTTTTCCACCAAACCAAGTCTTCGGTTGCCTTATTCAGAATAACCGGCCGGATTCAATATAAGCGCGGAGTAAGCCCGAACGCGAAGTATTCGCGTGTTTTCGATCGGTGTCCTCCTTTTTTGTTCGTAACTTTTAAGCCATCCCTCTTTGCGTCATCCTGGTTTTTATCCGAAAGTAGCAGCATGCTGCCTCTAATAACCGCGTGGACAGAATGGATGAGAGAAGAGTAATTCCTAGCTCCGAGAGAGAGAGAGAGAGAGAGAGAGAGAGAGAGAGAGAGCGGGAGAGAGGGAGAGAAAGAGAGAGAGGACGCATCGCGATATATATTCATCTAACAGCGTCGCTCTGCTGGCTGACTACAGTCCACTGTTTGTCACCCAGGTCTTCTCTTGCTCTAGCATTGTATTCTTTCTCCCGCCTCTCCTCTCACCTAAGGCTTTCGCTTCCTCTCTCTGGCCTCTCGCTTTCTCTCGATTCCAAATTTTGCCATGTCTCCCGTAGCCGCGTCTATCCCATTGTCAACATCGGAATACCGCTTCTCCATCTCTCTTTCTCTCTCTCTCTCTCTCTCTCTTCCCATGTCCGTCTGCATTTCTCTTTAACAGCGTATATCCCTTTCTCACCCCGTTTCTCTCCGCCGGTTCTCCGCAGCGTTCTGTGATCTGGCTGCAGACCCTTTATCTCTTCACGTCGTCCGTTTACGTTTCTAAGCGCACGGCCACGGGCCGCTACACTCCGATTCTCATGTATTTTTGGATGTAGAACGCGCCGTGGAAACGGTTCAACGACCCCCTTAGTTTCCGGACCGGGACGTGCCTACGTATGCGGCCGCGTCGTGGCGAGAAAACGTGGAAAATTGTGATTGATCGTCGTCGTACGTTGTACGAGTGCTCGACGACACTACGGCGATTCTCCTAACGAGTCCTCAATATGCTTTCGATTCCTTCTGCTTTACGGCCCGAGAAACGGTCCCTCGACCAAATGGCGCGGAGTGCATCGGAGTAGATGCTCGTCGATAGTTCCACGATCAGAATGTGCGGTCGGAAGTGCTCGTGTTCCAATTGTTTTTTACGGTTTCTCCCTCGGAATCGTGCTCAATATATAATATATGATGCATAAGACTTTTTCCCTTTCTCGAATATCGCGATATATCAAAATATATTGTATTAAAGTAGCTATCATATTTTAAAGGGGCATTCTAAAAATTAATTGTAAACGGAAATATTACTACGAAAATCGAGATTATAATAATTTCTATAAACAATCAAAGTAAAGAATGATGAAGTAAATATTTCTATACGTCACACTGTAAACAAGTTATCGCAATTACTTAACTGTTTAATATAATATATCTACTGTGTGTGAGATAATCTATATAAAGAACTCTGTCCTGTGCCGAACAATTCATTGCATCTCAGATAATTCTATTTCGTTTTAAATACAACAAACTTATCAACAAACATAAATGAATAAAGTTATTAAAGATTAGTACAAATGTGATAAATTTTAAGTATATATATATATATATATATATATATAATTTAATATTCTATCTATAAAATATTTATTATATTTTTAAAGTTACATTTAATTATAAATTTATGTTTAAGATATTGTTCTATGTATTTGAAACAATCTCGTAATTAATATTCCGCCGTACGAGAATGCAAATTGTACCGATAAATCAGTAAATGGCATATCGATAAAAAGACATCTTTTACCATTTTGAATACATGTGTTATTATACAATAACTCAATTTATGATTATATAAATGTAGTATATATAGTAGTTTCAACCCACCCATTTAAACACAATAGATCTACGAGATGGTATATTTATCTGTACCATTTTCTCTTGTTGTACCTGCTACATACATCTCTTATGTATATTTGATCCATTGTTTCGAATTAAGATAAAAGATAATATAATACTCACCGATACGATGCGTAGCAGCGGAGTTTTAGATTACGTTGCAAACTACGTTGAACTGTAACACAAAGATAACACTCAAGTTATATAGCAGCACTCAATTATAACTTACATTTAAATAAAGATAAATATCGAATTCTTTATTTTTCTTAAATAGCTATTTACTAAAATAATTATAATTTTGAAAAAGTCTTCTCTTCTATTCGAGGTTTCCAAAAATAAACGATCCTTCGTTTAATTTTCATTTAAATTATATTCGAATAAACGATTCGAATAAACGGCGATAAATAATTGTGATGTCTCAAGGAATAAATAATATGTATAAAATAAATTATTCACCTTACGGTTGCTCCGCCGTCGCCCGATGCCTCCAAGCTCTGTCATCCTCTCAGACTCCTTCGTAGCAGGAACTCACTCGCACAAATACTGTCAATTATAAACACGCACTAATTACACAAGAGAACAAAATGACATTCCCGTTGTTAATTGCACGGTATATTTTTCGACGAAAGGTACGATAAGAAAAGTGGAAATTCGCGCGAAACTGTGACGTCTCGGAAATTAACACAACGTACGAATCTCGAGACGAGGGCAATCCGAAAATCGCACGGCCAACTTTAACACGCCATCCGCAGCGACGCTGCACCTGTTGCTAAAAAAATAATACGCTCTCGTGATTTTTAATGCGATTATTATTCCGTGTTGCGAAACTAAGTGAATAAACGTAAGAATTGAAATTGAAGATAAAGACGCACGAAGTGAATTAAACGATTTTCAGAAACACGCGTCTTACATTACCGATGTATAAACGTCGAATTTATGTTACGCGGGGAAGTGTTGCATTGCGATGACGATCGTGAATTGTACTCGATTCGGATACATCTTCATAAGGAGCGATCGCGTTACGAGCGATAATTGCGACGATTCGCGGAACTGTTCGCGCCAGACTTGCCCGCTCGAATGTAAAATACAATTTATGTATGCAATAGCACGAGACACGTCGCAAAGTAACGATCGTTAAGTAACGAGAGCCGTATATATCAGTCGCGGGATATCTAAACGGGATGACACGAAATTATTCGAAACGAAGGATCGTCTGGCGTCTCCGAGCACTTGTCGCGGCCACGTCTCGGGAGAAAACAACGCTCCGATATTACCGGCTGTCTGCCGGCTCGAATCACGCCACGCGAATGTAAACAAAACAAAACGATGAAACACCGCGAGGCGCCGTAAACCGCGAGTGCTCCGTAAAAGCCATTACGAAATATTTAACGTATTAGCGAGTGAATCGCGAACGTTAACTGAACGCGCGGACTGATAATAATTATTTGTTCGTAAAAAAAAAAAAAAAAGATCGCGTTTCGAGAGATAACGTGAGGATTGGCGCGATAGCCTGCGCCATTATTTTTCTGTCAATTCTCTCGAGGTAAAATAGCCGCATGTATCCAATAGCACGCTTTACATTACGAAAAACAAGCGTCGAGTAACAAGATTCGTATTAAATTTAATAAATTTATCAATTCTATATACGTTTACAAACTATGACATTTTAAAAATAATTTAAAAATAATTTTTGCACGAACTAAATTTTCCATTTGCTTCTTTTTTTAAAAAACTAAGAACTAATACAATACAACTACTAATGCAATTTAAATATAATAACTGTATAACTTTCGAACGAATTTTAGTCAAAACTTTTATATGCTTATTTCATTAGGTTGGGGCATACAAAGTGTTGGATTTTTTAATAAATATAATTAAAATATGGTTTTAAAACACAAATGGGAGAGAAGGCTGATTTTTATCAGCATCAAGCTAATAATCAATCTAATAATATTCGAAAGAAAGAGGACTTCTTAATTATTCCTTTATTGCCTGCTTCTTCCTCTCAGATTCCATTGTCGCGCTTAATACTGACTCGTGAAAATAGCGTTAATTACGATCGCACATTAATCATTCGAATATGACAATCGCATGGATCTTTGCAGGACACTCCCAAAGTTAATCTCACGCGATGCTTTATTACGCGCTCGTCGGATTAACCGAAAATATACAATTGAAATTCAGTATTGCACGCGCAGTAAACATGGAACGCATAAATCTCGCGAGAAACACAGGTATTATTAATAAACGAGTAATTGGTGATTATTAAGGCCTTCTGTAACTTGAATCGCAATAATTCGACGATTCGTGAATTATCCCACGCCTCTCAATCCGACAATGATGCGGCAAATTACGTTTAATTAAACGGAAAATTTAACGCGTCCGATGCGAGATATATCCAAACGAGTTATATAACGTCAAAGAAGTAATAATCGCCTGTAAACGTCACAACAACAGAGAGAGAGAGATTTACGATTTCTATATTCCGCATCCATGAGCAATGGCAATTTCGAGAAATTAAACCTGCTTCGATAAAGAGCCTCGCTACGCTTATGATTTAATTGCGAGAGTTAATCAATCGCAAATGCTGACAATCGATTATTTGGGAAACAATTGCGAGCCGAGGGGTAAACGCCGCTCGCTCGCAGGTCTCGTGCATAGGCCACAGCCGTTGTGTAGACTCAATCACCTTGTTTATGCGCCGAGATTCGGAGATGCAAGCCGCTTGTATCGTTTCATTAGTTACCTCGAGATGTGGTAGTGGCAGGTAAAGTGACGTGCTAAATGCACAATCTTTCGAGTAATTTGTTACTACCGTCCCGCACGATTCTATAATTGTCACAACTTACTTATTTCATGTATTCCGCATCAAGTATTCCGAAACAGTGAAACGAATTCACTGGCACATGACTAGACAAATAAAAGAAGACTTGGAAATATTTCAGTGATACATTTCAACTTATTTAACAAAAAATGCACCAATAATTCACCAATTGTAATTATTTTTATTAACGCGCTGATTTTATTGCAATCTAATAATTTAACTGTATATTGAAATGACAAGATCAAATCTTGTCATAGAAGAATTTTTTAAAATAAATTATGTCATAATTAGTCAGCTATGTTAAAATCTGTTGCATTAAAAAAAATTTTAATACCAATTTAAGCCTGTATTAAGTGTAATCCTGAACGTGTCAGCAATATAATAAACAGGAATATTTGTTTGGTACTTGACATGTACGGAAATTGTTAAAAAATAATAGAGATCCCTCTCTCTGAGTAATTTTTTTTAGACGTAGTTACGAATCTCTGTGCGCATGGAAAAATAAATGTTGACCCTCGTATAGATAATAGTTCCGAGTAAATTAAGTTCAACCGCATCAAATGTAATTCATGTTTAATAATTGCGATGGGTATTAAATCCATGCAAGTATGTTATAATACAAATTCTCGCGTTAAACTGCGGCCTACTACGTATATATATCCTCGTTGCTATAATTTCCTGTAACTATAATTTCACAAATGGACGCTGTAATATATTTTACTTTCTGTTTCCGTCTCGTCTGATGAAACTATCGGCACATAAATTGACGCAGCGTTGAGAAATAAGCGTGTTCCTGACACTTCGTTTCTGCAACTCTCGCACGAGACTATCGTCGGTTGAGATATCGAACGTATCGATGCGCGGTCGATCTCTTCGTAGATACGGCATCGTGGCCCTTTGATCGCCGCGGAAATGGGGAAGAGGACAAGAAAGTGGGTAGGCAGTGGAGCAGGTTGTAAAGCGTTGAACGGTTCAGAGGCAAAGCGCGGAAAATTAAAACGGACCACAGAGAGGAACGAGTTAGGTCGTTTTCCACCTCTTTTCCGCCTTCGGCTTTTCCACGAGCCTTTTATCCCTTTTCCCCCTCCCCCTCCTCCCCCCGGACTGCGGCACGCTCGCGTGTAACGTGCATTATTCTACGAAATTAATAGGGATCAAACCTCCATCTACGTGCATTAAAGAGCGACATCAAGAGCGATGCCACAAAAATGGTCAGGATGAACGAGATAAATAGAAAACGAATTATTTTTCTCATCTGCTTTTTTCAGCAAAATGTTGTGAGCGCTAAATATTCATATTATATGTATAAATCTTGATATGTGTATGTACGTGTATAATATGTATATCTATAGATTTGTACTTAATTAATGAGTGGGGCTGGTTTAACGTGGGACATTCTACACCCCCATGCGCACGCGCGCGCGCATATAAAATCGCGATATGCATTTTTTATAAGATTATTATCGCGAAACTAATTACAGCGAAATTAATAATTCCCGGTCCCGTAAAGCCAATTATATGGATATTTAATTGACTTTCATTACTACGGATCGTTAAATAATCACATCTTTAAGTAAATGTTTTAAACTCATCACATCTCGCCGTACTAATGAAAGGTTAATACGAACTAGCGTAATCATACGCGTGAACGAAGAGATTAGGTTCCGGGGCCGGCGTTATTCTCCAACTGTAAGCCGAACGTAATACAAGGTCGAGTGGCGCGCGGGGACAAATTGACCTCCGTATAGTTTAATGGTACGGCCAGCTTCGAGTAGTTGTAGCGCGGTAGATAATGGAAGCGGCGGTATAGTCCAATGATAATATTCCGAAGGCGACATCGCGCACCTCGAAGAAGGAAGAGTGGAAAATGGGTCGCACCCCCGGAAGCAGCCCGCCGCTTTTGTCGACGTGGAAACGGGACGTAAATGGATCGTATAATCGGTACCGCTGTTAATTCGCGAGTTAAAAAACGCCGCGGAAAACTCCTCGACAAGATCGATCGCGTTGCGATAACGTCAAAACTAATAGAGTGATCGAGTAGAGCGGCAAATTTTTATGCGCTTTTATTGACTCTGACTCGACCTAACGACCATTATCTACCTCTCCATTGCTGGCATACTCATCTCATTTCGTATTTTTTATTACACAATTTCAAGAAAAAAGTATCTTACACTTTGCACGATATACGCGAAATAAATATATATATACGTACATAGTATAATAAATATATTCCATTCTGTAATTATTATATTACTAGCGTGAGGAATTAAAGCACATTCACTCCGGAGCACATATGCATAAAATAACGATTTTGTAAACATAAACACTTCTACATTAGCTTTTAATTATATAAAATATTTGAACAGTTAATTCAAAATATATCTCGTAATCGATTGCACACAGGGATACATTTCACGAACGTGCGTGCATAAAATCCGAGAGGCGGCGAGAGAGACCGTCGCTTTGGAGCGTAATAATTCAACAAATTGATATTTCTTTGAGAGCGCGCTGCCGGGGCGGAAAAAGAAATGAAAAGAAAAAAGGATCTAGTTGGGGTCGGGAATAAAGAAACGAAGGAAAAAAAAAGAGGGGGGCAAGGGGGGACGGGGGGAAAGAGAGCAATGGAATCAAGGGAATACGGAAAAGCTTAAAACGTCCTTGGCGCGCTCACCTGCATAGCTACACTTAGAATCTTGGTAATCATCCGCGCGTCGCAAAAGGAGAAAGAGAAAAAAAATTTGTACTCTATCTCTTTACGAAATAATTTTTATTCTTTCGATGTATCATCTCTCTTTCCGTCGGTAACGTCATCGTAAAAAAATAATAATCGAGCGAGAAATAAGGCCGGGCGTCTCTAGCGGATAACGTTCCTGTGTCTAAAAGCTACTTCGTAACTAATATCGATACCGGTTCGCTTTCCAAGTTCTCAAATTACCAGCCAGATGTCTTATCTATGGGCGGATAATAGAGTAACGAGTGGATTGATGAGACAGGTAATTAAAGTCACTAAAATGAGCAATATATAAAAGCCATTATGAATCGCCGCGGCACCGAACTCATTCCGTTTCGTACACACAAATGGAAAATTAAACAAGCCCGTAATAATATGATCGATTCCCGGAAATTGTATTTAGTATATACACTCGACGATGTTTCGTCCAGTTAAGTTCGCGTCAAGCTTAATTAAGCCGCCGGCCTAACTTGGTATGCGTGGGATTTTATTATTCCCGATACGCGCATTGAATGAAACGCGTTAAATAGAGTTATGAGCATACGCCATTGAATATCCGGCTACTAATATTCCGGTCAAAGAGGCGGAAATTATTTCATGAATGTGCCATGTTGAACGTGTGATTGGGTCACTGCATTCGGATCTGTATCGGGCAATACATCTCCCTCTCCTTCCTATGCTATTGTACGTTCAATCTATGTCGCCGAGATGGCTGTCGCTGTCATCGTGTTTCTATTTGGTCGATAATTCCGCACGCGTGAATATAACGCAACTGTATAAATAACGCGCCGTCTCCCTGTACGTGAGCGCTATTAAATGCGAAAGACCCGATGGAATTGGACGAAAATATCGCGCGTGCGCGAGCCTTTTCAGATTTATCGTCGGCCAGTACACGATTCAATTTACGCTCTCAGATATCTTGCAGAAACACGGGCTGGCGCAATGCCACTGTAGCAATATGTCCATTCTGTTTTTGACTGTGCTCTCTCTCTCTCTCTCTCTCTCTCTCTTTCTCTCTCTTGTTCTCTCCTCCTACCCTCTTCCGGTCCGAAGCTTTTGCTAGGCAAATATGTCGCGATGCTATCTCGACGCGCGCGGCCGGCAAAAATCCGTGCGCCACTCTCTCTGACCACCACGAGCTCGCCGTTTGTTCCGTCCTCCTTTCAAATAAAGTGACGCCGAGGTGTAACCCGGAATTTGTCGGACTCCTAAGCGGAAAATTTACTTCCATTGCTTCAAACGTTCTTTAAAAAAGTTTCCCCGCTTACCACTTGGTTACTCGTAGGATACTTTTTACACAAAGAATTTTACAAAAAGGGAGCGATTCTTGATTTACGTAGCGAGGTAAAAAGATGATAAATTGAAAGACTCGCTGTTTTACTTTGTCATAACACGGAGAGATTTTGTGTAATCGTGAAATACGAGGAAGGAACATTTTTACGCGCAAGTATTTACGATATCTCTCGTAGGGATCTAATCTTTCTTACGACATATCAGATGATAGATCTTTTCATTTTCAATTATATATGTGGACGCAAACACATTTTCGAGCAGGTATAGCCTTCGCAGCGGTTATAAATGGATCATCAGGAACACATACATTCGAGGAGGCTGTAAGAGATGCCAATGTCTTTCCAATACTAGATAAATCGTATAAAAAGCTGCTTTAAAGTCAGCTTCGAATGGCCAATGTGGGAAACGTATTTTGATCCTTATTCTTTTGTTCGCGAACCGAGCAGGAACGCTGCGTGAATAAAGATATAACATCGCGATGATATTTTTGCGCCGCGACGTCGAGCAAGCATATTATGTTAATTTTGCGAAATGTCTATTTACGAAAACTTCTAAATGAATGAATAATACCAACGATTGAATATCGTAGTGTGTATAATTCTGTAAATACTTTATTTTCAAGGAAAACATAATAATCCGTTCCATTAATCAGACAAAATTTATGAAACAATGTAAATACCGGTCGAAAATATACGGATGACCAAAATTCGAAATGTAGCACGATTAATCCAGGCGTAATATTTATATTTCGATTCAGCATGGTTACGTGCACAAATTTTAACTGGGATCAATTTCCTGAGAACAATAGAGCTTATTATGTTTTGAAAGAAAACTCAAAGGAACAAGAATTCTGATTAAAATTTCTCGGGGAAAATCTAAAGGGTTTCTTTCTGAAACCTTCCTTTTTAAATATCTTGGGCGTTATAACGTGAAATTATTTTTAAAAATTAATCCTGGCAAATGTACCGAAATAGGATAAAATAAAGAAAATTATTAGATGAAAACAAGAGGGAGAAAGTGCTTGGTGAATTTATATATTTCGTATTAAAATAAACGAGAAACACGTCGAAACCACTTAAAAATTGATATTTGTACAGAACAAATTATACATTTCTTGACTGAAATTACTTATTTTACGTCGCGAGACACATTCTCGCTGCAGTTTGTTCACGTTTAGTACGGAGAAAAAAAATTACGAAAAAAATTTAGACATTTATAAAAGGCGATAATTTCACAAAAGGCGCTGTGCGTGCGCCGCGTCTACATCCTACCGTTCCGTTAATGCGAGTTTTCTCGTTGTAACTTCAGAAAGAGGTTGGTTCCCGGAGCAGACATTACGCGGAATTAAAAAAGGAAACGATCTCGATTAAGCTAACAGTGACTGCGGAGGCGTTACGCTCCCCGACGGCATTACTTCCGGATAATTACGTGAAATTTCACACGGTTCATTGGCTTACTATTTCAAACAGTCGTGGTTTGATCACTTTTGGCTACGACATTTTCAACATTTTAGAAGACTTTTCCACGCTGTTTATACACATGTCTCGCATTAGATTGAATTTCTCTTTTCCCTAATATTTTTCTTACCTAATAAATAATCAAACAAAATTATTATTAACTAATATCAAGTTAGTAATTATGCAATGTTGATTATACGAGTTATTACATGATGGCTGCAATATTGATATTACTTGATGTTTAATTAATGTAATATTCGTTTAATTGGAAACGTCCGACGGGCCTGTTGAACCGAGCAGTTTCTTCTTGAGTAAATCAAAAGTAAAAGTTTGTTCCCACCGTCCGCCCCTATTAGCGAAGAATGAACTCTCTTCTTATTACGACAACCAGTTTAAGCTAGTCCCACATTATACGCGAACGAGGAAGGGAGTTTGCCTAGTGCGTATCCCGAACCGGATTCGTTCGGTCGTTCGCCCTTCTGTCCGGTCCTGCACCTGCTCCGAGTATGGTCGGTACATGAAAAAGCGCATCCGTACAATCCGAACGAACGGACGGACGGACGGACGGACGGACGGACGAACGAACGAACGAACGAACGAACGAGCAAACAAAGAGAGTTCGGCCAGTGCATTCAAGTGCACTGTATAGTTAACGCCGGGATCGCTGAAGCATTTTTTCGCGTAGCCATTTCTCAACACCGGTATTTATTCTCGTACGCACTCGCACATCGTTTCTTTGAGAGGCGACGATATATTGTCGGAAATGGAGCACGTGAAAAAAACCGAGGCACAAATGAGGCAAATTCCAGGGGTGAGTTCGCCACGGACAGCGAACGGTATTTGGGATGCCGCAAAAGTTTCTGTTTCGCGAGTCTCGCTACCGAGCTTTCTCCTCCGTGGCCTCCGCCAGCGTCTGATATAGGGAGCTGGAAGATTCAACAGACCGAGTTCAGCATTACGGATTAATATTCTCTGGAGGAAGCACGTAACCTCGCGCCGTCGGGCTCTCGTTATTACCGTCTGTGGTGTCGAATGAGATGCCTCTCGCGCGAAGGCAGCAGCCCCATATTCCGAATTCTCTAGCCAAGTTCCCTGGCGAACGCGGTGCGCGCGTGTTTATCGCAGCGCAGGAGATACGCGCTTTCCTTTCATAATTCTTTCTCCGAGTCTTCCGAACCGCGTCGCCGTGCAGTGAAGCGAGAATCGCGCGTAATTTATTCTCACAGTCGAGCTAAATTAATTATTCGCGCGTCAGCGTTCGCATTTGACTCGAGGTAGACTCGCGAGATGCGCCGATGCGCGTAATGAGCCTTACAGCAGTAAATTTTAATCAATTGCCGTAAATTTCGTTTTCGTTTTCGTTTTAAAAAATAAACTAAAGAATTACAGAACAATCTGTCAGTATTTTCTTTCGATGAGTATCGCGTTGCCGATGGCACAATATCGTTAATCTGATAAAATCTTCATCAGCTGTGCAGTTCGCGAATGCCGGATGTAATATCTTAACGAATAATTGAAGCGTACGTATACATACACGCGATCTCTAGTAAGAAAATATCCGACGAGAAAAGGCATTCAGCAAACTACACGTACAAACCTAAACACGCGCGTGTCGTTAGCATGATATACAAAATTAAAATTTCAATGGTAGGACTTTGGAATTACGATGCGATATTTTCTCGAGGAGGCACGTAACAGGCCGGGGCTGTCGTGTTCCGTTATCATTGTCGGCGGCGCCCGAGTAGGACACGCCACCTCCTCTCCCGCTTTATACATTGCCTCGTGCTCCAAATTCTTTATTAAACGCCTAAGAGATTTACTCGGAACTATCCACGAGATTCCATTAAACTGGCTTACGAACGTTCGTTTTTTGACGCCCAACGATTGTCTCGATTTAAAGTAAGATAAGAACTTTAGGGGTTTGTTTGGAGATTTTGCTCGTCACGCTCCCATCTCTCGTTCCCCTTCAATTTCGCGATACGCGCATTTTGTTATTTTGTAAGTAATTATATTAAAATGCAAAACTATGCTACGCGCGAAAAAACACGACAAAGGACCGCGGCTGTATTTTTGTTTCTGCCGATATGTGTGTCGGGTCGTGCTTTAAATACATATAAATCTAATTACGATGCAACGCAACGATTTTAGTTGGAGCACACATTTGATGCAAAAAAAAAATACCATCTCGCGAAATATGCCATGTGCCGCCTGCATTATACAAGAGTTTATTTATTTTCCCTCTACGATTGGACATAATTTCACACAATGACTTTAAGAAACTCTCTCTACAGAACGCGTGCGTTTCAAAGAGCCTGTTGCAGTTTGCAGCCTCCGCGATCCCTGACGTATTTCCTGTGCGATAAACGAGCGGACGCTCTGTAAATAGATGCGCTCCATTCCGTTTTTCTTTCAACATATTCTTTGCGAGTTCTCAAAATGCGATGTATTTATGACATTCCGGCGTAGCGCGAGATTGGAATTCCATTCGAGTAAAATGCTCCGGATGTTAAACATTTAAACGCGTCGAGTTTAATATTACAACATTCCACATAATTACACAACAATGTAACAACATCAATAAACGGCGGAAAATACCACAGGTGCCTAATTTATAATTACAAACTGTTTATTTCAACCGAATGTAAATTCGGACGCCCCCGTCCGGGGCCATTAAAATGAATGGCCTGTAAGATTTTAACATCCGCGCGGCCACTCTGCCGCGCGAATATAAAAGATAATGATACATTTTCTCGCCCCGGTGCCGCAGTGAAAACGCGTGCAGGAAACTGCAAACGACGCCTTATACACGTAATCTCGACGATATCGCGACGGCATTCCGCGCGGGTTGGCGGTATTATTACATTTTATACCGTACGATAACTCATAATCTCTTTTGCAGTAAAACTCGGAGAAAGTCGCGCGAATTCTTTTCCGATGCGCCGTGTAATTCGCCGGCCGTAATGCTCTCCCGCCTCCGGTCGGCCGAGCAGAAGTCACGTAGCTGCGTTTAGCCAGCATCCTCGTCGCGGTCGGTGCGACGCGGAGGAACAACGGAGCGGTGCAGCAGCAGCAGCGGCAGCGGCAGCAGCAGCAGCAGCAGCGGCGGCGGCGGCGGCGGCGCGGAGCGGAGCAAGAGAGGTCCCTGCACTCTCGCGGCCTTCGTTTGTACGCGCCGCTCGCGCACGTACGTACGTACGTACGAGTATACGTACGCACTTGTCGTGGATTTTCAGGCGGCCGCGCGGTGCATCCACCGTCGGAGCAACGAGCGGCGGCCGCGGCGACGACGACGTAGGACGCGTGGCGTGCGCATGCGTTGCTAACCATCGCCACCATCGCCACCACCGCCGCCGCCGCCGCCGCCGCCGCCGTTTCCACCACCGCCGCCAAGTTCATCGCATCCCCTCCGAGTCATACCGCCGCCACGCGACTGTAGCCCCCACCAGAAGCGTAAGCGTGTGTCACGCTCCGGATAGCTCTCGGTGCGTGCCCATTATTGAGGAGGGGGTAAGGGGCGCGTGTAGCAACGACGCTGTCGTGGGGGTAACCTGGCCGTCGGCGCGGTGGGGATGGAATTACGCTCGCGTAGGGACCGCCAGTAGTTCCGTGCTGTCTGCCGTGCGGGTCGGATACGACGTGTCCGCGACGCGCGAGTCTCGTCTCGTCTCGTCTCGTCTCGTCTCGTCTCTCGTCACCCCTTTAGCCACCCTTACCCTGCGAAACGAACGTCGTCAGCAACGTCGAACCGCGCGCGCTCGTTTTCTCTCGCTCTCTTGCTCCTCGAGTGGACCCGGGGACACGAGGAGTTCGATCGTGCGGAAGGAACGTCGCTCGCGCCTCTCCGCGCCCGCGTTTCGCACCTGGAGAGAGGATTCAACGTTTCAACCCCTCCGTGACGAGCGCGCGGACCGCGCTCGGTGGACGCGCGTAGTATACATGTCGTGATGCCGTGGGATGAGCGACGCGCGCCGCCGAGAGGACTCGCGGCCGAGGGTGCTTCGATCTCGTCCTGACGATACCAGCACTCGTGCGTGGTCACCCTCCACCGTGGACACCAAGTGCTGCGTTTCGCTTAGAATAATGTTGCTGTGAGTCGGTGACGGGGGTAAGGCCCACCGACGCGCGCACGGCGGTGTACTCGACGGTGTGATTCCGCGGATGGATCGGGGATACGTCTTTAGAGATTGTGCCGGCTCTGTCCTCCGTCGCTCGTGATTGAACGACGCAGGCAAACGCGAACGACGCGCGAGACAAACCCCCGTGACACTGTATATCCCCCCCGTACCCGTACGCGAAGTGTGTGCGACGTGTAACACGTGTGACAGTTACCCGTGGGATACCACCGCGGATTATACGTTTCTTCGACCGCAAAAGGGTGGTTGGAGGCACCGTGTGCGGGATTACACGTACGTGTACACACACACACACGCACACGCACACACACGTTACACATACATACATACATACATACATACACACGTACGTACACACACACATCCCCAGTGGTTCTCCTTGGTGCACGGTTACGGCGGATTCATCCCTAAAGGATATGTCGCTATAGTGCTCGCACTACGGATCGCAGCTACGATGGCCGGATACTCCAGTGCGCTCAATACGGATTTCGCTCCGGAATCAGCGCGGAGGATGCAACGATCTGCGATCGATGTTATCGGGGATGCCAGGGAATCCTCCTCCGGCGGCGCGATAACGAGGTACATACCTTACGTTTTGAGAAAGTTGCGCGATATTGCGAAATTACTCAATTAGCTGTTATCGCTCGCTTGCGATCGCGATATTTATGCACGACGATAATTTCAAGCGAAACGAGGACGAGTCTTTATCGGAATAATCCGGGAAAAATATATTTAGGTCATATACGTGTTTAGGTGGAGGATAGATCGTGCGCTGAAAGATCATCAATTCGTGTTATAAAATCTACTTGTGTGTATATTGCATGTCATGTACTTTAAATATCAAATACTCGGTCGCGTCAGTTAAACACATAAATTTAAATACACATAAAACGTTCCATTCAAAGAGCGCTGCATACACACATTTTTGATGATATTATAAACTTGTATATCGCATTACAAAATATAATATATTCCACTTCAAATGTAATATATAAAAATAAGTCCGTTCCATTTTATATATATAAAAAAAAAACAAGTACGTACTAATCTGTGAATTGCTGAGGAAATAAAAGATTCTTTCCTCCTTCTTTAAAACTTTCGGAAGAGCGTACAGCGTTCTTTGGAGCGCGGCCTCGAATAAGAAACGACTTTTTAATTATCGTACCGCAATTGCGAAATGTAAACTAAACATTCAATGAACCATGCAAATTAACGGAGAATTGTATGGCCATCCTATACAGCTATTATTCTTCTAGATAAATTTAGCATCTCGTCGTTTCATAATTAAACACCGAGTATCGCGAGAACACTCACTTTTGATCTCCCGCACCGACGTGGTAAATCTAAAACATGTAAACGTTCGTCACATGTATACATTATACATATGCATATACGTGCGACGCTAGTCGCATTTGCCACAATGCAGAATAATCTATGGGGATTCCAGTGACAACGGTTTCCGCGTTCGTAGCGCGCGCGCGCGTCTATGTATGTGCGTGCGTGCATGTGCGTGTGTACGTTCGACGCCTTAAAATATTCACGAGATCAATATTCCGCACTTGTCGCGATATACGATTTTAGCATCGCGTCGCGAGACTTTTCGCGAGAATTTCGGCAAGTGGATCAGAGACACGAGTAAAACGCGAGCTATTGATGACGTGACTTCTGGCGTGCCCACCTGCACGTATTCATTTTTACCTTATTGTGATATTTTAATATACCCGCGGAGATTTGCGCCTTTCAGAAATATTTTATATAATTTTAGTTGCAACATTTTTTTGCATTACAATATTAATATCAATTATGTAAGAGTAGGATCTCGCGCAATTTTTTTCGATTTCTTACGTGTTTACAAATATCGCAGAGTTAAGAAAACTGTTCCTCTAATTGGTTACACGAACGTACACCGAAACAGGTGCGGACCTAATGGACCCGTCCGCCAGGCGGAGGGTTAAGTGACACGCGGTGAAATTAAATGCCATTACCCCCGAAGAAATTTACGCGATCGATACAGATACGCGCGTGGTATAAATATGGCGCTACCAAGGTCCAAGAGATACCAGATCGCCACATCGGCCGATGATAAATGGTCGAGTTAATGGCCGACGTACTATTAATGAGAAAGAGGATTTGTTGATGTCGGCAAAAATAAGCGAGCGACGAATCAACGTAAAGGGAGGTAGATGTTTAGATTAAACTTTTTGCTCGTTCGTCTTTGTTAAGGCTGACCATCACGATTCGCAAGTAGTAGTAGGATCTTGACCCAACGCTGTCGATTCTATTATAGCTCAACAATTTCTTCCACTGATATTTTTTTGCCTTCTTGCAAACGTATTGTTAAAACTTTATTCGCAACTATTAAATACTATTGCAAAGCAGATTTATATTTTCCAATTTCCATTTTACATATCTTTTTAAATCGTGCATTGGTATTCCAATATCGTGCGATATTGGTAATAAATGTAATAAATAATATATAATAGATAAAAGTATGTTGAAGAATTTCAAATTTAATTAATAGGGTACGCGGCAATGTTTGGAAATTTAGACATCGATATCGAGTTCTAAATTCATTAATAACTTTTATTATATTACCATCTTTAATTGACATAAATTAACGAATGTAAGATTTAATATTTAACTCTTACAGCGAATACAGGCTATTTTTGTTAGACTTTCGCAAAATACCGGGCATTCAATAGAACGATAAATAAATGCAGTTTTTTTTTATCTATTGGCAATGCAATATCGTGGTTCACAGTATCAATTTGCAGTATCAATTTTAATTCAATTATTCAACCACGACGAATGTAAAAGTTTGAAAAGTTAACACGTTAACAGAAATACCGATTCACCTTTTAACAATGAAACACATGCTTGTTATTCATAATTCAGGAGATACTTTTCTAAACTTGGTTTATATAAATATGTTACAAACTTACACATATAACTACACTTCTTTAATGCAAGCGCGGTAAAGCGTATGTAGATATTTGGGAATAAAGGTAACTAAGAGAATATAACATAATATTCGGTACACCGCTATGTTGCACGGAAATAGTTTCTAATATGTGCACAGAGAGCTCATAGCACGAGCGTTCACGGGTTAATGTCTCTATATTCTGGCGTTCGTGTTTGTTACTGAAAGCGTGGATGTATAGATCGTATCGGCCGGACATTTACTGCCTTCATTGCTCCCTGGTAAAGAAATATTTGAGCAACAGCTTGGGATCCTATAAATTTGCAGTATGAAATCGATTAGCTTTCGCAAACTTAGGCAGAATTTATTAACAGTCTTAAAGCTTTTACGGATATCGTTTACGCCCGAAACATCCTTATTGTAGCAGTTTCTTTCGCAACTGAGGAGATGTGAGACAATCCTACTGTTAGACTGTTTGCACGGAGACGGTTTTATACGGCAGATAATATCGCTAATTACTTCCAAGCGTTGTATTATGATATCAACAGGATTTTGATATCATCGTTGACATTCTCGTACAATCATCATCGTTGAGAAATTTACATTTGTGTAATAGAAGCAGAGATATATATCAGAATCTGCGTTTCGAAATATTTAATCGAGAAATTGAATGCGATCGAATCGAGTCTTTCATCAAATTTTAATCAAAAATTGATTCCAAATATGTCAAAGCGTCCGTACCTGTCAGGATTGTGACTAACGATTACAGCGGCAGCTCGGTCACGCGTCCTGTGTCATTCATGTACACTTTCTGTGTACCTTACGTATGTACGTTACACGATAAGCTAACAGCCCCTAATAATTAAGTCGGCGCGCAAGCCCCAAGTCTAGGAGCGAGACTACGGTTAACTCGCGTGCATCTATCGGTGATTTTCAACGTTTAATGAGAAATCTAAATTGCGGATTGAATGCTGCAATGAGTTCCGCGGCAAAGTTCTACGATGGTACGCGCCAAGTTAGAGCAATCGGAATCTTAAGATTCTCACCCGGGAAGGTTAATTCCACTTAATAGCGCAGGGAGGGTGAAAGGGGGGAGGGAGGGAGGGCAGGTTCAATCTCTAAGGTTTTATAAGTTCGATAACGAAGCCATAGATAAGGCGCGTTCCTCCCTTTTCAACGTTACCGCGAGAGAAAAATTCTAGAGTTTTGCAAGACAGCGGATTACGAGAGTTTCGTCCAAGTCGCGAGCACGCTCGCGCGCGCGCATAGGCGCGACAAGATGGAATTTTAATTTAGGCAGTCAGCGAGGGAGAATGGATAGCGATTTAATATTCGCACGTAGCGGCGCGAATCCGTCGCGCCAATCCGCCGGCGGATGAAAATGCGTTGGAAAAACACTTGGACGAAAGAATAACAGGGCCGACTTGAGAAGAGAGAGAAAGGTACGGATCTCCCTCGTAGAGCAGATAAAAATCTTAGTTTAATATCACGGTCCGTTTGCAATAAAACGTTTGATTGCTCCCGTCATTTGGAATTTTCGTGACACGTTGTAGCGCACCTGACGCGACCCGCCACCTGGTATACGTAAATTATAAAAATAGAGAATTCTCAAATAAAAGTCGAGAAAAATTAATCCCGTCTGCGAACACAAGTGTTTGTAGACGCTATTTTATTAATGTCACTTTTTGCTAATGCACTCTCAGCATTACCGAGAGTTTTATCATTTTTATCGTTTTATATTTAATTGACACGATAATATGGCAGCGGATAATTAATTTAATTTAGATGAATGGCGTATATAAATATATAAATATATATATATATATGTATATATATGGCATTCATCTAAATTAAATCCCACGACTTTCTCGCGTGTGATTTAGCACATTATCCCAATCCTATATGAACGTAACCCTCCTTCTGTATATCCGTTGTCGATGATAATCGATAAAGCAGCTTGTATTCCGTCCAGTGCATTACTATTTTCTCTCTATTGTTGCTCATTATTAACAGATTGCTATTAATTATGGTTCTCCGAATGAAAATTAATTCTTGATAAAACGTACAGCATGTGTGATCGAATTACGCTCGGATTGTATTGTGAATAATTCAGATCGTATAATCGTCAGGGCATAGTTGTTGCTGCGCCAACATGCGCTATAACCCTGTGACATTAACAACATTTACGCTTTCATTTTTGTTAATTCTCTTCGGACTAAATTACCTCGTGTGCGAGCAGATAAATGAAACAATCGATATATTCCGTTATCGCTATTTACTGGCGAGAACAAAATCACACGTACCTTTATTAACAGTACGCCCCCGTTTTTAGAATTCTTCACAATTAGCATGGTTCCGATTCATTCCTGATGAATCCTGAAAACAAATTATTGATGAGTTTAAATAAGTACGATGATTAAATGCTGAAAAATAGAAATTGGCATCATCTAAATTCACATTATATGAAAATTGCCAATTGCGCTTTCCCTTATATATCCAGATCAATTTCAGTCATAAGAAAGATTATCGATAGAATTCTTCGAGAGTTATCTAGAACTCTCGCCAAAGTTAATACTTACGGCTGAAGCCGATTCAATTGCAAACAAAAGTTCTGATCAATTTCCCTTTCTGGTTCGCGAATATGCAAAGACGAGGACGATTTTTTTCCCCCAAAAACAAACCTTTTCACAAGAGTTCGGGACATTTAATTCGGGGTTTTCTCTTTATTAAAAACGTAATATATATGCTTTTAAAAGTAACATGTATGTACGCTATATTATCGTGTTATTTTACGATCGTTAATTCAAATAAATTCATTAATTATGATTTATCATTACGCCCGTATAAATATCCTTTGTACGCTCTGCAGTTTTTCATAAATATTATGCATCATCCAATGGTGAATAAACAGATTATACATTTAGAGTGACGCGAACGCGATAAAACATGAAAGAACAGATTTCATCTTTTATTCACGTTGAAGACCTTGAAATTCGAACATAACGGAAAGGTACGACTGCAAGAAAGTCGATCGATTCGCGCAATATTTCGTACATGTGTTTCTATACGTGTCGATTCGTAAAGCATTACGGGGAAAGAGAATCGTGCCGATCCACGGGCCGATCTGTCGACGTAAATTCACGGTTAGAGGAAAGTAGGCGATGATATAACGTTAGAAGAACGAAAGGCCAGGCTAGCCGGAGTTGCCGGGACCACGTAAGCTCGCCGCGCCGCGCCGCGCCGGGGGTTGGCGCTCAGCAACCACCTAGTCTCTCTCCTCCTGCACTAACCCCCGCGGTCGATCGATTCGCTAAAAGTAAATAAAACTCAGCCTGAGTTGCCTGAAGGGGTCGGCGGTAGTGTAAGCGTCAGTACCAAGTGTAATGCAATAAATCAAGGCTTCGATGGAAAAAGCCTGAAGTCGTCGCGTAAAATCTGTAATCTACGTGGCGATTGTTTACGGTGCGACAGTTCACAACGGCAGATAAATGTGTTTTATTGTTGAATCCGAGGAGATAATAAAATTGCACTCGGCCAGACACAGATAAAGTTGTTCCGTCCAATTTTCATTTGCTGAGGAAACTTTAATTACCAGCGCCAACTTTGTGAAAGAATCTTAGCTCGATTATATTCCAGGTAATCGTGAAGATGTATATATATCGAGACTTCTAGTTTGTTTCTTTCTAATTAATCATGAAACTTTTTTTAAATTTCGTGTCTCAATAGTAATATTGCAATCAATCAATCAGTCAAGTACGTCGCGTAGATTTCTAGTTTAAATTTCTGATCTCCAAGGACGATTTTAATGAGCGATTAATATGCATGGTATATTATGTTTCCTTAACTTCTTCTCATCGGATTCTTTAACTAATTTGGAGTCCATTTTTCTTTAGAGAAAATTCGATATTCAACTTTAAATATCTCTTTGTAACTAACCCTGAACTCTCTTAAAATTCTATTACAGTAAAGTTCGCCTAAAATTAAACGAAGAATTGAGTTTTATTATCTTTATTCTTTAATTAGTGAAAGTTCCTACGATTTTAATCTAACATTTTTGTTAAGGGATAATATTCTCCAAATCCGTCAAAGAAACCGCAGATGAAAGGCAAGGACGTACTTTGCCAACTTTATCTTCATTTCCCTGCAAAATGGTGAAGCCCAGACCTCGTCTCTCCTTCACATACTTTCTTCAAGACTACCTATGCTACAAATGAGCTAAACCTCTTTCAAAAGCTCGCGATGGTTTTGGACTCTCTTTTTTTCGTTTATAAAAATTTATTTTTCTACTTTCAATATTAGATGTTTCTAGACACGCGAGTCTCACGATAATTAAATTGAAGTACCATCTATCAGAAATTTTTCTTCTACACGTACTTATTTCGTAAAACATACAGAAGAAAAATGTCAGTTATTTTAAAGTTTTAAAGTTGTCAGTCTCAAGTCTGATAAAAGATACGACTGGGCTGCCCATAAAAGCGACAGTATAAAATAAAACCATACAAGTGTGGCTTTATAGTAGAATAAAATAAGACAGCAAAGATGCTAAATTTTCCATCGTAGAGAAAATAGGGCACCAGTTACGCTTTCGAATATGTTAAATCAATGGATCAAAATCTAACAGATTGCAACGAATAATGTTACAGGTGGGCTGATGCTAATTTAACAGAGATAATGTTAAACATGGACGGTAGGATAGGGTTAGTGGCAAGTTGTGAAGTTCATTCCATCCGGAGACGAGAAAGTTTTCTGTGAACGACGCAATGTCAGCCTGATTTCGCCGCCAGCAATCCTCTCTATGTTGCACTGTACATTTCGGAGTTTCAAAGAGAAGCGTGCAGAAGGCGGAAACATTAAAACAAATATTGAGCGCATTTGAAAATCATTTTAACGCTTTTAATGAGAAAGAAATCGTCTTTTGAAATTATTTCGAAATCGAGGCAACGTAACAGATACTCTTCTTGCAACGATCGCTATAATGTAACATTTATAACAAAATATATCTCATTAAATATGTTTTTCAGCCTTTTAATATAATTTTCTGAGACCTTTGTTTATCTAATTCATCATTATCTCTTTTGTTGTTGTTAGAAGTAGTATAAAAGAAAGCAAATTAAAATTTGCTTTTATGAATGTCCAACGTTACACAGCTCTGTTTTATGTAAAGTTTCTAAACGTAAATTTACGTGAAATTTTTGGAAACGCCGTTTACCTTGATAATGCAATTACGCTAATGTTTATTCGACGATAAATTGATGCCTTTTACAAAGAACGTTTCGGAAAACGTTAACCCGGGCGCCAAATGAACAATTTCTCACAGTGGCGGTCGGAAAAAAAAAAAGAATGCCACGCGCAAGCTAGAGATATTTCAATTGGGAACAATTAATTCTAATCGATTAATTTGTGAATACCAAATACCCCCGCGGCCCGGTGTTACATCCTCCTCTTTTCTACTCACGCGTTGACCGCACGAATAGCGTTATAGCCGCGCGGTCGTCCATCACTTTGTCTGGCCACAAAGTAATTATCTCGTAAGCATTATTTTAATTAACGTTGATGATTAAAGCACGGTAGGTATTCGCACCGTATTTCGCTCTCGTGCCTCTTGTTTCCGTTCTTCTTAGGTGCCGCTGCGCCGCTCTAACAAGAATGATTACCCGCAATTACGCGGAAAAACATCGTTCGAATTACCGAGGGCCCGCTAAATAGAAGATTAACCGCGATGTATATATACGAAAAATGATTAATCGCTTCAGAGTATGCTCGCCTATTACAAAGTAGATATTATACGCGCTATTTATCTTAAACTTTGGGATAGATACTCGGAGAGAGTTTAAGCCGATCGCAAAACACTGTATGTGTATGTATATTCCGTCTTTTGGCACACCGTCACCACGCGGTCGCTTTAATTTAATGGGTTGTCGAAATTTTAATTTAGCCAACGGCCGCACTACTTTCGCGGATTAGTTTTTACGTGGCAATGTATACCTATTTACAATCTTGCTTGTAAACTCATCTTTCGCTAGGCCAACTTTTTAACTTGATGTAAGAACGCGCGCGCTTTATTCTCTCATGGCGAGCACCGCGCGCCGCGCGCCCCGGATCTCCTCCTCGTAGAGATGCAACTCGTTTTTGTACCGTAAAATCGTGTTTTGTTTATGCGGAGCGTGGAATGTATTCAAGGGCTTTCTTTGCAATAATAATGTAAAGTGATATTCGTAGGATTCGAACCGGAAAAAAGCGGCGTGCTACGTACACGTAAAATACACTAAGCTGAATCCGTTATTACAACAGCCATTATTACGAAGCTTTATGTTTCACGCGCGCGATAGCTGGATAAAGACGCATTGTGCAAGGTGCTCAGCAAAATGCCGTCATTAGAAGAGACTAATTGTGAGTTATGCACAGAAGCGCCGGGGTTGCGTAAGAAGCTCGTAGCCGAGCTACTCTCGAGCTCTCGCTAAGAAATGGATATAAATGCAACGAGCACGAGCTGTTACGAGCGCCTGCTACGAAAATCGAATAAATTCATTATCGTCTACGGGAGAGAACGAGCGGCAGCCGAGCGAGCATCCGCGTTGCATAGCTTACCGGATATTATCCTTCATCGCAACACCAGAATGCAACATCGTCGGTCGGCGCCGTCGGGTAACAATATTTAGTGGCAGTTAGCGCCAAGTGACCGTGCCGACATCGATCGAAAGTGGAGGCAGAGGCGATTCGGTGTAATTCCTTCCGTAATGCAGTTTGGCTACCGAACGCCGGGATGTAAACGCCGATATTCCGAATAACGTGCGCGCGCGCGAGGGAGGAAGAAAGTGTGGCCGACGGCGCGGACGGGACGGAGGGTAAAATAGGAGTGGAGTAGAAGATGCGCGTACGAGTTAAAGATTAAGATTCCGTTTGAAACATAAGTAAACGTTTGTGCGCTCAATTTACATAAACATACATTTTCTCATCGTATATTCCGGTGGTTTGCATAAATAACGAACCGGGAAATACAGAATGTAAAATAGCCGCGATATAGCTTCCTCTTCCCGGTAGTCTCCACCCGGAACGTGACACTGAATTATTCTCGGCCCAACGTAGTAGAAGAAGGTTTTTGCATTGATATACCTTGCTCTCTTCGCCAAGTTACGTTATTGTCGCCCCCGCGTATCCGGCTGTCTTCATTCTTAATAAATGCCATAATTTCCTCGCCTACTCGCCCCGAGATAAATGTCGTGTTCACCATGAAATTATCAGTCCACTCACGTAATATATGTGATTAAATACATCAATATCAAATTGTCAAATATTTCAAGAGGGAGACGACTTGTAAAAAAGTATATTTTTATATGAAGAAAATAACTGTTTGCTGCTAAACATAGCTGTGTCTACGATAAATGGCTATTTTTAAATGGACGATAAAGTCAAATGATACTTCAGTGACATTTAGGTTCAAATTTGATTTAGGGTATCGGAGTGTACTATTTTCGTTCCTAGGAAATAATTTATTAAATTTACGATATTTCTGAGGTGAGATAAGGTGAATGAATTATTTGTCTGACATAACGCTCGCAGAAACTAGTTTTACCAGAAACTTGTACTTGAAATGTTTTGCGAGAAAACTTGTCCCTTCTATCATGTATCAGGAAGGTAACCATTGGGGGATAACTCTGATATTTATTTAATTCGTAGAAAGAGAAAAGCGTCACGCGCGCGCGGAAAAGCCTACTGCTGGTTCCCATTATCTCGCGCAAGAAGGAAAAAAGTGCTAACGTATGGCGTGCAGTCGTAGATTGTTTAAAGTATGCCGAGGCAAAGTAAGCGTTCCAGCTGTGAGACGATAAATGGCATCATTTAAGGTTCCACTTTTAGTTCTTTCCAGCTGCAACACGATAAATGATACTATTTAAAGACACCCACCACTTCCGAGTTTGCATCTCAAGCATGAGAGTTTACTTTGCACGACTAGTTTTTCTCCTTACGATCTTTTCCCGCATTACTGTCAACCTGCATCGAGAGCTCGCCTTATTCGGCGTTACCGTCAAAGTACGCAGAGAATGGCTTCTAAAATAAGCTGCCGAAACACCTCGCCGGTGTACATTCGTTGACTTGAAAATAGCATCGATAGTTCCGGCAAATGAATTCATTGGCGATACGTACGAGCGGTAGACGTGGAAATTGCCGCTACGCAAGAATCTACGAGTAATCCGATAAAGAAGCGCCGCGCTGTGTACTATTTTGTTCTAGTATTAAAACGAATCGAGTATAATTTACGAGATATTTGCATTTAGCTCAACGCGCGCAGTGTATTTAGAGTCGCTTGCAATATTTGCTCGCTATGCTGATTATATTTACATCGAGAGCATTATACCGGCGGTGCAATCTCCTACTTGTTTTATCTGCCATTTCTGCACCGCCGCCGCCCGTCGCGGCATGCGCGGCATCTTTTCCATTATTCCCCGACAGTGCAGGGAGTGATATTGCCAATTTAACGATTACTGCGCGTCTATTGAGCGAAACGCGCGCACATTATCATATATGTTTATTCGGCTATAATTTATTCAACGGCCCGTCCCCGCCCCGCCGATTCGCCGGAACAGATTCCGCAAAGTGGCCCGCGCGCCACGACGTTATAAAGATTGCATCAGATCAATATACGCTCTTTCACAATCGCCCGCGTGCGGGCGATAATTGTCGCTGCATGCGCGCGCTGTCATTTATTCTGGAAAATAGAAGCACGAAAATAAATTAGCGTGCGTTAATGGATCTATCGAGCTTTTAAAACACGGGCATTATAACGAGCCGGTAGATCCGCAATGCACGCTCAAGCGCATGTATCGATGCAAGGAATGCGCGACCGTAACTGTTCGACCTCACGATATTGCCGTCGGCATTTGTTGAACCGCGATGTAGACTTTAATGTATGCTCTTTTTTTTTCTTTCTCTCTCTCTCCCTCCCTCTCTCTCTCTCTCTCTTTCTCTTTTCTCCCTCCTCCATCACGCACGCGAGAAATTTTTTCATCGATAAAATGTTCCATCAATATTCATGAGTGCGAAGTTTGACCAACTTAACTCTGTTAAGTCCGGCATATCGTTTTCGATACCATACAAGTTTTCTGTTATTTGCGCTGTTACTCAACGTAAACTCCACGATCCGTTTTAGAGTACAGTTCACAATTCACTCACTACGATTAACCCGCGCTATAGGTACGAGAGATTCAATCTTCTGGTATCTTGGTTAGAGGAGTAAAACGTTGCAATAACGTATTGGAGCGGCGCCAAGCTTTCGGTTAGGATTTCTCATTTCATCGGTGTATAAGAGGATATTTGACCAATTGCGAAAAAGGGCGTTCAAAATCACACTTGCGGATAGTTTTTAGCGGGGAACAGCGCCATTTTGCGCCTTTCGCAGGACCGTCTTATTCAGCGATTCTTTGGAGACGCGCGCAAACGAGTTTCGGGAAGAGAAAGAGAGACAAATGTCGCGTCAGACGCGGAGTAAATCGTCGTCCGATTTCGTACGAGAGAAGACTGACAAAGGAGAAACGAGGGATTTTGCGTGAATGCACGTTCTTTAGACTCCTTTCTTCAGTATCCTCTCAGAATTCTTGATCCATTGTCATCTGTTTATCAGCTCAGATCTCTTTTTACATTTACGATCTCCGATACCGATCTCTCTCTCTCTCTCTCTCTCTCGTATGCCAATTATTTATACACGCAGATGACTACTCTTCGCGTTACAGGGACTCGCGAATTATTGAGATTAATTATCAATATAGCTACAGAGTTGACGCATGTCTCTTGATTTAAACAAAGGCTTGCTTCGGCGCAACTTATTGCAGTGTTTGTCCCTCGTTAATTGCCCAATTAATCGCATCGAAATAAAAAGTTTCGCGATAGAGAGTTAATTTTCCAAATCAAAGGGCACGCTGAACAATTATGTAAAGCGTTTCATACGCCCGTTCAGGCTACATGCTGTTAACTTAATGCATCATTAGTGCACACACGAGTTTATGGAGCGCGTAATGCATTTGCTACGTATTATAGAGAATCACCTGTCTTCCCGCGAGAGATAGCTGTAGCTTCACGAAACCAAACGAATGTCAGATTCATACAATGTGCCCCAAGGATATTCGATAGACTGATCACCTAGTTCATCGGTTTAGTTGCGATGCACACCGCTGCGAATACCATTCGTATTGTTACAGATTCGATACTGGAGAGCACTTTATCGTTCGAATAGCATTCATTTGTCTGTACCGTACGTATAATCGCGTTGTTTAATGTATGATTATTTGCGTTAAACATTTCAACGTGATTAAATGCATGAACCGATTCACACATATCATCTTGGATAAAATTGGACTCTGGCTATCAGCTAATTTACGGCGAGCAGCGAGTAGACGTGACGGATTAAATATTTAGCGTACGGCTCTCCAAGCCGTATGTATTGCTTATATACAAAACGCGCGAGACAAAATACAAAATATAATCCGAATTCGTTGCGCGCGTCAAAAAAAAAATCGATGTATTCGTTGAATATATCGGGTGTACGGGTTTCCCTTCTTTTGAATATAAAAAATATTGAAGAATTTCACAGAGAGATTAATTCTTTTCTCTTTCCGGTTAACTTATTTAACGCTACATAACAAACATTTTTCATCAAAGATACCATAAATAAGAGAATTCGTTGGCTATTGCTTTCATTGATTAAAAATTGAGATTGGAAATTTTATTGTTCGCTACGTATACATGCAAGTCCAAGGAAATTTAATCGCTTTTAGGCAGAGTTTCGCGACATACTTGTATTTGCGATTGCGGCAATTGCTTACTGTGGATCTGATAATTGACTCGCGGAAGTTCCCGATAGCGGCGGCGAGATACGATCGATGATTTACGAGAAACTTGCCGATCTACTCGGATAATCTCTCACGGAACTACACAAGGCGACACAAGGGCAAGCCGGACCACTAAAAAGCAAATCGCGTAATTGATGTTCATTATCAGAAACGTGATCTCGTTTGAGCGTCCTTATTTAGCTAGGCGCGTCAATTTCGCATCCATACTACTTGGCCGTAGCTACTGATGGACGGAGCCGCTTTTTGTGAGAATACGCGACGTAGAAAACGCAATTGTATTTATCCGCCCCATACAATGTAGACGGTATTTTATTGAACGTACAATACGACTTTTTATTTGTCCCCGTAGAACAGGGGAAATTTTTACGGGCAACCCCCCAATGTCGCATAAAGGAAAATCGAAAAATTGACTAGGAATATAATATAGATATTTAGAAAACTTAAGACGCGTCTCAGCAGTAATGATAACGCTAATTACTCGACGACACTGAATTATTTCACCGAACAATGTTATTATAACACTCTGCTGGTATAATAATATGCTCGAGAAGCTTCTCAAATTTTGCGTTAACACATATTTATACGTTTGAAAGAAAAGACAATTTTGATTAGTAGCCATTTAAATAATTCGTGGTACAGGAATTATGAATTAGTTTGAAAACTCGTGCAGTAGAAAAATATGATACATTTTTGCAAAAGAATATGGCACATGGGATACATTCCACATAATACAGTATATTACTGCGTATTCCGCGGATAGCGTTTTGCTCATCAGTTTTATTAATTCAAGCTATGACAGAGGCATCCAAGCCATATCAATTATAAAAATACAGAAATATAGGAAGTATTTTCTCTAGCGATATTTATATATCCGCGTATTCGAGTAATATAGCAAACATAGCATAACTAATGTCAAGTAATATATTTGAAAGCTTTTCGTAATAGTTGTACACAACGAGATCCTATTATTTATTACCGTTGCATTTGCTATTTATTGCATATTTATCAAACGAATATTAACAGGCAGTAACAGCGCATAGTCACGTTTGCGATAGAAAAAGATAATTATTTCGATGTCTCCGGCATCATAATGAACCCTCATTAACCACAGCGTACTCGCGACCATCCGTGCAACGTTGTGTATTATTTCCACTCCTGTCCATCATTATCCATCTCCCGTTTCCTCTTTCCATCCGAGTTTTACGTTTCTCACGATGATCAACATCGACGAGAGGATGTCTCTTCATTTCTGTTGTAATCCCTTGATGCGCGAGATGTCTTTAAGAAGGAAATACTTATTTCTTTGTATTATTTCCTGTAGTCTCAAACAAGTTTTCTCATTTATTCCTATATAATTTCGAGATTAATCTTAAATCAATCTTAAACTTTTTCGCGATCCCATTTAAATCACTTGAAATCAATTCTCCGGTATTTTTTATCGCGGGGTGTAGCGCTGATATCAAATCTCAGTTACCTTCTTCCGTTCTTTCTCTCCCATCCGCAGCCTCGGCCGCGCACGTTAAAGCGGTTGACCGTTGTGTCGAACATATTTTTAACATTTACCATTTGCCGTATATCCCGCTCTCTCCCGGAGCGCGTAATTTCGTGCGCTCTGACTCTCGCAGCGCGGCGGATACAGTTGGGGTAAATGGCATATACGTGCCGGTCGAATGCATCCTCATTATCCAGGATGGTATATTCGAAGCAGCCACCCAGTACGTGCGTACGTGAAATTTTCACACTGTTCGTCATGTCTGTGTGCCCATTCACTCGTGATGGCTCCGCTTTATACGTATTTCCGGCTCTTTAATCCGCCTCGCTCTCGCGAGCCGATATATATCAAATGGCAAGAGATACTGTTATCTCAACACTTTGGCGTTTATTTGAAAACTGACAAGCGCGCGAAGATATATTATACCTCGCCAGGAACACCTCGCCACAAAATATGAAACGACGGAGGAGGTCTCGCGGTGATTTTAATAGCAGCGTGTTAATACGGTTTTCTGTCATCATTCGTGCATTATTAACAACTATCAAACATTATTAATGAAATATTCTGCAAAAAATACGCCGGCTTAAACGTTCCTTAATCTCGCGATAAGCCTGTACCTTGCGAGTTTTCCGGCTCGTGAATTTTTTACGTGCCAGATTAAAATTTTCATACGCCAGGACGAGCACGTCACATTTTCGAAACGCAGCTCATTGTACAAATTCACTTTGCCGTAGTATGGCCAAATGCAATTTTTGTAATTAGGAAGAATTAACGAAGCGAGAGAAAGAGTGTGAGAAGGAGAGAAAGAGAAAAAGAGAAACAGAAAAGCAAGGCGCAAGCGTCGAATATATCCTCATTATCTGCAGCGTTATATTCAAAGCATTTACCGCACGCATATGGGCTGTACATGCAATGGTATTTTCACACCCTACACCCGGTTCGCTGCGGAGGCTATCCCTCTCGTTTTCTTCGCCGTTCTCTCTTTACCCACGTATCCGCACACACACAGCCGCACACATGCACATACACAGGCGTACACAGGCGTCCGCCGCCGTTTTCGGTCCACCGGGTGACGGCTATCGAGAGCTCTACACACCAACGAATTCTCTGGCCACCACGCGCATCCGTTACACAGTCGCATACCTGCATAATATCGACGTATCGAACAGGCCAGCAGCACGTGGCCCTAGCGCTGACGCGTTAGCTACCCTGAAATTTCACCGTCAACCCCGTGTCAGGGTACATGAATTGTACAAGGATAACCGCCACCTGCTCCGTTCTTCGCGCCCGCTATGCAGTTTGCGCCCGGCTAAGCCGCTCGGGGTGCAGAGATGATTTAACGCCCGTCGTTCTTTATGTCACATTTGTTAAGACCTCGCCGTAAGTCGCCATCCAGTCATATAAACGCGACAATTTACAATTCATCTTCATTCTCATATCGGAGGAGACGGAATGCTTTCGCGAGCGTTAATTAATTCACGAATTGCCAATTAATTCCCGCCGTCATCAAACCGCGCGCCGGGAGAAACGATAAGTACCTTACTCGCGCTTGACCTATGAACGTATCCTATAATTTGGTCCGTTACATCTGCGGCGTTAAGCGTTATCGTGCGCTTTGTTATTCTGTATATATCGATTGTCGACCGCGTATTCATACACGTTCGTGGCTCTGACAAATTGATAACCATTAATAATAACTGATAATCGACCTACGCGCGAATGGACGTTGCGTTAATCGCGGGTGAATTGCATAGCTCAATAAATATGTAACGTGCACGAGGCCATCGGCGTGAATCAATTTAATGCGATTTTTGATATATTTTCTGAATGACAATGTATCGGCTCCGTGGAATTTCCCGGAATCGAGAAAACGGGAATGCAATGTTTATCAGAGGCTGCCTCTCGTGAAATTGTCAGTCAATTCTTCCTTAGGAGAAAAAGCGAACCTATAAAAAGATTTCGCATATATGAAGACGTAGATATTCAATTTTTAATAAAATATAATTTAATTCGCGAGTTACGTTTCACATGGAGTGTGCATCAAAAAGTATTACAACTGTGGATACTTGACAAATTATTAAGTATTGACGGATTGATTCCGGTCTGTACTTAGTTTGCGAACAACTTGCAAGCATATGGCCGGTAAATGCAACGTCGTTTCCGCGTTGTCAGGTTGCAGGATATTGCAGTCAAGTTATTAAATAGAAAATAAGCGATTTGACAATAAACTGATCGCGACATAGGTTGGGTGAAGTAGCTTCGGGGGGGTTTGTGATAAAAAAATTATTTTAATAAAAAATAAAACGTTTTTCAATGTTATTGTCGAAATTTAAGCTTTTTTTTTTTTTCATTTTTATCAGTAACAGTTTGTCAGTTTCCGCAGTTGTATCCGATAAAATATATATATTTCAAAATATCCGCATACATTCAATTATTTGCTATTATATAGAAAGTAATTTCAGAATATCAAAGCAAGTGGATATATGTATATATGTATAAGATAATAAAAAATGTACATTAAAAATAAAAATAGAAACGAGATAAACAAAATCAGGAATACATAATTCATGAAGATTATAATAAAAATAGAATTTTATCGATTAACAGTTTTCACACTACTCATTCATTAACCGGACTGCAAAAATTGGGCTGTTTGCGCACATTCGTACTTTTCAGAAAAATGTCGATGATCAATTCGACAGCTACGATATATGAATTCGGTGTAAGGAGAAACGTGTGAAATTTCGTAGTTCGCGTGTCTCCTCGTTGCTCAACCGACCTTTAATCCGAGTGGCGCGGCGCTACGTGACATATGTGAAAAATTTGTAAGTCAATAACTGTGCGAAGCGATAAATCGGATGGAGCGGGCGTCGCACGTCCCATTCCGTCTGATTTTCGTTGTAACCGCTTAAAGAATAGGCACGATGCACTCGATCTCGAGTTCTCTAAGGCTTATATTTCCATTTAATGCAACTTTTTGCATCCCTTTGTTACCTCTCGCTCTCTCTTTTTCTCTTTTTCTTATTGCCTCTTTCCCTTTGTTTTTAATCGATATTCATATTTTAAGAATATTAATCAGAAGATATCAAGAAGATTAATCATCGAAAGTTTTTTCTCTCATGATTTTTAAGTGCGTATATCCTTTACCAAGGCATATGCACGCACTCGATGGTAATTCGCACAAATTTTTCGACATGGGACAAACAAATAATACGGACATTCGGAGTTACACCAGGTGACCCGTTTCGGTTGAACGTGACTTTATCGGGAATTTAGTTCGGCAACTGAACGTTTATACGGTTCAACGGACACGTTGCTCGAAGGGCGGAATAAAGTTTCGCGGTGGTGATATTTTTTTCTCTTTCTCTTTTAGAAATTGTCGTTGCCCGCGATAGTTTGCGTTAATTGGATCGACTTTGATGTGTGTTAAGAGTTTATTCGCCGCGAGTGAATCCGGTCGAGTTTATTCGATCGAATTTTCGTACCGCATGGAGATTGCGGCGCTAATGAAAAGATACGCGCCACTATGCACGATATAGATAGGAAAATTTGAGAGAGCACATTGAAAGAAAACTTCATAAAGCAAGAATAGTCTTTTTCACATCGTTTAAATGATTAAGTCCTGCCACCGCGCGAATACCTTTTTCATTACTTTTAATATATTCCAATGAAGTCTTGAATAATAAAATTAATGTTAACTGAGGTAATTTCGTGATGCAATTATATCCTGTTAGTTTTTCTCCGTGAGCAATTATTAGATTTAGCAGCTGCAAAAGAATCTGAAGATAAATTTTCTCATTTTAAATTGTTTTTAAAGTAGAATAAAAATATGTTTTTTAACAACGAAAAATATACAGCGTGAATAAAAAATAATAAAGTGATCGGGGATAAAGTAAGATAAGAGGGATAAAATTGAGATAAGGGTAAAACTAACGTGGAATGGTGAAAGAATATGTCTGACAAAAAAAAAACACGCAGCAGAGAGAAACTCCACTCCCCTATGGACGCAGAGACCGAGGGGTCACGTAATAAATCGGAGAAGCTTACGAAGAGAATGACAGAACCTCTTGATTTCGACTGTCCTCAAATTTCACCAGCGTGTAAAGTTGATTGAAACAGAGCAAAGGATTGATTGAGATCTGACTCAGATGAATTTGTCGTTCTTTTTATTAGCGTGTTGAAAACGTGCACTAGTTAAACGTGTAGAAATGTGATTCCTTTCACGCAATATTCTTTCACAAAGCTTGAAAGATTAAATACCGCTGACACACGTACGTTCCCATTGTTGATACCTCGATTTTCCGTCACAGGCGGCATGCGACTGTATAATCGAGAAGGTCTTTTTTTTTAATAAAATTCAATATCCACTATCAGAATATAACAAAAGATGTATAATGTTTTGTATATTGTGTGTAAAATTGTGTTCATTATGTGACGCTATAGCAGTCAATTTTGATTGACACAGTATTATTACATTTAATAACGCACATTTAATAACAACATTAATAATTCCTAGTGTGTGGCAACGAAAAACTTTTAATTTTCCATATATAAAATCCATGGTTTTTACAGATATCGACTTTTGCAAAAAAAAAAAGCTGTAGAATTAATATCTGTCTGATCTGCATATTCTCTTATTAACGAAACGCCGATTCTGCATCGATCGTATGCGCGATCGTGATTCGACTAACCGACCGGGTATTGCTTGGCGCAGGATTATCGGTATCGGATATCGCGGATATATACGCGCGGAACGCAAGGAAAGAGGAAAAGCGTGGAGAGAAAGAGAGACACAGAGAAAGAGGGAGTACGAAATTGATCAAATTCACCAACATCGATGCATATCAAGCCTATCGAAATTTTCGCTCGCGTGCAAAACACCTCAAGCTCTTTTGCTGCTTAATCGAATAAAACAGATAGACGGCGAAATAGGTGAAATTGCATCCATATGCATCCGGTCAACAATAGCAGCAAAGGAGCTTGCGAGTTGGCGATTGAAAGAGGGGTCTGTGCACTCGACAAAGTTGAACGCACAAACCTGATAATTCTAATTCGGTAATTCAAACTTCGGGTTCACTGCATTTTTGACATACTTGACGTAACACGAGTAAAGCCCCATCGATCGTGATGGAGTTTCAAAGCCAAATATATAAATGCGGGGAATTTGAAGAATGAGCCGAGAATAACCACCAACCATGTATCATTCACCGAGCGTTGGCCGCGCGATAGCCGTGACCGGTAATTTTCCATATCTGACTTTCCGATCGAATCCTCTCGAGAACTAATAATATAATCGGGAGTCTAATGGAATCTTTAGGCATGACCACGATAAAGAAATGACTAATGCATTCGGTCTCCGCATTCGAGTAAAGAAGGAAATATCCTCTTTAGATCATTCCCCTTTATTTCGGTATTTCGACTTCGACCTTCCTGCATTTGCATTTTTATCGCTTTAACCCTTTAAAGACAAGCATCATAAAATCGCGCTGTCGCGCGCGTTTTATGCGCTACGCTCGGTCTGAAAGAATTTCTAGACTCGTACGATGCAGAATTTGAAAAGTAATATCAAGATTTATGATTCATATTAAATTATCTGATAATAAGAATAAATAATAATTTTCGTACATATAATATGTATTCGTATAATTTCGAGACGTATGAAAATATGCGTCCTCTCGTAACGTGTTCATCAATATGTATTCACGAACGTGAAACGCTGTCATTTTGAATTTCTCGTCGCTCGACGGAGGTCGCAGGTGGAGTAAGTTCTCATTTTTCCAAGTTTTAACGATCCAATCTCGGGGAAAAACTCGAGAAATACGAACGACGCACCGCGCACTGAGACGCTCGCTCCTACGCTCCGCGTATCACGAAAATCGAAATTCATCGAGAGTAATGTTAAATAGCGACGTTTTTCCTCTTGAAAGCAATATTTCCTGTTTCATAAAGCGATATTTGATCCCGCTGCTTGCCGCTGATTCAATGCATTGTTAAAAAATGCATGTACTTGAGGACCTCATAAATTTCCCGTCTAAGCATCAGTTTCCTCAATAGAAGATATATATTGGGCATAAACTTTCCCTACTACACGCCCGTTGTGCCACTGTATCGCACTTGAAAACAAGCCAGTCACATCATCGGTGAATATGGCATCTACGTTTAGTGGCGTTGTCAAAGTTGTTACGCCAAATCGATGTAACAACTGCAGGCAAAATCGAAATCTAGGTACCTTTCCGCGGCGTATTTGTTGAACTTCATCCGATGCAATCTAACAATGGCTGCAATTTGTGGAAACTCGATTGGATTGAGAGTCTATTCAAGTAGTAACGGGAATAGCTCACCTTAATCAAGATCCGCGGTAGCGAATTGCCAATTATGTTACAAAGAGCGTGCAATATTACTATCATCACCGGCTGTTAATTTTGATACGAGTTACCGGCGATACCGGCAGCCTCGATGATCATGTTCGCGCAACAATTGCATAGCAGTAAGGAGAAGCAGAGCTTCAAATATCTCGCGAATTCTTCTTCATACTCTCTTTTTTCCGATATATTCCGATATAAAAAAAATTTTTAAGATAGATCGCGAGTCAGTTATTTTATCATTTCCATCGAGTAGTTTTACTCCGAAATTCATAATCTATAATAAGTAGCATTTCAAAAAGTATATGAAAATAGCATTAAGCTATTTAAAATAACAGATTGCTTTAATATATTATATATGTTGTTGTTAAGTCAATTTAAAAAATGGAATGTAAACTACTTTTATAGAATTAATTTAGACTTTAAAATTAAATATTCAAGTGTGTAAAAATGTTATATAACTTGTACTAAAGTATCGGAAAAATACTTTTCAAAATAAAACTTTCAAATTTGAGGAGGATATATATGTCAATTACGTATGTCCTATAGAAACTAAATATGAATAGAACGACAAATAATAATTCAGTTTAATTTTCTAGTTGTAGATCTTAATAGCGAGGAAATTATAATGCGCTAATGGTTTTAACGTAATTTACCAAAATTATTTGTGACAGTTTCTATTTCACTTCAGCATAATCGCATTACAAAGATTTATTCCATAAACGATCTGACATTATGCATCCGTTAGAAATTAATTGTTAATTTTGATCTGAATAAATCGATTTCATTGAAATGTATAAGACCTACTTTCATACACATCTTTTATAAATTTTATCGAAGAGCAATCTTCCCATTACGATATTTTCATACTTAAACGTTCATTTTTATGTTTAATAATTTGAAAAAAAAATTTGTATTTCGTAAAATATGATATCTACAATACATGAACATAATTGTACGTCATTATGTTTTTAGTTAAATTTAATATTGTGTTCAGTTTATTTAGCTTAAATATCTATAACATACTTGCATGTCACTGAATTTTCAGTTTAAAGTTAATATTTATTTCAATGAAAATTATATTTTATACAATGTAAAAATGAAATAATCAATCAGCGCCAAAAGAGTTTGCAATAAAATTAAAGAAATTATTAATGATTTCGCACAAACAATGATTTTGCAGGGCGTATTTGAGGACAAACAACTGTATAAATATATTAGCAATATGGAGAGCTAAAATGCACAAATGTACACAGCGAGTATCGTACTCTGTACTAAGCTTCAGGATAAATTGTTCTGTTGGCATAACGAACGTTCCTTCGTTAGCTGTATTCGAGTCGCGTAGCCCCGGCAGCGCTGAGCAAGAACATGTGCTTGCAATCAAGATGTTCGATAGCCAAGAACCAATTAAGATTACAAAGAGAAGCCGATGGCTACAATATTACTGCATTAACCGAGACCCAAATCGCGGCCGGCACGGAACGCGTTGGAGAGGGTTATTCTCTTAAATGTAACCTCGCGTCCGACGCTTGTTAAAGTTAATGAATTCCGAAGCGCACAGTATAAACGCGGGCGCATATAGGAGACGCGATATTTGTCAATGTTGTTAATATACATGCTTACTTATCCTACCGCAGGGAGGATCAAATTCTCCAAGGAATTATGCATACACGTAACTATAACAAGGACACGGGTAAGACGAGAATGTGTGTTTGAAGCGCAACAAATTAATACATCAGAGGAAATGTGTGAATCTTTAAAAAGAGGAGAGCGCACCGCGCGTTCCCCGAGTCGTAATATATTTTTGCCGGGACGTTAAATGGCTGTAGAACTTTTACCGTAATTGACATGTATACAAGCGCAATTCTGAAATGAAGAAATATTTTATTCGGACTATGGCATACGCGGCCCGGACGTTCATCCGTCTTTCCCTCGCGCGACGAATTTCCCGGTAAACGTCGCAAATCGGAAAGCCCATATTTCGAAAGTAACTCTTCATTTGGCCGGAGGCATGTGGCTCGTAGTGTACGCGTGTATTTCCTTCCGGTGCAGCGCGGCTCGACGGAGCTAGCTAGTCGCGACTGTATGATTTATTCAGACGGCGCGGTGTAACCCGCGAATATTGTTTGCGCAACGGTCCGCGGAAATAGAAGACATCGGTGTTCCATAAACAAGAGGCAACACATATATTTGGGAAATAAGAACGGCGAGACCGGCGTCTGGTTGCGCGCGTGGGGTCCCGCCGTTCGATTGCGCTTGATGCATACACATAGAGAGATCCGGGGAGGTGTACACGTAATAAAACCGATATAGCGTGCGCCAAGAGGAATTTCATGTTCCGAGGTGTTCGCCTACGAAATACAATTACGTATTTACCGAACCAGGAGAGATATATCGATGTGTGTAACGGGAGGGAGAGACCGCGTAGAAATAACGCAATTCAATTCTCTTAATTTAATATTCACGAGATGTTTTCTTTTCTTTTTTCCCCTCCCCAACCTTTCAAAGGTAATATAATTTGACATCTGCTTTTTATGTAATATATATATACATATCTCCCAGAGCCATCATTATGGCCGGTTATGAAGGGTGGCAGACAGACGATGTGGCATCGCGACATGTTATGTCCGAAGCGCGAGCGCGCGCGAGACGGCGGCATTAGATCGTAGATAACTCCGTCCGTCAGCTTGAAAAGGTTAATTCGCGTTCGCGCGATACATACCCCATAGGCGCTCAGAATCCTCATCCAAGAATCGACTCGGGATCGCGTAGCGCGCGTCATGCAAATAAGAACCGATGCATATCTTTCCATTAATGAGCCTGCCTCTCCTCTGCCACGCCGCTCGTGTAACACGTAAATTGCGAATTAAGCTTTAGGAGCACGCGTAATCCACTAATTGCGAAAAGGATTAAATCCTCGGCTGGTATTAGATAAGGAGAGGAGGGGAGAAAAAAGAAGAAAGGAAGCGATTCGCGCGATTCGATGGGGCTGGGATTTGGCGGCGCGTCCGTGATTCCCGCTCTCGCTGGATCACGGATGATGGAGCGGCGGGACGCGACTGCGGCCACGACGACGATGGGGTGATCCTGAATCGGGGTGAACCGCGTAAACGTATGCATGAGCCCCGGTAAACTCGTTCCAGGTGCCCCTGGGTCCTCGCTGCTTAATTCAAGAGGCTATTTCGTCCGCGTGAAATGCGTGACTGCTCACGCCCAGAGCATTAAATCGCGCGGGTTCGCCGCGCATGCGTCGGCAATTAAAAGGGGCGTAATGTCATCGACCTTGAGAACCCTGAGGAGGAGAATGGCCAAGTACTCTCTCTCTCTCTCTCTCTCTCGAACGACGACGGTCGATCAACGTCGCGACGACGCTGGAGGAGGAAACGATTGTGCGGACGAGTGTGTGTTATCATTGAGCGCGCTCGTCGCGCGGCAAACTTGACGTACCAAAGATATCTCCGCGCTCTTCTGCATTACGCAAGTCTTTCCTAACGTCGGTCAAAGGTCCGATCAGCTTCACAAACTCGGCTACTTTTTCTTTATCAAAGCTCAGCTTTCCCTTTATCAAAGCTGAGTCTTTTATATCGGAAAATGTAGAGAACGGCATTGTAAAACTTCACTTTCTCCAGCAATCATAAACAAACTTGCTGATTTACAATTTACTAATGAACCAGCACTCGAGTCTTTAGCATATTATTTGCACGTATAATGACCAAAATGACGGTCGATACATATATTATATTTTGTCACGAAATTTTTGGTATACATTTATTTTTCAAAATTATATTAATATAGTAGTGAAATATGAAAAATAATAATACTCCTTGCTAACGCTGCCTTTTATAATTTGATATATTAATTTGTATGAAAACTAAATAGAGACCGACAATATGGTTAAATAAAAATAATGCACACTCCAAAACTTATAGAAAATGAGAATAAAATTTTAATGAAGTCGGTTATTGTTCTCATTCAAAATGTTTTGAGGTATTCTGCAGCATAATTTTACTCGGTCTCGCATTCATGGAGAAAATGTCGGTTACCATGATGACATTATTCTCCCTGCACTAAACAACAATGCTACGGATCGCCATGATGGTACGTTCCTCTCGTTTTATTTTCCGCTTTACTATGTTGCTCGAGTTTTATCATAGTTGATAGTCAGCCGATAATTGTATAGCGAAGAGATATCTTTTAATAAACCTCCCAGAGGAAATTTCAATATTGACGTCTACGTTAACCTTTGGGATGCAGCTCGTGCATTTGCCTTGCTTAGCGCGCATTTCATCACAGTAGTATGAAAAAAAAAAATGCATTCATACTCTGAAAATTTTTGAATTTGAAACCAAAAAACCGTGATGATAAATCTGTGTGGGTGTGTATATAATACGAAATTGCAAACCACACGTGTTTTAAATATATTGGAAATATAAAAGTTAAAAAAACAAGAATCCCGCTAATTATTAAATGGTTAAGTAAAATTACATTTCAATATAATTTGGTCTGAATTTACGCGTAATATAACGCGATTACGTTACATGCTAAAATTAGCGACATTCCATTCCTTTTTTTTTCTGTCGGCCTTTATTCCACCCTCGTCATACCAAAGAATTCTTTCTCTCGGCGAGTCTGCCATTTTCCTCGGCGAGCCTTTGTCCACGTCCCGGACAAAAGGAAAACATAATTCCTCTAACTTGCGTTATTCTTACGACCCCCTGGGCACCAGCATCAAAAAGAAACAACCAGCATTTTCTTTGTTACCTCGTCGTTCGTCGCTCGTTGTTTCTACCACGACTATTATCGTCCTTATCGTCTGTAACGGTCTGTAGATTTCAGAAATCGTGTCTGTCGTACAGATTCTTTCGCGCCGTGACTCTTGTCTCAGTCTGTTATCGTGATTATTGTTTTTTTTTCAAGACTTTTCACGTGTATCACGGTGCAAATGAAGAGCGATAAAACTGTCGGAATGTAGAGGTGTCGTTGTCATCGAAAAAAATTGAAAGACATACGTGTGAAAATGTATGATAAAATATGCATGATAAATATTCATACATAAAAACGTAAAAGCCAAGCTTAAAATGCCAAGCAATAAATTCTTACTCTTTCTACGCTTCTTATCTTCTACGTTAATATAACTTCCTTTTCAATACCGTTATAATATGGATATCAATATTATCTTTTCATATCGTATTCTCTCTGTTTGTAGTTATCGTCGTCCCTTTTTTACATCCAGTTTGTCTTCTTGCTACTCTTAATCACAAAATTCGCAAAACCGCTCACGTCAGAGGGTCTCCGGAAGAGTTCTCCTAGTACTCCCAGTGCAGTAACTTTCATTTTATTTCCAACACAGTTTCTGGTTTCCTTTGAAAAGCTCAACTTACTTTCATCCTCTGCCCTCCCCCTCCCCTCTCCCTTATCTTTTCTTTTTCTCCGGTTGGAAATCAGCTCCGCCGCACGTACTGCTAAAGAGACGAGGAAGAAGGCAGAAAATGTCAAGGGGAAGTCAAAGGGACACGCTGCAAGGTAAAGCGAAAGGAAATCGATTGAGAATAATGTATCCTCTCGATCTGAAAAGCGCAGCGTATGAGAGCGAATATTTCAACCGGTAATATTTCGCGAAATATATCTTTCTGTCTACCTTATCTATGCGCCGTCTTTCTGAAATGTCTTTTTACATTACGCTGCACGAAAGCGAGAAAAGGGACGGTCGGCCTTCGCTTCTACTTTCGTAGCACTCGCGTTGCTTCTCATTAGAAACGTCGACTTCGCCGAGGAGCTCGACTCAAGCTTGAAGGAGTTTAAGTTTTTTTTTCCCTTGCCTCGCCGCTTTTATTTATCGTTTTCCCTCTCGCGCACGAAGATTCTCAATTCTTCAAACAAATACACGGGAAAAGAGAAAATTGCGCCATAAGTAAGAAAAGACAAATGCCTCAAATCGGCCAAGAATAATTTCGTTCGGCAAAACACGGCGAGGAATGGATAGATTCCGCAAGGGTATGTGCGATATATTTTCTTCGAGAAGACTCTTAGTACTTATATGAGATTCTTTAAGTGTGAAAGGACGAGAAAGACTCTCCCCGATACTGACTCCTTCACCACTTTGTTCAGCTCTCGTCCGTGGTGGAGTTTCTGAAATCGCTGGCTTCTAGTTTTCATCCTTCGCAGCAATTTTGGAGCAGCCTCCAAATTTTAGTGCAGTTTCCGATTTGCCTGCAGAATTCTAAGACGCTATTTTCCCTCGGTAATATCTTCCTCGGTTGCACATCAAGCTTTTCTGTACTTTACCAAGATAGATGGTAAGAAATATCAGAAAGATGTGTAATCATAAGGAATTCTTGCCAATTACGCGAGTTCTTCGTTCTTTTGTTGATATTGGCTCGCTCGCGCTGGCTCGCCTACAAAATTTTCGAAATTGCTCACTTCAAAAGTTTCCGCTGTGACCCAGTAACTTCTAACGACTTTTATTTCACGTTTTAAAGTCCTCGAGCTCCTGAATCTCTTCAGAAGTTCCTTTATTCGTTCTCTTCGGAGCATCTCTTTCTTGTGCGGACGCGTATAGAGGATGTCCCGGAATTGGCAGAAAATGGATAGGTAACATTTTTCCTCATAAAATTTTAAAATCGATATTGTTTATTAAAAGTATTAAGGCACTGATCACTTTTAAATTGCAATTATAATTAGTTATTTAAAGCGGTGAAATTAATGAATTGAAGAAGAATTCAATTTCCAAGATATATATTTAAGGATATCGAGCGCGTATCAAAATCTCACATTTTCTTCCATTTTCCTTTTATCCGCCGTATCGCGCATAGACGCAGAAAAATGAAACCCGTCCTTTTTACCCTTCGCTTTACGTCAGACGACAGAATTTTCAAAAATCGATCGCCGCGAGGCGTCCTTCTCGAGGGAGTCTCTACAGTAACTTAGTCGACACTTATTTCGTTTTTTGAAGTAGTTTCCGGTTTTCTTTGAAAGCTCCTTCATTTATCGTCTTTATACCTTCGCTCTCTCAGCTCGGGCTACACCGAATTCACCGACTATTGCACACCTTGCTGGATAAGGATAAAAAACCCCAGTCGTGGGTGGAGGATAAAGAGACACGCGGCTACATAAAACGAGAGGAAATTGAGCGAGGATAATGCGAACCCTCGATCCGAAAAGCAGACCGAGCGATAGAAGCAGCGTCAGAATTTCCTCGAAGGAACTTTCCGGTGTGGAGGAGCGTAATATATCATCATTGACATAGTCTAATATTCTCTCAGTTTTCACGTATTTGTTTGATCCTAGAGTACACGGTATTCATAATGTCTTGTTCGTATGTAGGGGCAATAATGTAAAAAAAAAAAAAAAAGAAAGACTTGAAACGCACTCGCTATTTGTATTTTTCTATGCGCAAAAGAGACGGAATATTTCAGAAAAAAATTTCCCCTTCTGAAATTGCCATCTGCGTTACTTTGATTCATGCCGTCCTCTAACAGGATAAATGTCAAAAGCGCGGCGGAATGTCATCTCGTTTCGTCCCGACTTTGCTTCCTTGTCGTTTTGCAATGACTATATTTTAATTCACTCGTGCGAAAGGAATTTTAACCGCATGGTTACTCACGGAAATACTTCTGTTTCACTTGGTGTATAGTGCTTTCACAGTTAGTTACGTTCGCTCGAGCTCTCTGGTGTGCTTTTAGTTTTCTTTAGGAAGATTTCGCGGTATTCTTCGACTTCCGTATTCTTCGGAGAATTCTGTATATCATTCGGCACGGTGTAGATGTGAATTTAAACCTTGAGAAAAAAATGTCGAGAAAGTTCATTAACGCGGAAAATGATTTTCATTCGTATAAATATATTCAAATACGACGATATATTAGAAAGTTATTACCTGGTATCTCGATAAAATTCAATGTTTTTGTGCACTGTGTAATATACGCGGTATGCGATTTATTTTTTGCACTATTAGCCCGATAAAATATTAAAACTGTCACGTACGCTCACATATATTAGCGTTGTTATTCAATATAAAAATAAATTTTGATTTTAAATATTCAGTTTATACGAAATGTCGGCGAAATATGAAAACTAATATCCATTTCGATTAGAATCTAAACGATTCTGTCTCTTGGAGATACGTCGGATTTATTCGTCAGTCCCTGGGAAAGAGTAGCGAAGAAATGGGAAACACGCGCGCGTTGATAAGCGAAGCGAAAGACGATCGTTCTATAATAACGCATTCCTTTATCCCATCCCAAAAAGCGAGCAAACCGATCGACAGCGACGGATCTCTCTTTCCATGGACGTGCGCGATATATTTCCACCCCATAATTTCATCCCTCCGTCCTTCGCGTACGTGCTTGGAAATTAAAGTAACGGACGAGTCGGCCACCGAGTGCAAATTTCGCGTACGTCTGCCGGTAATGCTATTAGCGTGCGTCGCTAACACGTCGCGAAAAGTTCGTTCTTCGCGAAAGGCGGGTTAATTCGATTAAAACTCGCGCCTCTAACAAAACTGCTGACACTTTTAATATGTCAGTGTGCGCGCAACTTGCTAACTATAATCTATCGTTGAATGCTAAGAAAAGTACGCGGTAAAAGTATTATTAATCTGGCACACTAGCGAGTTGGAAAAATAATCTTATATTTCTTTGTTCTCCCGTATCCTCGCGTGACATCCGCGCAATTAATGGTATGCATGAAAATGATTGCGGGATTTATATGGCCGGTGATGATTTCGGAGAAGTACAGACATTTAATACAACCGCAAGTGGGAAAAGCGTTAATTATAAAGCGGCACACATAATGTGCGGGAAAGCAAACGTGGGAGCGATGCACGTGAAGCGCATAGGGACAGATGTAAATAATGATATAGTATTATTTACGCTAGCGGCGCGCCACGTCGTGCAATGACGCAATTGTGCCGATCTAATTGCGGTTCACGCCTGGAGGATGATGCATGCCGCACGCGTGCGACACGAAAAACGAGAATTCGTACACCCTCGTTATCCGTGATTTCCTTACGACCGTGTCCTTTCGCTCTCCTCAACAATTCGAGAGCGACAATATCGATGCGACAAGCTCATGCTTTTCCCAGCAGAAACACGATGTCGGTTGGTAATGATCGACGTCGTCGAAAAGATGTGTCCGTCCCCGTGTAACAAAACGATACACGTCGCGCATCAGCCCGGGCAAGTGCGTGAGTGCACCAGCCGTGAAACATAATCGAGTTATCGCGTAAAATGTAGTTCCGACTGTCGTGACCAGGCCGTAATTCCCTTTTGGAATGCGCCGAGGACGCATAACGCCGTTTCGGACGTGGCACAAAAAAAAATGGGTACACGCGAGATACATTTTCCCGTCCGGCGATTTTCACCGCTCCCACTTTTTCATCATTTAAACAGCGCGCGATAGCGATATGCAGAATGTGCTGTTATCATGGCGCGGGTATATACGCGCGCGGGATATGGCGTACGGAAGAAAATGTAACGGAAGGTAACAAAACAGTCATTCGTGCTGTACAGAAGCGTGACATACCGGCGGAGTTCAATGGGCCGCCTATAAAATGTGTCAGAAAGTTAGTTGTTAATCCGACACATATTACCGTTACATTGTAGAATAAAATATCTCTCAAAAGCGGAGCTTGAAAACCGGGTATAATTTGGGTCAGTTTAAAATACATAAACATACAGGAAAATAATCTGTAACAGCAGAAACGCGGCGATTGGCGTAAAGCAATCTCTTTTTCGCTATATCTATAGCATCGGGAATTGAACGCCCACGCCAAAGTTATATCGGTTTCAATCCTTGCTCAAAAATACAGTTTATTTGTGCTCTATTGACAGTCGCAATTTTACATCAATTTCCCTGTTATTCGTGTAGCATTCCCGTTTGAATAAAGTCCCTGACATTTGCAAATTTACCCCAAATGATAATAATCTCGACGACGAAAGATTCAACGTGAGATCTCTTCTCTTATTTATTCCGTCTAGATTCGAATTCAAGATAATTCTTAAAAAGCTGCCATCTTTCTCGCAATACCCGTTTGCGTGGACGACGCGGGTCCGTTTGCTCGCAACGATGAAACATTCCTCTCTTATACGAAGTAAGATAAAAGCACCGTCATTTCGACGGTAGGGTACGATTGAGCGCGGGAAACACGAGGGTAGAGCGAGCGAGAATCGGAGAACGGCCTTTGAGAATCGATACTTTCGACGTCGTTCGAAAGCGATGCCTTCGAAACGAGTTACTCCTAGCTCTGAGTTTCTTCGCAAAAATTTCCCAGGTATTGTGTTCCTCGGGTAATTGGGTACTTTCGGCCTTATCCTGGTCGAGGTTTCTCCGAAAATAGCCCCCCCCCTTCCCTCCCTCCCGTGAGCGAGAATTCTTTCGAAACTTTTTCGCATAGCCGAACAGCGCCGGGGGATGATGAGAGCGCCAGTTCGCTTAACCCCTTTTGCATGCGGCAAAAATGAAGCCGTAACTATATCGCAATCCCGAATTTCAACCAAGACAAATATACGACGACGAGAGAAGATCCAAAACGTTTTGCAATATTCATTTTTTTTTGCACGCCGATCGATATGATCGGATTTTCGCATCTCCCGCTCTACGCTGCAGACTGCGAATCCGAGACGAAAATCCAGGCGAATAGGAGAAATGCGGATATCTATTTGTGTATATTGTATTGCATATAGAAAAGATATGCGATGTATGCGACAGAAGTAGATACCGCGTGGAATGCGAGCAAACGAATGGACAATAGGTAAGAATAGGTACCAAACCGATATAGAACCTCGATGAGTAATCTTACTTCTGGAGATCGAGGAATCTCCCGCCGAGAGAGATGTGCTCTGATATAGATGATTATACTTTTAAATAGCCCGTATCCTTTTAAATAATGTAGCGAAAGGCGCGGAAAGGACTTTCCGTGTTCGTTCACCTTGATGTTACGGGAATAATTTAACGCGACCTCCGCCGTCTCTCGTTATTGACGTGCCACTAACGCGGTAATGGATTCTTACTTAATGATGAGACCCGCTCGGATTTCTGCCAACAACCTATCGAAATGGCGGAATAGTTCAGCATCCCTGTACATCAAGCCTGCGGGTCGAGAGCTTCCATGTTGCCTCTAGAACACCTCATTTGCGCTGGAAACGTTTACGATACGTTCATGCAACTCGATATTTTCTCTCTTCTGTTTTCTCACGAGAGAAATTACATTATGTAATGAATAGCGCGGTGTGTGTGCGCATTCGTACATCGGAATAATTGGTTTCTTTCGCTCAATTCAATATCAGCTTATTAAATCAACGAAATTTAGCCGCTGTCAGTTAGTCTGAATTTTGATCAGATCTTAATTTTCTTCTCTGGTTTCTACACTTTAGCTATCATCTAAAAAGACCGCTAGCGCAACTTCTCAAGCCAGACTGCAAGACAGCTTTGGTCTTTTTGGCTTAGTAGAACTTGCATATCATGTGTCAGGCGCAAAAATCCGAGGAGTACGCTGCTGCAGTAAAAGCTAATGCTTCTACACTTGGTTTGAGCTTTGACTACACGCGAGACAGTCTCGATTTAGCCTCCGACTCGTCTGGAACGAAACTGCACAGACGATACATTGGCGTCGATTATTTCAAAATTTTAAAGAGTTTTCGTTTTGGCGAGCTTCTATTTTCGAATGTTCAAATATTTATTGCATAATATATACTTTCAATGAACAAACATCTACTTATTTTTGAAAATCATAAAAATGAATAAACTCTCTACTATAAACGGCAATGTTTGATAATTGTTGAGCTTAAAGTGCAGCATTTGATCTATCTAGATATATAATTAGTTCTCTTTCATTTTAGAGATTAATTTATTTTTGCATAACTCCGCGCGTGCATTCAACAACATTAATTTAATGAAATGTCTATCGTTTAGAGTAAAATCGTTGTCCATACTCACGTAAAATAGTTTACAATTTTAATGAAATTTTTTTATTAATTTTTCCGATAAATTAATAAAATAATTTAACGGTTGTACAAGCTGATAATAACGCGTGAAATCTCAAATGTGTGCAATTACCGCGCTCGGCGCCTATGTCGCAAATTTCCGTTGCGATGTCTCGCTAAAAATACACACGATTCGCGTATGCATCCGTCTGTCCGGAGTGTACAAGGTCATTGATCCTAATATGCGAGTATACAGGTCAATTTTTATTTCCTGCCAGAAGAAAATTAGTCTGTATCGTTAGACAGCGATTAGATAATTCTTTTCTCGATAATTTCTTACAGTCCGTTGATTTTTACAGCATATAAATTTTCATATTCCGAATTTCCAAAAATTATAACAAATAAAAATATTAAGCATTAGCATATCAGGAATGACAATGTATTTTTGTTATTTTGATACTGCTTTTAAAAATCAGAAACTGAAAATTTAATTTCGCTTTGACAACGCAAAAATGAATCCTGTTTTTACTAAATCGCCGAGCGAGCTTTCATTAAGCCATTTTGCAAAATATGTAAAAATTGTATAATAGCGTGATCTCACATTCATTAGTTTAATAATTGCATTTTAATAACATAATTTTTAAATAACTAAATGTTATACGATTAATCTGTATGGGAAATATTTTTGCATTTCAATAATTTGTCAGCAAAACTAGGAGATTCGTCAAATATATTCCTACGAGACAAAGGCAAGGCTCGTATTAATTCGCCGTGCGAGAAAGCGACGTGCGTCTGTATTCCAAAATGGCTTATGAGTACAATTTCGGTCGACCAAATGTACTCCCCCGAACAATAGCTAGATGCAGCACAGAGAGTTCTCCGAATACGCTTTAACCAGATTACATACGCTCCGGATTGCGAGAACCGCGCCGTTTTATGTACACGCACGCGCTATAATTGGAGAAATACTCGTGAGCTCCAAGTAAGCCGCTTTACTTCTTATCCGCAGTGATTCTCGGCAAATTATTGGATTCTGCAAAAGGACTTTTGCATCAGCTGTAATATCCCATTAATAAATTCATTTGTCGCAGCGGCATGTTTTATTCATTCGATATGTGGTGGCGAGTTTTGTAGTCTGATTTAAATATTAATTTATCTCAGTTTAATTGGCTGCGTACATCAATAAAATAAATAAAATAAAAATGCAAATAAAAGAGATAAGAGTTATTATTGAATAAGGGATTAATAAGAAATTAAATTATCTTGCAATCTACATTATTAAATGCCAGGCATCCGAATCCATCGTCATGATATTGCCGTCGCGTCGATAATAAATTTAGAATGCATCGAGAGCGAGCGAGAGAGAAAGAGAATGGATAAAATATTAGAGTAATATCAGATTCAGTAAACATTCGAAGAATGAATCTAACAATATCGATATTGTTATTAGACGTTATTGTACGCTCGTGTCAATGCTGTTGCCTGCGTGTGTGTATATTAATATTTTCATACATTCTCTTATCATTATAGATTTTATTCTTTCAATCATAAATTCTACAAAATGCCTCCAGTGAAGGGCTACATGCCTCATCGGCTCAGGGAGTTAGTCGCTCGTGCAAAGTTCTCTATCATTCAGATGGATACGGTCCAGATCGCGAATAATATCATAACAAAATGAAGTAATGGGTTTTCAAGTCTTTCATGGTCGCGTTGATCGCGGAATATTGAGGAGAAGAAAAAAAAAAAAGAAGGGACGAAATATCTTATATATCCGTCCTCACCCCGGGAAAGTCGATGGAGAGACCATCATAGTGTGTAAATCAATTCTCTTTCGCTAGCGTTACGTCGATGAAGTTGAAATGGATTTGAGTAGAACGTCTAGAAAATAAGTGTGCGCGCGCGGGTGCTCGTTCGACGTTAAATTTTTCTCAGAATTCTGGAGCGAATTTTCTTTCCGCCGAAGATAAAACGAGAGTCGACTCGAGAGCGGCGTGCGCGCGCGCGCGCGCGCGCACGCGGCCGCGTAGCCTGACGTAGTTTTTTAAGGAGATGAATAAATGAGTACGACGACCTCGCAAAGTAACCCGGCAAGGTCCTGAACCAGTCGCCTACAGGCAATTTCTGTCACCGTTTCTTGCCTGCCAGCATGCTACCACTATCAAATATTTCATAACGAACGCGAGATATCCGAGTCTAGACGGACGCCTTTTGACAAATTCCCGCGAGCGCGACATATAATCGGGGTCGCTTTACGTTATTGCGCGCAACGAACCATTGAAACTCGGGCGACAGACGGCCTTCCGGTGGTGTTCCGGCGCTCCCCGGCTTTTCTCCTCTCTAATGGAAAACAAAACGGAAAATACAGGCGATCCGCCGACTTTGTAAGCTCGTAACGTTTTTCCCACCCGCGATCGTGACGTTCGCTTTCCTTTCCGCGTCCGCGACGTGATCACTGCAGACATATTCGGGAAGTCGATATCGGAGGAAGCGAATAGACACATTCGTCCAACAGTTAAACCAGTTCAACGTTACTTCGTTCATTCAACAGGCTGAGAAGAGCCCTGGGCTAGTCCCGCGCCAGTAGCTTTGGTTCATTGATTTTTACTGGCTTTTCTTCGGTACGAGGGATGCGAGGAGCGACCGCGTGCTCAGTTTGTTCCTCATGTAATGCAATCATATATTCCACGCTCGCTCCCCAGTAAAGGTAATAAAAACGACCGGAATAAAAAACATTAAGTTGACCGATTAAATTTTCAAGATCTATTTTTTTATACTTTCTATACTTTTAGATACATTAAAACGAATAAATGTTCTATTTGAAAAGAAGAGCTATATTTAAACTCGTAATTTAATATTTTGAATATTCGATAGCTTTTAGCGTAGATTTAGCATTGTATTTAATTCACGTCTTCTTTCAGAGATACTATTTTTCTATTTTCTATCTTTATAATTTGCTCTCAATCCATCACTTCTCGATGCGCGGTTAACCGCCGAATGTCAAGCTATCAATACAGAATTCATCACCGAGTCGAATTTGCACACGCAATTCACACGGTTGGCAATCAATCAATATATAGGAAAAATACGATAATAATGCTTAAAATATTTCAATCTCATCTTTTTAGGAATAGAAGCGACAAATTTGAAAGATCAATTTTTAAAATTTTTACATATGTTCACGTTTCCACGCTAAACAAATAATTTGAAATTTATAGGTGACGATAGAACGTTAAATTTGTTTAAATATACTATATTAAAGTAAGAAAATTCGGAATGCAAATATCGAATGAATCTATCATTTATAAACTTTCTTTTATTATGAAAGTTCATTATTTAAGTGTACCTCATGTAAAATAAATTTCAAAGAGTCGCTGATCTTTTCATATATATTTAAATTTTAATAAAAAATATAAGACAACAGAAGACTGATCTTAGAAGATTAATTAAAATAGATAAGAGAGATAATAAAGGTAAAAAAAATAAACTTTGGAAAAACAACATAGGAAACTATGTCACGAGTTAGGTTAGGTTAGAGTTAATCTAGTGAGATGTTTTATTCGACATAATTTATAAATGATAAAAACAAGGGACAAACATATATTACGAAATTGCGAGATATAGGTATTATAAAACAAATCAAAAAGAAATTTCAATTACAGTCATTAAACATTTTTATATATTGATCGTTTTTTATTTATACTTAAATATCGCGGAAAATGGATTAATTCTGAGCGTAATTCCATCTCCAATAGCACGATATAAGCTTTTAAAGCATTTCACGGTAAAATCCATGAAGCGGCACTTGATCGAAGAATTTTGAAGCAAAAAAATAAAATAACTTTATAATTTATAAGATTCATTTTAAATATAGAAATATGTTTAAAGTGATCTTAGGAACTTTGAATTTCCTCCGCTTCGGAATTCTTTAATTTGATTGCCGTTGAATTTTCTCGAAATCATAGTGTCGAGTTGCACCCACCACCCTCACCTGGTAGGTATACCACAAGACACGAACCGACAGCGAAGCAATGACGAAATAGATCACGCGGACATTTTAAAGTGTTAAATAAATAAGTGCGCCGACCATCCACGAGTCAGTTGAGAATAACTTACGGTCACGTTTCAGCCGCAGGTTTCCGCTGATCCCATTGATTTTTATCTGTTTTTTTTTTGTCACAGATGAAATATGCCATTACAACACTATGGCAATTATGCGAGTACGTTAAGCATTTACTATGTTGGCTTTATTATCACAGCCAACGCCGCTTCTGCTTTGCATACGTACCGCGTAACGAGCGGTGCGAGAGTAGACTATTATAAATTCATACTTCCAATATTGTTATACCACGCTAGATTTTATTCCGAGCCTCGATCGTTAATTTACTGAATTACATGTACAAATGTTAGCCTTTCCGAGAGACGGAAGATGTATCTCGACGCTCGTCGCGAAATCGTAACACGTTCCATCAGCTTCTCCGCTCCCCCTTGATGTATCTCATTTGTATCAAATCAACTTTCCGATTTGCGATTTTGATTTAATGACGTTTCAAAATATAAATACTTACGATACAATTGAACGTTACCAATATAAAAGCAAGTTTACAAATATATAAGCGTGATTTGTTTATAAAGATATTAAAATACAATCTAATAATTAAAAATGATCAGAGAATCAATATATTTAGAATAATTTCTCTTGAATACTTATTAAGGACGAAATTATACAGCAGTGCAAGATAAAAAGAATTTAAAAAATTATGACTTTCCGACTACATAATCACATTCAATTAATTGACAGCCATTTAATGTAATACAATAGCAATTTCTTCGTCTTATTATTACATTTCTTGTGAACAAAGTATAACGAATTCTGTCGAGGAAAATAGAAACGCCGGAAGTTTCTGTGGTTCTATTCTTACAAGGCAACAGGATTTACCAGCACAGCTTTCGGCAGTCTAGGTTTATGAAGCTGCAACTCTCAGTGAAAAACTTGCGCGAAACAATTTAAAAAAAAAGATACCAGAAACATTTTCCGAAAACTAGAATTTTAACATATAGAAGTGTTTTGTGAGATATTCCTGCTGTAGTCGAGAAACTTTTTGAAGTTAATCCTATATTGCATAGTTAGCTCCGTATGGACGGTGTTGCACAACAATGAAATAACCCATAAAATTAAAAAAAAAAAATAAATTATGCACATTGCTGGGTGTCGGCCACATGTAACTTTGCATTTGAAAGTTAATTTACGCGAAACTAGCACTTGGTACGTAATTTTTGCATAACACGGTCCGTGTAATCCGTTACAAATACTTCGTAAAAGTTGCAATCACTTCGCAGGGCGAATAATATGTAAATTTATATAACCTATATCTATAACGAAATAACACACCTTTACCACTCGTGATGGCACGTAGACGTAGCGAGCGGAGAGCCGTGGAATTTTCAATGCTAATTTCGAACATAGCTGCTTGTTCCGCGGTCGTTGCCTCGTCGACAAAACCATACTCCGGGATATTGTGCAAATGCAAGTGACCCCCGTCCGCGTTCGATTAAGAAGCAAAACAACGACCGAACATTGGCTTTGTATTCCTGATTAACGCGTCCCGATCCCTGCCATGATTCGAGCTCGTATATTAATACACGCGGCGCGGAACCTGGCGAACGGGAACACTGAGCGAAAAAGCTCGGCCCGTCATTCGCGTGCACCGGGAATTTTTGTTTTACTAATATTAGCAATTTTAACATGGCTGGCCGACTTTAGGGTGAGGAGAGAGAGGGAGAGAGAGAAAGAGAGTAAGCCGCAAAGCAGATTACCCTGGGGCCAGAATCTTTTTACTTTTCTTCTTTCTTCTCTCATTCCTTTTTTTAACCATCTTTTTTTTTTAATTTGTACGCTATTGTAACATTGTAGTCCGTGTAGCAGCACTGTGTTCTTCACGGCGGAAAAATCTTTTAAGGAAAATCAAGACACGCGGAAATAAGGGTTAAAATCAGCGAAGAAAAATCATGAAATTTCATATCGCGAGGAGCTTTGAACGCGTAGTACCTAAACAAAATGTTTTAAGGGGAAAAAAAATGGAAAACCTTCGTTGACATCTTTCATAAAGTGACCGCAGAGAATTAGCTTTTGGTAGCTACATTTTTGCCAGCGTACGATAAAATAGATGTTAAAATAGAAGAAAGAAAGAGAAAGAAAGAAGAAGAGAGGGAGCGCGACTGTTCCCTCACGCGCGGTATTACGTCAATCGGATTATTATCGCGGTAAAAACAAAACTCCTTTTGCAGGCAGTTTCTGTCTGATGCTCGTTTGTCCGTAAAGCGTTGTGATATAAAAATATTTCAAGCAACACCGTACTGAATTAAATCGACTGTAAGTAATTATACTGCCGGGAATAGCTAGAACGCAATACTCTGCAAGAGGTACGTATTATTTCGCTGATAAGACCATTTTATTTTTATTCTTGCGCCGCTTTTATTTATACACTCGTTCGTCGTTTCAACGTATTACTTTTTATCCGTAATTACGTAGTTCTCGTTGCCGATATTTTCCTGCCTATATTGTATCGCGCAGATTTAACTGATGTATCAAAAAAGATATCCCTCTCTCTCTCTCTCTCTCCTCTCCCTCTCTCTCCTCTCTCTCTCTCTCTCTCTCTCTCTCTCTCTCTCTCTGCACCTTTCTGTAAATAACTCTCGTCGCGAACACAAAATTATACTTTTAAGCATTTTGAATAGTGTAAGATTTTCAAAGATATTCTCGAGGAAAGGTTATTCAAACGAGCACAGTTGATATGTGAAATGCATGTCGCCCCAAAAGAATGTTCTTCTCACGAGAGGAGGTAGAATTTTTCGCGGTGGAAGACTCGACTTGCGCGCGCGAATGAGGTCATGTCATTACTGTTATCAGCGGCTGCGGTGAAGCAGTCGTCTATCAAATTCGCGCATCCGTCCCCTTTCCTTATTGTTCCGCTATTACGGCAAACGATGCATTCGAAAGGACTAAACGAGTTACATTTCCGATCTCGATATTCGAGACATTTCGCGGCGCACGTGGTTCATTAAATAGAGTACCTCTAGTCTACGTATCACGTGGGTATGGTTTACCACCGCGAGAAAGGCAAGGAAGGGAATGGAGATGGGGTGCGGGATAGAGCAAACGGAGACCGAGATGAAGGATAGAATTCGCGGCGCGGAGGGAAAAAAAAGTGGGAAAGAGTATTCGCGGCGTTCGTGTGAGCGCACTTGCGCCTAGAGCGCTATAACGTTCTCCAGGTAGGTAGGTAGGTGGAATGGTGGCAGCGCTGTGGTTCGAACGAGGGGGGTCACGGGAATGGCGGAAGGGGTAGTAGGAGACGGAGTGAAAGGTGGGGTTGCCGCTCGATACCACTGCGGCACGGCCAAAGTCGAAGCTATACCACGAATCCCTCCGCTTCGCTCTTTCTCTCTCTCCCTATCTCTCGCCCTTCCCCGAGCCCCGTCGTTACCCTCTCGCTCGCTATGCCACCCTGCCACCCTCTGCTCTGTCTTTCCTCCTCTCTCTCTCTCTCTCTCTCTCTCTCTGTCTCTCTCGCCTCTTGGTACGTGCGCACTATAGCAAACGGCCTACAGCCTTTGCCCGGTATCTATCCCCGAAATCTACCCGAGCGACCCTCTAACTCCGCCGCTTCCTCTCTCGCGTTCGCGCTCATCCTACCTATCCCTCAGGATCCCTCGAGGGAATCTACCGACTGCGCGCTCTTTAAACAACGAGACACCTTTCCCTCGACTACGTCTCAATTCTCGCCCGGAAGAAGCCCGATCTGCCTCGCTTTTCCGGGCTAACGTCCCACGCGCGTCCGTGATCGGCCGTCTCTCAACTTACCTGTTCTCTTCTCTCCATCTTCGATGCCTGAGTTCCGTCTTTTCTCTTCACGATTTCCGCACCCTGACCTTTCTACCTCCACCCACCGGCGAGATCGATCTCCGTTAGTCCTGTGTAAAAGAACAAGTCTATTAAAAAAGACTCGCATGAATTATCACATTTGTGCGAAATACACAAAAGAGGAAATAGGCTGCGAAATTTACTCTGAGACTAGGATAGTCTTAAGAAAATTAGATAGATCATTTCTGTCAACTAATATCCCAAGACCACACCTAGATATTTTCTTTCGTGATAAAACAATTTCGTTAAGAGCTATGACAGAAGAATCAACTTATTTAATTAAATTACTTTCTATGATAAACCCTCTATTAAATAGATAAATTCTAATTGAGTCTCCAGAGTCGCTTATATTAATCGCTGTATATTATATTAATGAGATATACTGTCATTTTCGTAAATTGGATAGCATTATGATTGAATTGATAATTATAAAAATAAAAGAATATAAATAACAAAATTAATTTGTCAGAAATAAAAAAACTTTAAGAAACTTTTCATATACATATTATTATTAAATTAATAATAATTATTATTAATATTAATTAATAATAATTAAATTAATAAAACCGATTTAATAGTTTGAATAATTAAAATTAAAATAGAAATCAAGAATCTTTGATTTTTATATATTTTCAATTCATTTATATTAGTACATTATTTACTTTAGTACATTATTAACTTTTTAAATATACATAAATGAGCGAATAATTAATTTCTTTAATTTCCGCTGAGATGATATATTTTTGCTCACTTTTCTCTCTTTCTCACTTTCTCTCTTAGAAATCAATTAATTAATCAATCTATAAAGCTTTCGTTAAGAACGAAGCAACGTGGAATTCATGAGAAAACCTGTAGCTGGAGGATACATGCGCGCAGCGCGACTTCTGATACTATCTGTATATCCAATCATCTTGATCGGTCTCGTTTCAGGGCGTATGCTACACTCGGATCGAATCTCCCGATGCAAATTAAGTATAGTCTCCATGGTGTTACCGTATTAAATTGAATATGTTAAGCACGGTGGCAGCTGTGTATCAAAGTCCCATGGCGAAGTACGCCATGCCGCAATATTTGGCCCTCAGGGTAGCGAACGCTGTTTTCTTACACGAGGCGGGAAACAGTATGATCGTATATGTTGCACCTTATTTCTATTACGCGACAGAAAACGTAAAATACAAGGAGCATCTGTACCGAGCACCCTTCAGAGTTTACAGTTTAGATAGTTTATAGCAACACATAAGAAAAATTATTTCCTTCAGGATATATTATAAGAAAAAGTTTACGTGCGATGATTTATTTCTGATATCATAATCTAATTTGACACCAGTGATGGATTAAGGGAGTCTCAGTTAGTTTAGAGTTCAATATAACTTTATTCAAGCAATTTTTTGGTCTAGACTTTGACAAAATGTATATTAAGATCGTAGCCGTAGAGCGCCAGTGCCTTTCTAGTCCCTGGCATCCTAGAGAGAGGTCTCAGCCCATTTAGCCCATATGTGTCGAGGTGACCCCCGACGTCTACATGATTTTAAAGTCATCAGATTTGAATAAAAGTGCGATATGTCTTGGTATAACATTTTTATCAACTCAACAGAACGATGATGTCTCAGCGCCGAGTTCATATTAAGCATTCATATAGCAAACGAGCTTGCTCACATCGCTTGTTTTTTACCTTTTCTTTTTTTTTATGAATATATCGACTTTAGTGATATATTCATTTAAAAAAATCGACAAAATTAATTTTACAATATTTTTAAATTACATTGAATGAAAAATTGTTTGTCGTACTGTTACCGCGTTAAATTGATTATGTTATAAGTATGCCTCAGCTGCAAGGTACAAACACAGAATATAATAACCGCGATATTTAACCCACGAAGTATCGAGCCTTGCATTCTTACACGAAGCACTAAGCGCGCGATGCTTACAAAGCTTTAGATTATAATCTGAGATTTGCATGGAAAACTTCATGATCGTGCGAAAGAAGTATGTAAATTAATACACTTTGAGAGAAAGAGATCGGCGATTACGCTCGGGAGAGGACTAAGTGCAAAAACCTGATGTAATCGGGCGCAATTAACTGGCGACTGAACTTTTTCCTTATCTATTAACGCCATGCATAATGTCTTTATTACCACATCATTTCATCTTCTCGTCGGCTCTTGCTGTCGACTTTTACGTAGGATAATTTAATTTTGAATTCCTGTGTCGATAGAATTGATATCCATCATGAAAAAATTCAATACCAGATATAGCAAAAAAAAGTGTAATATAAAGAAATATTAAAATATTTTTTTTTAATATATGGTAGAAGCAAAAATAAATTTTAAAAGGTTCAACCGCTTTTGTTGCCATATTTTTTACGAATATTGTCTTTAGAATTAGGTTACCGAAATGTAACGTTAAAATTATGCTCAAATTATATTGTGATTTTCACGTACGTAGACCACAAAATTTGCACTGAATTATATAAATATAGGGGTTATGGCCAGTGGCATAACTAGGTGAGCGTGCACACAGTGCAATCAGCGCTTAAGTGCACTCTCCCTCCTTTTAAACACATCTCCTTTTCAAAGTATAAGCAGTACGGTGGGTTCATTAGGAGTAAAAACGAACTAGGTCCCTAGTACATTAATAACTTATACTACGTAAATTAATAAATGCTATGAACCGCGAAGTTAGTTGAGTAAACATCCACATGTAAAATTTCACAGTTTTCTTCGAATTGAATTATTATAGAAAATAATGATTTCGATTTATCATATTATTTTATTATACTGTCTTGATATTATTTTAACGACTTGAAAACGCTGACACGTTTCTACGCGGAAGTATTGTAGTTCTTTAGTTACAGGTCATAGTTCATCGATTAATCGCAAGCTCGAATTTCTTTCTTAACGTCGTTACATCGTCTCGTATCGTGTAGCAATATTTATGCCAGCAAGAACTCGCAAACGTGATACAAGAATCCGATACCGGCTAATATTTCTTTCATAAATCGTGTAAATGTCAGGGAGATTTTAAACAACGCGAAAACATGGCAGACGATCGGGTAAACCGAAATATGGGGTGGATACGATATTCGGGATAAAGTAAGGGAAGGCAACAAGATACCCAAATGAAGACAGAAATAAATAATTTTCAGCAGCACAAAAATATGAAATTATAGATTTGACATATTACGAAATTCGTACTTCTCTTGCAGATAATACGAACAAATAAATGTGAACGAATAAATTTGAAAAAGAAGCTGGAAAAATGCTGAAATCGTTCTTATTATAATACTATTTTTTAATTTATTTTTTAGTAATTATGCTGTGTAATTATTATTTAGCACATATCAAACCATTCCGCATATATTTAGCATACATTTCGTATCCGCAGATTCATTAATTTTTTATCACATGCGTACAATCTAAATAATATTGAACTCGTTCGAAATGATTGGAAATGGATGAAACATCTGAACTAACGTTTCGTTTATAGGTACGTAGAATTTTATTTTGTCGAATTCAATATATCAGATAGAAGCGCTAACAGTGAAGTATGATCGTATTAACAAAGGTTTAATGTAACGGACAAAAATTAGCTTTAAAATGTTTAAAGAACCGTGATACGCGATCGATACAATCAAACAATGAATGTGCGATAGTAAATGCGTGATAGTAAAAATAATTTAAGATATTTCTTGAAAGATCAATCTTATTTTTCGTATTTTTTTGATGTGTCACACTTAATTTGTATAAATATGTAAAATGTCAGAAGTGATAAAATTTAGATGGAAAAAAGTATAAATTAAACGACATATTATTCAGCTTCGACCAACTTGCGCAGCCGTTTACAAAGCTGTTTTCATCATTTCGACGATCATCGACAATTCGCTACGGGCAATTAATATCTCGCGATTCTCGCTAATCCACGGAAATTAGCTGTCTATACACGGCCAGTAATACAAAGCGTGGACATTCAAACAAATTCACTACGCAGGACAAGAAAGAGGATGATGTTCAGCGACCGAAACCGCAAATAGTGAGAAGCGTAAACGGTAGTAAAATATATAATGAAACATGTCACACAGCTTTTGATTCCGACCTGCTTTTTTCCACTACTCTGAAAGCAAGTTTTTTCATATTTAAACTTTTGTCATCGAGATTTAAAAATTTCACAATTTATATATGAAATTCAAAGATTTTATTTGAAATTTTCGATATATAAATTTTGTGCGTATATTTTAGTTTATTTCATTTCTGGGTGAATTTTAAAGTTATACTCTCTGACGATATGGAACATTAAGCGTAGTCACATTAATATTAGAAAAAAATTGAATTATGTAATTATATATAACAGCGTTAAAGGGTTGACAAAACGAATATAACGAAGCGCAGAGTTCCCATTAAAAGTATTCTATTGTAGAAAATTAATTAGCACATATTATCATAGTTCTTTAGTAATTGATTTAATCTATTATTTAAATCATCTTCACTTTACGCTTTTAATTTAAACTATAACAAATCATGTTTTCTTTTGGATCATTTTATTTTCCACATAATGAATCTTACGCTCATAAACGCGAATATACTCGTGTTAATGATAATTAAGGCATATTAACATCCATCAAAATCTCTCGCAAATGCTGACTTGCTCTAGATTTTAAACTCGTTTCATAGCTGCTGTCACATTTAATCACTTTATGCTTCGGAATACATCGAACTCTGATAGCGAAATTCTTATATTTTATAACATCATTACATTAATTCAGGATAATTGATAAAAAGACGATTTATGAGAATGGAGAAGCCTTTCATAGTTTCTCTCACAATTTCTTTCCTTTCTTTGAAACGAGAATTCAAGAATTGCATAATTATTGAAAATTCTTGAATGATAAATAGCATCCAAGCACGTGATAGCGATAATTCATTAAAACGACGGACGTTTACGAAGTAATCGATTAGTCGATTGATCGATATCACGGTCTTCCTGGGATCTTTTTTCACCTCATACCGTAAATATTTCCCGATGATTGCCATTGTTCGAGTTTGTTAGACTTCGACCGGAGGAGTTCCGGGTGAAAGATGCGAGGAAGGTGGAGTACAGGGAAGAATACAGAACGATAAGTTTTTTGATGAAACTTCTGTTGAGGTGCCTCAGGGAGAACAAGACTAAAGAATATCTTTGTCGATCTTCCACGAAGAGAACGGGAAAGTTCCGCCGATACTGTCGTTATATTTTCTTCTATCTCTCCAGTTTCCGCGATTCTTCCTTTCCGTCTCATTACTGAACAGCGTGATATTGTTTCGTTAAGACAGCGACGCGGAATATAAATCGTGGTCTGCATTTTCGTGCCCAGGTGTTAAACGCTTCTCGCCAATCCCTTATCTCGCTCACCTCTTTTTGCATTTTGCACGAGAACGGTCCTCGTTGTACGGTTATTGAAAATTTCTTCCAACGAGATTTCTTCCAACAGTCCATCGGATGTATCGAATAAGCGGGATATATCGCGTTTGTACGAATGCGCGAGAGAACGCGATACGCGAAATAGCCACAATCAAGCGGTAATGCCGGTGCAGTTGCACAACGTAAACTCGGGGTTGAGCAGGATATTACGTCTTTTTTTCTCCAGAAAGTATATTTCCGCGAAAACTTGCTGTATGTATATACACGTAGAAAATGCAAAGGTAGCAACGAAGGTTCTCGCAATTTGCATAATTTATTGAGTACCAGGGGTGGAATCACTCTTATATCATCCGCGAAAAATGAGGAAGCTGAGGAACGACAGGATGAAAAATCGTTGGTACACAGAATTACCTTTTCCCACACTTCGGGGGTCCGCAGAATCTCATATACCCGTGGCTTTTTCTTGAAACTCATCCTACGTGGCAAATAGCACGGTACTTAAGAACATTAGCGATGCATGAGCTTAGCTTGGAGAAGATATTTAAATAAAGCTCATGTAACAGTAAACACGGACGACATAAACTGACAAACTTAATCAATAATATATTTTCATTTTCGGAGTGGGAGACATATTTAAACATCAGAATTTCGCTTCGTTAATATAAAAACGTACTAAAAATCACGAAATGTAACGTTGCAGATGCATTTGAAAAACGAAGCTTTCACTCAACTTCAATCGTCCGATCGAAGAATCGTCACTTTGTCACGTAGAAGGTATCCCGAAAGGATCACGCTCTTCTATTCACGCTCAAGTTTTTCGCCTGCTACTGTCCGTTTGTCTCTCAGAGCGAGCCAGTGAATTCGCCGCGTATATCATACGACCTAATTTGCCGTCGCGCGGCAGGCGGACCGACCTCAATCGAAAATCGATCAAATTCAGTTCCGCTATCCCAACTTTTTCCAGCATCGCGAAAACACATCTTACTTCTACCGCGAACGCAAGCGATCGCGCGACGTACGCACGTAAAAAAAAAAAGAGAGAAACTTATCTGTCGTTTACAGCTCTATTAAATTGTATGCGCGATTCGTTTGAATAAAAAGATACGTTTATTCCGGAGAGAAAACAGATTCACAGCGGGATATCTATTAGCGAGATTTCTATTTCGCAAACGATGACGGAAACTCGACGGCGGAAAAAATTAACAACGTTGGCAGTGTCAAACGCGCGGTAACTCGCTGATGCAAAATTCTTTTTTTTAGTGCGTAGGGCGAATCCGGGCTGAAAGCTGTGTACACCGCTTGAACTGCGCCAGGGCAAGGAACGAGCGGGGGGAAAAAAGGCAAAAAGGGCAAATCTAGTAGCCAAGAGGCAGAAACAGAGACGGCACTTTCGTAATACTTAACTTACCCTAGCAAGCCTTTCGAGATTCGCTTGGAGAATGTTTCATAGCGAGGGTGGATTTACAGAAAGTAACGGCGCAGTTTCGTACTACGGTGTACGGCGAAAATCTACGACGCAATTTAAACGCTAAAGTACACCGCGAAAAATATTAAACAAAAGTCAATAGTGGAACAAATTGCGAACAACGCTTTCGAGAATCTGTGTCAAAATTTCAAGTATGCGATCTCGTTTGGTAAGTTTTATTAAAAATACAACAAAAACGCGAAAAGAATGAATCAAATAAAAATCGTAGATCTTGTTTAATGCATTTCAATGTTTCGTAGGGGAAGGTTCAGTTTTTCTTTAAATTTGATAAACATTAAAAGCGTTTGTTAAAAGTTCATATTACTTTACATCCTGAAATATTATTTTATTTTTGTCTTTGTAAAGACAGACGCATTCGGAATAATTTTTTTCTTGAATCGATTCCATCCGGCTTTCCTCGATTCTATTCGAATCACATAAATCTATAGATTCATAGCTTTATAAACTCATAAATTCACGAAGATATAGATCAACAGCTTTACAGATGCATCGAATCTATAGATAGAAGGATGAAGTGAAAAATACTTTGTATGACATCGTGCGTTCTATACATAAACTAATATTTTATCTCAATTTATTGATTAATATATATATTTTTTTTGTACCGTTACTTTTGCCTCGTGCTTTCATGATATTAAGTCATAAATTAAGGATTGAAAATTGAGAGTATATGTTACGAGATGAGACGTGAGAGCCGCAGATTGAGAGCCAATCGTTAAGGATTGAGAATTGAAGGTTAAGGATTACGGGTTGAGAACTGAGGGCTGAAGCTGATAATTGATACTTGAGGATTGAATGTTGAGAGCTTGAAGCTGAAGATTATGGCTTGAGAAAGGATGGAGATTTGAAGATTTAGGATTGAGAGGTTGGAAGTTGGAGTTTGGAGATTGGCAGTTGACAATTAACAGCTGAGCAGAAAGTTGAAGTATTGAACTAAAAAGAGAAAAGGAAAAATCGCGGGATCTACTTTGTGAGGTATTGATATTATATTAACGGCGCTCGATAATAAAACTTTAAAACTGAAAGAACAATTAAAGTTATTAAAAAGTTATTTAATACAAAAGTTGTTTGTTACTTATGTACAAAACATTATATATAATCAAATTATTAATAATAATTTCTAATTTCGCACACTTTTATAAATTTTATGTAATTGAAGCTGAAAATGCAAAACAATTATTAATTTAATTGTTCAAGTACCTCCAATTTTCTACAGATCGTTTCTCAAGATGAAATAAATAGAATATTTCTAAAATGTAACTCAACTATCTGTATAAAGAAATATAATAATGTGTTTCATACAGTACAGATAATACGTACAGTACGTACTTGTGAAACGCTACAGTGAATCTTTTTTGACTCGCTGTAGAAATTATTTTAATTAACCACAAAGGAACGTGTGTATGTCGGGGGTTACATAAGTTTGCCGCTAAAATTAATGACTTTTCCATTTGTCCCATCGTTACCCTTATTTCATGTATTCTTAATCCCTTTTACGTGACGACATGCTTCGCGTAAACGCTGAATTCATTTGACGAATTTTAACGCGCTTAAAATAGCTACGCAAACGTTTCGTCAGAATCGTTGACCCAATAAAAAAAAATCCGCCCGAATCTCTAAAAATATTGGAATATTTATTATTCGCAGGCGCGACCGTTACAAGCTCGAAATATTCATTCCAGCAAGATACGTCCGGTATTTGCCGTAAACATTTTCCGCGAAATATACCAGTGCATATTTGCGAGAGTATCCGTGAGTATTCGCGAGGTGCTCAACGCAACGCAAACCGCGCATATGTTTCGTCTGGTCCAACGAATACGTACGTACGTGTAGGTACACCCCGTTAGATATGCTTTTACAAATTCTGCTGTTTTAAAATACGCATGCTAACCCGTGTGCATAGTTTGCACGAACAAAGCTCGCGCGTACTCGCGCGATACTCGCAACGATGTTAACGAAATCTCTGGCGACAATACGTCGACGTTTGTGTAAACACGATTGCAACTGGTTACAGCAATTGGTTGCAGTGCAACGGCGCGCTTTTCTTTTCTGAAGATCAACGCGCGTCCGCGAGAGCGTTTTCCTTTCCGCGTTTAGCCCCTTTGCGCGCCGTACCTATTCGTATCCCGTTTCTCTCTTAATGCTCTCTGCTTTTGTGCTGTAAATGAAATCTCCGTGCCGGGGCGTAACGTTCAGTCTCGCAACGAGAGCATCGAATATCTCTGTTTGTAGTGTTTAAAATGCGCCGTGCGATATTGGCGTCGTTAGCGGAGAAGCTGCGCGTATTTTATTTCCCAAGTAATGCCCCGTCCCCTTTTTCTTTCGCTGAAGAAATTTTCACACAAATGAATAAACCGTGTCTCACGTGTTACTAACAGCATGCAGGACAACGTTTTTTATTCGTATTTCTTAGAGGACCAGGTGTAACGCTCTCGTATAATGCGCGTGTCTTGCGTTAAATGTAAGGGAAAGATAATATCACGCTGGAAGAAAGAAGAGTACACTTTCCTAAAGGCGCGCGCGAGAGCTCGAAGAATTTCTCGCGAATAAACAGACGCCGTATCGTGTTCCGCACGGGAAGAAACGTGCAACGAGATCAATCGGAACGTTACGTCAAATCGCCGAGGTGGTTTACACCAGGCGAAATCGATAATCCAAGTAAAAATCATGAAGGCGAAACGACCGTATTTGCGCATGCAAAGATACGAATCTTGACGCTCAATTTATACCGTTTTCACGGGGATCCGGCGGAGCGGACGAGGCGCAGACAATAAAGGAAGAGAATAAATCGTTTACCGTTGGAGACACCCGTCGTGAGCGGATCTTCACGGTTCAAGAGCATCGCGTCTCTACAGTTTCGCGCGCGCGAGAGAGAAAGAGAGAGAGAGAGAGAGAGAGAGAGAGAGAGAGAGAGAGCGCGTTACTCCTTTTTCTTCTTATAAAATATACCACACTGCGTCTACGCTCCTACGGTTCGATCCTTTCTACTCCCCTTTCCACGAGTTTACTTTATCGCGAGAAATATCAGGTTCCACAGCACAGCTCGTGCAAACACGGGAGACACTTGCGCCCAGGTATAAGCGACGACATTTGCTCCTTTTTCATGTCCCTCTGACACTCGTTCCGTGAAATTTCTTACTCCCTTCGCGCGCGCGAAACTCCTCGCAGAGCCGTTTACGGTGCGGTCGCGTCATCGGGTTTGCGCGAGATAATAAATATCGGATCGTACGAGCGCGCACGCAGCTGCGGGGAAAATAGCGCCGACACGTCGCCGACGTGTACAGCCAGTCGCTAAGCTCGAAACTGCTATTTTTAGCAGTAACATCAAAGAGAATGACTTATGCATTCGATCTCGCGAGAGGCGTAACGATGACACATTTCTGCTACGGTTTGATATATCAAAGCGTCCTTTCCAATCTTCACATTTCACGTAAAAATTCAGAAACGTGCACGTACACAGCCCACACCGCTTTTGTGCGTCCTAGCTATTTGTTTGCAGCACAAAAATGGGAAATCATTCAAATTTCTGCGAAACTTTCATTTTACGTCGGGAAAGATTGTTCGAAAGACATTTAAGAATCTCCTGTACTTTTAGAATGTAGAAAATATTGTTCTCGCTATTGCTAAACTCGATTGTAATGTATATATAAAAATGAATTTATTCTCACGTTGTATTTGCGCTAGATTTGTGATTAATATTTAATCTTGATAATCTCAGAAGAAAATCATTTTTTCCTCCCTATTGTTAATTATCTTGCGGAGTGACAAACAGGTTTAACGGCGTACATTACAAAAATTGCAAACTCTGTCTCGCGCTAAAGAGATTAAATACTACCGGCGCAAAATATACATAATTACGGAATAAAGTACTAGGTAATTGCGATGCTGCGTGTAGCACCTATATGCACCATCCGCGAGTGAAAAAGGGAATTATATTTTCGTACCGCCGTGATTTCAAAGGCGATTCAGACGGGATGATTAAATCAGAGTATGATACATACACGTACGTTGGAAAAAAGCCGAAGGTGCAAAATTTCGCACGCTCTTGCCCGCGAACCATACGCACATTAATTTTATAACATGCGAGTAAAGTTAACTTAAAGCTGATATCTGGCCGACGAACGTTGCTTTGGAGGAAGGTCCTTTATCCTACAAGAATCTCTTTTTCTCGTGACGATGTAATTAAATTTTAAAAATTGAACTCTGAAAATGTCTAATCTTAGTAAATCGTACAAGTGATGTAAGTCGCATCCGTAATTCGTCATACAATAGTACTTTTTATAGAGATTTTTCTTTTTTTCATCCATATCTTGCACATTATCACGTATGTCAGTTTAAATTTTTGAATATCTTAAAAAATGACAACGTCCAATTTCGATTTCGTATTGCTTGGCAAACTTTGCAAGTTTTTAAATAAAAAAATGAAATGACACTGAGTTTGTAGACAATTTACTATAACAAGTGCGAAAGCATTTGCGCGGAAAGCACGACCGAGTTTTCGTATCCTCCGCGAGAATATCCTTACACAAACTGCAACAGTAAGATTATAAACTGAGAAGTTTCCTGTTCATGTTATAATCCGCCATTCGTGTTTACCCGGGCGATAATATCCAAGCTGACAAAGCTATCGTAAGCCGATATTTCGCTGGAACGCTCTCATAAAATATTTAAATCATCAATTCCTCAAAATTATCATTTAAATCTTCTAATCAAGTTACATGCATTTCTTTCTTTTTGCGATCCGAATTTGACTGATTTCAAATTATTATTATTAGATCGGAATATGCAAATATCCATTTATTTTGAAGTATCTCTAATTGGATTAAGTCGAATCTAATTTGGGTTCTAATTTTTGTTAATTTCAAATTAGCAGATTTTTAAAATTAATTTTTAAAACCATTCCGATATTTCTGCGCTGATTCCAGATCTCATTTTTAACGCTGATGTAACCGAGTAATCGATACATTCTGCTTTTTAAAAGAAAGTTTCTGATGTGCTTTACAAAAACCGCTAATATCAATGCTTTATTAATACGCTAATTAATACAGATTATTAAAATAACCAAAATAGCATTAATTTCGAGAGCTCGGATATCTATATGTATGATATAGTATTACAATGTATCGAGCGATGTATCTATATAAAATATTACTACACTATTATGATTATACGGCATGTAGTAACATGTATATAACATTCAAGCCGGCGTAAATCCATAGGATTTAGAATTATACGATCTGTGTAATTATCTAGTGATATCCGGTTTGCGTTATTGGAACCATTGAGAAAAACTGACTCCAGGCATTCAGACTCGTTATTAGGAAGGGCTTTTTCAGCGGTGAAAGTAAGCGTGAATTCTTTCAGGCACTGACCGTATCGGAGCCCTGTGCGACGTGTAAACGCCACTCGGCAATGCTTAGCACACACGTGTGTGTTTCCACTCGGGGGAATATATTCTTGGCGTTAGAGCCTCGTGAGCACGAGAGACGTGACGTTGCAACAATCGCCGCCGTCCCTCGCCCGCCTTATATACCGTCCGTCTTTTTCCGAAAGGGAAAATTGCGACATGCCCCAGCGAAAACATGACGCGGCCTTCGCATTCCGTTGTTCTCTCTCGCGTCCTGCTTTCCATCTCCCCCGTTCGCCCACTCCCACAATTCCCTTCGCGTCCGGAGGGAATGAAAATCCCGAGGACGTCGCCTGTACGGCGTCAGTGTGTCAGCAGACGGGAGAGACAGTCGTTCGAGTGTCTCGGGTCATCCCTCTCTTTTCCGTCCTCCCTCGCTATCTACCAGGCATGAATTTGTGCAATCTGAGTCTTTAATACCGTGAGTGGTTTTTGCTTTTATTAGAACGGCGAACGCGCGAGACACGGGAACGTAGATTAAACGACCCTGCGGGACCTCGTTAAAGGATTCTCCGCGCTTGAGACAACGACAGTTTTCGGTAAATGATACCGGCGACGCCAAGTAGCTGCATCGGATCCTGTCCCCGATACCCGTCTCTTCCGGGAACAGTACGACGTTGGATCGCTAGCTAATAACGTTTAATACCGAAGTTAGGTTACGACACGAACGAACGAAGAACTTGGAGGGGAGGGGCTCGTCGACTTTGAGATAAGTTTGCGCGGTGCCTCACCTCTCGTTTGTTCTCTCGAAACACGCCGGCATCGCGCCGTTACTTTGTACAAAATTTTCAGCACGTTCGCGCGCGCAATAGCTTTAGAACTTCCGAAGAGAACGAGAGGGTGATATAAGGGGGGGAGGGGAGGGGGAGAGCGAGCGAAGAAGAGAGAACGAGGGAGAGCGAGGCTGGAAATGGCGAGAACGAGCACGTCGCGTGATATCGGCCGGTGATGGATGCAGTCATTCGAAACGCGGAGCAGGCAGCAACCGCGACGACGATCCATTCGATCCGGTCGATCCGTGTAATTAAATGCCCACCGCGTACCCACTGCTGGGTTTCTCTACCGCACGAAAGTGTACCCCGTGGTTGCTGTAATCTATCCACACTTGTAGAAGCCCGCTCCGATTCGCCTTAGATCAGACGACGGTTAGGGCAAAAAAATAGCAACGTGACACGTACAGATGCACACAATCGTATCCCTGTCTAGTAATTTTAAAAGATCCTTCAATAATTCCGACGAAAAACAAGCGTTTCTTTCGCGTCTGACAAGAATAGGTTCGTAAATTTTGATCATGTTTATTGCATTTATTACTTGCATATCGACTGCTACATTATCACCAATTAATCAGGTTAATTAATTAATTAAATGATATTTTCAGTCAGACTGAATTTGACCTACATTTTTCACGTGGATTTATTGTTCCAACCAACAGTTATTTTCTAAAATAAATAATCGATGTTTGTTAAAAAAAAGTATACAAAATTCATACAGAAATAATATCAGTTTCACCAAGATCTGACTGCAAATTGCATCTTCTCTTATTAATAATAAGATTCATGTCAGTCCTGTTTCACGAATTAGTGTTTACTCACTAATATTGCTTTATATCGTCAAATATGGCAATAACTAATTCGTCGCGACAACACGATCAATATTGCCAGACAATATGCATTGATGAAATTAACATATATATCGAGGTATTTTTATTATTTGTACCTACATACCTTCACAAAAGAGCGAAACTAAATATTGACGTTCATAAGTACACGTGATTAAACTGACCATAATAATTATTTATGCAAGAGATAGGTATGAAACGTGCACAGCGATAGTTGCGGTCGTTTATGAAGCTGCACGATATTTCGCAGCCCCAATTAATGGCGTGTCGAGTGTCCGCGAAATGAATTTGAAGAGGCATCAAAAGGTACGCGGCTTGGCCATGCAATTCTATAAGGCAGTTGCGTGTTGAAACTAGGAGTACCGCAATGAAATCCAACTAAAAAAATATAGCAACTTAATGTATCATCGGCTTAAACAGCGAAATAAATCATTGCAAATTTGCCGAAAATATTGTTTATTTGAAAACAAAAATTCGAAAGTTGTTTTTGCACCTCGCGGAATTCTTTTTTTTTTTTTAATTTCGCGATAACTGAAAGACGCAGATATTTTTATCGCGGGAAAAGTCATAGAATTTGATAAAGATATGAAAATCTGAAAATTAAATTATGCTTGCATAATGAGAGCGATATGTCTATTTGCTAATTGTGAATTAAAAATACAAAAATATAAAATAGATTAAATACAAGCTGAAATTTATGTTATAAAAATTCAGAAAAATATTTTTGAATAAATAAACTTAATGCTTTCACATATATATGGAAATTTTATCTAGTAAACTACGTCAAGAATACATGGTAGGAGATCTCGTACAAATTGAGATTGTTAAAATATCACCGCAGATTTCGCATGTACAAGCGAAATGTAAATATTTAATGGAAGATTTATCGTAGAGAAAGAAGAAGGAAATAAGAGAGAGCGAAGGAAAGATGGGAAGGTATGCAAGACAATGGAAAAAGTTGGAAGAGGAAAAACCGAGCCAAGTTTCAGTCGTAAGGGAGACAAGTACCGAGATCGCCGAGGTCGTGCCAATATTCGCGAATGCAGTCTTTGGTGAAATGCAAATTCACTACTCGCTCGACCAATGGACTTCTTTGTAAATGTACGAGAATGAAAGAGAGAGAGAGAGAGAGAGAGAGAGAGAGAGAGAGAGAGAGAGAGAGAGAGAATTGCAGATGCGGGATTAAATTCCTATTAAGTGTGGAACTGAAACTTTTAATACGTTGCAGTTGGGAAAATTGAATTGCTATTTTGGTAATCGTTCTCATAATCCTGCAGAAAGGGCGAGTTAATAAACTCGATAATTATGACATTACGTTATTGTCATTTTTACTATAGTAATTAACGTTTGACAAACAAAATTTCAGGCTGCCGTTCATTGAAATTATGTATTATTCTCTTTGGTGTCAAAACGGGTTTTATGGAATTTATTCAGTTGTCAGGTTCTCTCGTGGCTTAATTAACTCATCCGCTATCAACTACTCCGATCGTGAATATCCTTTCTCAAATATCTAGATTTTAAGTCATTCGATATTTTTTTATACAGTTATACGGCTGCGACATTAGCCACAATGGCCGGTCAGCGTTATATTCGTTTCGATCCCAATTTCACAATTCTATTGTCATGCAGAAATGACTAACGAACATCAGTATCCAATTATATCAACTTGTTCGTTACAAACGATTATAATCCGCGCCTATAAATCGGAATATATGCTAATATCGGCATTAATACCGATGTATCTTTCTGAAAGCAGTAATAAGGTAATTGCGTGAACAATTGTAACACAATAGAAACGGAATATTCGCACGACTGATAAGATTGTTAAATAATACGGTGTAACGTATGTGCCGCGGCGTACAATTTCAGAGGAAGTCATATTCGCTCCTAGTATCTGGTCTATGGATATCTCCTCGGAATGACGCGATAACGGACCATCGCCGGCCGTACAGCTTCGTCGATCGAAACTTCCCGTTCCACTTTTTACTCGCCGTCAACACGTACGAGGTAACCCGCGCCTGGTAACCGTGGATCGTCCGTTGGTTCGTTCCCGATGGACGCCAAATGAAAATCGGAAAAACTACCAGCGAGGCGAATTTAATCGGAAAGTATATGTGTAAAAACGCCAAGTAATAATCGTGCATTATCACATGAATCGGAGAACTATCCAAAATACCTTTTCAAGTTAATTTTTTGTCGTATATTTTAAAACATGTTTTGCGGAAATAATACATCCTGTGGCACTGCTGTTCCACTACTATATCATTTGATTTAGATGTAGCAAGAAAACCTCTCGAGGGTGAACATGTTTTCTCTTCTTTCTTGTCCGCTAATAAATGGTGTTTAAAAAGAGATAATAATTCAAAATTTACTAGCACTTAAACTTTATTACTACTTTAACGCAAATTCTTCTTAATAAATTATTTATATGTAAATTATTTATTATATCGACAAATCTCCTAGATGACATTATGCAATTTTAACGTAGGATTATATAAATATAGAAAACGTAGATAAGGACTACGTCGATTTTACTTATAGAGTACTTATTTTATTACTATGTATGATTTATCAAGTGTATCGTTGCATAGTTTATAAGCAGAGAATCGAGATACATGTAGAAACTGCCGTGCGACAAATGCGGTGTGTTGCGTGTTAGGTTTGGTTTTACAGCAGTTACGCGAGCACAATCTAGCTGGAGTATCTGAATTTGCCTAAAAGCCTCGCCGGATAGTATCTGAGCGCTGCGCGTTCGCTACGGTCCACGCAATCCTCATAGTTTGCATCGCGAGATCCCCGGCATACGGACGGCACACTTCGGTCAACTATTCCCGGTACGGGAATCTCCTTCGCCTAGTGACGCATTGCCGAAATCTGATAGTTACCGCCGTGGAATGAATATGCGATACGCGCGCGATGCCCATACTGACGCGTACATGGCGTGCTCGGCAAGTAAATGCCAAGTTTCACCAAGTGCCTCTATCCAGCAACGCATACGCGCTCGCGCGCGAGTACCAAATGGATAATGCGCGTTTCGACTCAATCACCAAATCCGACTAATCAGTGCTGCGCGATTGTCACGATACTAATCGCACTTAGGGACAAATCGAACCATCGGATGCTATTGGGAATTGTTCTGAAATTCACATCCGACTGAGAGATTAGGAGAGATATTTCTTAACAAAATTCTTTACAAAATATTCAACAACACAATTCTTAACAAAAATATGTTTTTCTTTTCATATGTTAAAAATTATTCTTACGTAAAAAAAACTTTCTGGAGAATTTTTTTCCAATTCTACAGTCGTACCTAAGACTTTAAAAATCACAAAAGTAATTTTTATTCATTCAGAAAAACTGAAATATTCTTAACTTCATTAGTATATCCATAATCATCGTATGTTTTTACTTAAGTTAAATATAAAAAGGAATATATATTTAAACATATGATTCATTAACTTATCATAATTTCCAAATGTACAGTTAAGAATGATACATAATTAGAAATTTATATAGTATCGAAATGTAGAAATCACTAAAATCGATATCTGCAAAATTATTAATTAACACATTTCAGAAATGAAAATAGATTGAAACAGACTGAAACAGACTGAACAGTGACTTTTGTTTGATGAATGTCGAACGAAAAAATTGTAGCAACCAATTTTGATCCGTTTAATAATGGAACGTGTCAATTACAAGGGCTCCATTCCCGAATTTACAATGCGTCCGAATACATGTACTTGTACAAAAATTTGAAAACCCAGTTCCTATCACCGAAATATCGAGAGTACAATTGCGATTTGCATCGGGCTGCCTCTCGACAAAAAATATGCACACCCGCAGTGCGTCGAATAATGGCGAGAAAAAAGAATAGAAGGTAACAAAAAAAAAAAATAAAGTAGAGCGAATGTCGTACTCGGTGAATCGCCGCGGACCCTTCTTCACGCGAATGCATTTCGAGCATAACGCGCGCGTGTATTATGCGTTCGAATAAATTTGAATGCGAATGAGGACGCGCGATAAAAAAGAGAGAAGACGAGAGGGTGACGGAGGGCGAGAGGAGAAACGAGACGCGAGAAGAAACAAAAGAAAGGATATATCGCGAGTAATTTTGATGGGCACGACACGCGTGCGACGTATCTCGAAATGAGAAGAAATTGGAATAGCTCGACATTCTCGAGACAACGATCGGGAGACTGCCAATTAATCGATCAGCGTTACTCCGGTTCACGCTCCTCTTTATCGCCTGGATCCTATCTTTTAATTGGAAGGACAGCGCGCCGGCCGGCCGACCGACCGGGCGGATTAGCCGGTTCTCTTGACTTCGAAAGATCAATAAAAGCTGCCCGAGAGCTACAGTCCAAACCGTGTTTCCCGCTGGCATCGCCGATGCCTTATCGTCGCCATCACCATGCCTCGCTGGAAAATGGCATCCAGCGCGCGTCAATATTTTTCTATGCCACCGTTGCAGCTAGAAAGACCAAGTCGGGAGCGGAGCGGATTATCTCCGCTTCCTGCGCTCACCCATTTCACGCGCGCACGCCATTCTTTTACGCAAAGAGCTAATTTATTAATTATCCTAATCCCCAAAGATTCGTCTTCTAGTTTTCTCAGAAAAATAATTGTTTTTCATTACAAGGCCGTGTCACGCGCGAGCTGAAAGATTAATCGACGGGGGAGCTGAAGGGGAAGGCGAAAATGACTGATAGAGGAAAAGGCCCATCGTAATGGCGAATGTCGCTTGTAGTCAGCCATTGTGTCGAAATGCAAATCGCTCGATAGCCGGCGGCGGACGGAAATCATGGACCGTCTATGTGTGCGGCTTCTCCCCGCCGCGTCGCGTCGCGTCGCGTCGCGTCGCGTCCGCGTCGCGGGAAAAGCTTTCTTTCTGGCGCTGCTACCTCTCCATTGCTCTCCGCGCTCGTAGAGGAATCTGACTCGTCAGACTGGTTTATTAAATTTTCACGGTACGGCGGACACGTTTAATTTTACTTTGTATTGATTTTACCGCAGAATGGGAATACGGCGCGGACGGACGATGTAATTCTTTTCCATAGTCTGCGAGCGGAGAGTTGAACCTCGCACACAATGCGCGACGATACGAAGCTCCAATCGACGGTGTATCCAATGAAAATTGACTCGTCCCCGCGTCAATCAATCGATTAATAGTCGAAAAGTACACAGCGCGTGGCTGCGAAAGCCGCCGGTCGTTTTGTGCCGCGCGCGCAAATGTATATTACGGGGTGGAAATCGTTGTGGAAATATTTACAGTACTCCACAAATCGTTCAAATTCGAAAAATTATTAAACGGATCGGATATATCAATAAAAGTCTGTCAATAATTGATGTATAGTGGTGACCGCTGACCTGCCTGCACAATCTTCTCCTCGTCGAGCCCTTCTCCCTCAGTCCTTTCGGATAAAGCGTCCCGGAACATGTGTGTTACCGAAGCCATCTTGACCGGGCGATAGGTTTCCAAAATTAGAAAATACCAGCACGCGTTGGCCGAGAAACAATTATTTGTTGCAAGCGTCTCATGAAGTACGTGCAACGCCTCGATGAAACTGTTACCGTACACCCGTACACTGTATACCCCGTCCGTAAAATGTCGCGCACGTTTCTGGCGTTTCAGTTTGTTCTGATACAAGACTGGAACCTCGAAGTGTCTCGGAGGCGAGTACGGCTAGGATAGGGATAAAGTTTTGATAAATATCCTCGAGGATGTATCACAATGATAGCGCCCAGCGCGTAAGTATATAAAATTATATTGTAACTTTAAGATTCTCACAGTCTTCTTCGCCTCGCGCGAATGAGAGTCGATAACGCTTCGTTAAATCTTTAAAATCGTGACGGAAATTTAATAGGTATCGACACGCGATATCTCTCCAATGTAAAAAGTGCCAAATCTCGCTGAGTGAATCGCTGATCGAATAACATTGGCGTATTACCAAAAAGCGATTATCAGCCCAGAAATGAGAGATTACGTCCTGAGATATAACGTGCTTCAGACACGCTATGCTCACATGGACTGTTTTTCGAGACAGCATAATGGAGACGTAGCGTAACATGCCTGATGTGCTTATTTTAATGAGAGTCCGGCCGGCACAAGTCGAAACTTTTCCCGATAACATTGCCGGCTCCGTCGAGCTTGTAAAGTAGTTAAGTCGGCTTGTGATTTATGGCTGATACAATGAGTCTCTGCTTCCACTTGAATATCTTTTTCTTTTTTTTTTTTATCAATACGAATGAGGTGAGCGAATATAATTCTCGAATGTGATTATTTAATAGAGTCTTTAGATACAGTCGCATTTCCGTATTTCAGTATTCCTCGTTACATGTGCATCCGCCGTTTGACAGATTTATTAAAAGCAACGATGTCGATATTTTCTATTGAAGATGTTATAACATTATTAATAATACGTGCTAAGGCATGTATACGTAACAATACGTATTAACGTATTAAATTCTGTTCTTTATTGAATCTTTTGGTTCCCAGCGGAATATCGATTCCAATCTCACGAGCCTTCAAATTTTTTTTTTACATTATCATTGTAATAATAGACGACAATAGGAAGCCTTGGGCACGTAGAAAATTAGTTCCGAGCGTTACTGCAGGAATAGTCGTCGGTCTGGGCTGTCGTAACGTCGTTGAATAATGCATTCTCCACGTTACAGCGATGATATTTACAAACGAATACTTCAAAATACAGATGTAATTCTTCGTAATAAAAACAAGAAATTATTCATACGAAATGCAAGATATGATTCTCTTTTATGCTTTTTATTGCAAAGTAAAAGCGCGTTTGCTTCTATTTTCTACCATACATAAAAGCGTTTGCTTTATTTCCATATAATCCAATATCTTTCTCAATATCTAAAGCAACGTAAACACAATAACGCACAACCTGTACAACCTCAACCAGTACCGGCAAAAGAAAAGACAGTGTTTAGCCTCTAACGCGTAATGACAACACGATTGAGCGACCGTATCGTTAATCTCACGCAAATATGTATTTACGAAATATTATTCAGAAAGCTCGCAGCATTACATGTACATGCGCGCACGCGACGCAAAGGGCGTTGATTATGCCCGTGTAAGAACTCTCCTTCAGTTCGCGTCGTAATTAAAGTCGAAACATGAAAAAGAATGTCCTGACACACATGGCAATTCCATTTGGCTATCACGAATGCCACTGATATTTAATAATTCAAATGAATGCTGCTCACCTTTATATGTGTGCGAGCGGTGAATTTTGATTATGGTGATTAGAAATATTTAAAACTATTTTATGCAATTTAAATTCTTTCGTCAGCAATCCTAAAAAGTTACCGAGTTTCTAAAATTAATTAACATATATGCATATTACCTCATACTAATTACAGGCGGCAATTAAGGAAACCGAGAAGAATACATTTGTTAGGCAAACATAGTTGTGTCACTAGTTTGAATGCATACAGAAAAGAGGCGTTGCTATTATTCTTTGAAAGATCGTGTCGGCGCGTTCGCACAAAGGATCTAATTAATGATATTAAGACTTCGTATTATCAGATTAATTGAACGATCCTTCCCCCTGTTGCGTTTCAGTTTTTATTATCAATGAAAACCGCAATTTAGTAACAAGGTAGTAAGGTGGATCGATGAAAAGCGTACGGCGATAACGCGTTCTATTTCATTGTTCACGGTTTTTTGCTTCTCTACTATGAATTCTTTTTTTTTTTTTACGAATTACAGTAATAAAATAACTTTTCTTTGAGCGAATTTTTTTGTGAAATCTGAATTAACAGTAAGACAGAGCGTAAGTCCTATCGTATATAATTCGTATATAATTAATTATTTTATTGCAAGAAAATTTCAGCTTTAGAGGTAAACAATACGGTAAACATTAAAATTTTAACAAGCGGTTAATCACAGAGCCGAGAGTTTTAGTTTTCAATAATTTTCGACTGATTCGCCGATTCGCTTGTCACCTTAATCTTAACGTTTGTTTTCTGTGTGTTATAACGTTAACGAATTGTAGACAGCTGTACACAACACATATCGGCAACGGGAAGAATATTATTTCACAGGGCCTAGGTAGCTTAGTGATAAAAGCAATTGGACGGCAAGCGAAAGATTTAATTCCCGGTCCAGTAAATCGCGTTTTATGTTCTCTCATTCTAATATTTCCAACTATCTCACTAATAATAATACAAGCAAACCAGGATGGTGCAATGATAGAAAACAAAGGACATTGAACATGTACTTACAAATCTTTGGAACCTTGAATTTTTTCAGCGGACTCATCAATACTTTCAAAAATACTTTGATTATTTGACAAACTACTTAGCGAATTCCATTGTGATTGGTTCGCAGGATGCATGTATACATTTTCCTCTCCCGTTCTCAGGTATTCGTTGTCGTGACTCATCATGTAGCACACTTGAGAGACAGTATACATGTTCCAATTGCGTATTCGGAGTTTCTAGCTTGACGTCTAGATTCGATATAGATGTATCGGAATCACCCACGGCTCTTTTTTTTGCCCCTGTAGCGAGATAAGAGACCAACAAGTTGCTAAAAAAATATATTCAATAACAGAGTAATCTATTTTTGCTTCCCTTTACATTTTTTATTAAATTACGTATAATAAATGAGAACGCTAACACATGAATGGCATTAGATCTTCGCATGTATTATACATTTATGCCGCGAATCAATCATTTACATACTTCTTGTCATATATCTTGAAAACTTCGCTCTCATGCGAAAAGACTTTTCTGTAGTTGTTTTCCCATTACAGGAGATGAGGAATAATGGAGGAAGTAGTATACACAAGAAGAAAGGGGAATGTCGAGAAAACGCGTATTATATCACATGATATAATTTCGGAAACTACCCTTTTTAATTCTCCGCAGCTCCGGCGATTACGTCAGGAAGCACTAGCGTATTCGCGCATTACTTCTCATTTCTGCGAGATTTATTTGACACCGCACGTCGGTGAATATCCGCGCGCCTTCGTATTCGAAAATAGGTACATATTTCATGGTACATTTTGCTCTCTCATTTTCGAGGATTATCAGATTCTTGAACCTTTTTTATATTCTTCTATGTTTGCTTATTCCGCGCGTGTGCGAATACGTATCGCGATACTGATGCAGTTGTGTCCCTCTCGAGAAAAATTGATGAGATAACACGATAATCTCGATAAGAAGGATGAAGTGTTTATGGAAAAAGTTAGTTACTGTTATTCGTAGCAACATTATGTAGTGTGTGTGTACACGGTAAATACCGCGGTGTGTCGCGTTATCAAATTATTAACGGAGAAATTTTGTTCCCACCAGCCTAGATCCATCGCATCTCGTCGTTTTCTTCGGCGTTTACATCTGAATTTTCCATCATCCCTCTGAACTCCCCGATGCACTTGGCACAAAGTTTCCACTCACCTCTAGAGATTGTAAACAGTATAATAATGGCCGTTCTTATTACAGGCTGGTACAATGGGAGTTTCGGGAAAACTTCTGAGATTTGCCATTCCTCAGCATTCTAATTAGTAATGCTAACGAAACTTCGCGGAATAATGAACGCCCAAGCAGTATTGAATCAAGTGCTGTCGTACGTATTAACGTGTGTCAGCCCCGCTGTTCAGATTTTGCCAGCAAGCGAAGATATCGCTCTCGTTGTTTGCCTTACTTAAATTAACACGAAACGGGGCGATCCGGTGAAAGTGAGAAGACACACGCGAAAGTATCGTTCATCACTAACGTAATGATATTATGTACAAATGATCTATAAGCTTAATTAAAACCCTTTATGAAGCAACATTAACGAGGCAAAAAATAAAGATACAAATATGAAAAAAATCTCTTTTCTAAAGAAAAATGAAAATTTTCAAGTTCACGATATTAGTAAAATCGAATCGTCATTAGAGTAACACATGTACTTGTAGTAATCTTCAATAATTATACTTTTATTTTTATAAAAACAGACATATTAAGTGATATCGAAATCTCATTCTTACTGCAGAGAATATCTATTAATTACGCGTTATAAGATTGCGCAGATAAATAAATAATAGTAGGGGCTCTCTATGTCCAACAGTCCATTTACCCCGGGCGTGCCGAGTTCTTGTCATCGTCAAGTATTTTCGTTCTACCTAAGTTTGTGTTCGGCACCCCGGTTTTTGCTCTTCAACCTCAATGGATGTGTCGATCTGTTAGGTCGGCGTGGTATTAGATCCTCTCAGTATCATCGAATAGCTCTTTACCTCCTCTTTTTCAATGAACGCGAGGAGAAATTTCGTGGATGCGCGATAGAGAATCGATGCCACGGAGCGTAGGAATTTAAAAACGATGCCGGCAGGAATTCTCTCCCGCTCTCCTGCATTCTTATCGACGTGCGCGGAGTAATACGGTAATTCTTGCGCTACAATACATGTAACAACAATTATTGTTGTGTGTGCACGAAATGAAACCGGAAATTCTACGAACAAATAGCATTTGTCCGTAGAAGGGGAAGTGAGGCTTCGCTCGAACCAATAAACCGTATTTTCGCGGTCTGCTCGTCCGCTCAAATCAGATTATCGATACTTCGATTATTCCACTTACTGCCTTAACGATGTTATTGTTTGTTCAATCAACGACATTATCTGGACAATCGTGCAACTAACCACACCGGGGCCCGCGCGTCATGCCCCTCGGAAGTTCTCTTTTCTTACCCTCCTTGTCATAAAGAATGTAAAAACAATACAGACAATATATGCGGATTAACAGAAAGGCTCGCGGAAACAGTAAAAGAATGCGCGCTCGGGTATTTTTAATTGAATATTCCCTCGCGAGTACAATCGAAAATCGATGCAACGCGCATCGTAAATACGTATATTTCGCCATTGGTTTTACACGCGAAATGTTACGCATAAATTTTACGTCTCTCTCTTTCTCTCCCCCCTCCCTCCCCTCGTCTTCTTATAGCAGAAAGTAAAAATAATATGGCACATCAATATGGATTAACAACATAATCATAATAACATAGCCAATTTACAGAAATATCAAAAGCACGGAACGCATGTGTATTTTCGATTAAATGTCGCGTCGCGAAAATACAATCGGAAATCGATAAAACGCGGCGACGGCGGCGGCGGCGGAGTAAACGTATATACTTGGCCAATCGCTTTATGCGCGAAACCGTGAATGTTACGTTAACTCGGTATGGAAATACATCTCGTATTTCTTCGTACCGCCTTTCCAAGAGGTTTCTCTAGAAAATTTGCCAGATGCGGCTCAGGGACGGTTTCGCTCGCTCGCTCGCTCGCTCGCGGTCTCCATGGGCATCCACAGGGGAGAGAGGGGTTTGTATCAAAGGACCTTTCCTTATATTACGACCTAAGAGGCTTCCTTCAGTAGATTATGGCAACGTCGCGCTATTGCAACTTGCTATAAGGAGCTTATAGCTCCTTGCTATCAGAGACATTGCCGAGGAAAGCGATCATGCCTTTTGCCTTGACGGACACTATCAGGTATCGATGCTGTCAATGCGAATATATATAACCGGGTGCTTGATGCGGTGAGACCGCTGCTTTAGACCTGGACATGCAATTAATCGCGAGTTAATCAAATTAGCGGCTATTGTCCTTGGGAACAGTTGGGACCGCGATCGAAGTGTCAACCGCAGAGGGGATGACTCTAGATAGTTTCTGTGAAACAATTTGAACTTCTATCGCATTCCGTCGTATCTGTTTTCCCACCCGCGAGCCATCTCCAAGTTCAATATTTTCAAGCTTATTTTCTCCAACAGAAACGGTCAGTTTATAATGCAAAAAGAGCTTTGCGCTGACATCTTTCTGCTTTTAAGATTTCAAAAGTATCGCGCGTGTCTTTTATAACAATCGGAAAGTCCCCCAACTCTTTTGTATGTTGAGATGTTATAATCGGAAATTTGCTTTCAAACTTATTACTACTCTTCCTGGGACTTTAAATAATTTCCAAATCTGACAATTTGAAACTTAAACCAAACAATCGATAAGGAATTATTTGCGGTTTGCTATTTGATTCTTCATCATCTATCCCATCATCGTTTGATCTTACAAACAGTTTTTGAAACAGATTTACCTGTGCCGCGCCGACGCGACGTGCGGCGGTAACAAGGAAATATCGTTCCACGAATCGATCCGCGGCGTGAAAAGGTCACTGAGAAGGGGTCGTCGCTTGTCGAACGTGGCGGATGCCGTGTCGATTATACCGAGCAATGTGGCCGCATGAATATGCGCTCCAAACGAGAAACACCGGGATTTCGCGATGCGCTACAGCATTCGGCGATGTGCAACGAATCGCGCACTTGATCAAACTTGAATGCGCAGAGCAATATATTCATAGAGAGAGAGCGCGCGCGCGCGAGAGAGAGAGAGAGAGAGAGAGAGAGAGAGAGAGAGAGAAACAGAGAGAAAGAGAGTAATTCTGCCACATTATCGTATCTTCTGCAATACGATATATTTAATGTCAATGAAAATCAATGTTCACCTCGTTATATTTTCCGAGCAATTTGAATATTTCGTCAATTCCTAGTCTAGAAAAATTAACGCAATCGCTAATATTTATATATAAGTAATAAAGTTAATATTTTTTTTCAAACCTAATTTTAATACTGGATCGCGCGATACTTGGAAATTTATGAAAATATAAAAATTTCACAAGCACACATTTGACGTACACATGATATATCTACATATATATGGAAATGTAAATATGGATGTCTCAACCTTATAACTTTTTAATGTCAAAAATTCCTGATTTGGAGACGAAACTCCTGATACCGAAACGTCACAACTTTCAAATAGGAAGCGTTCAACTACGGTGAATCTGTGCGACAAAAGTTCATACACCCAGATTTGGTGTGCTCCACATATTGCTGGTGCATGGTACGCCGTGCAATGCTTCAGGAGCAATTGGAGAAAGCCCTCATCTGACGACCTGTCTCCTGATAGCGACATAATTCTGCATACAATAATTTTGAGGTCTTTTCGGCGCGTATCCATTTTAAACAATAATTATCAATACATGGTAAAAATATCGATTATTCAATATCCTAATAAACGAATCAATGTATAATTGACATATTTCTTTTTATTGTTAATGTTTCGATTAAGACGCGATGAATTATCTCTTAAACGAATTATCTCTATGACAAGCTAAAACAATTTAAACGTTTAGACATATCGACACATTACTTAAAGTAATATTGGTTCACTTACAATAGCTTTTTTTTTTAAGGACATTCGTTATTCGTTTCCGAGACCAGTTAGTACCAGTTTTTTACATTTTAATCACTTCGGGAATATGTTATTGAAGAATATATCTGGAATATTCGTTTATGTATAAAATAATTATCGAGCATTTTATTTCTATATAATAGCATATTTATGAAGAATAGGATTATTAATTAATACTACAGTAGAAACAAAACCAAAACAATATAACCTGTTTTGTTAAAATTAAATATAACCTATTTTATTAAAATTATAATTGCTACAGCCTTTAGCTTACGACATATAATTGTCACAATATTATTTTATAATTATTTTATGTTTTATTACTTGTTATAGAAATTATATTATTATAAAAGCATTTTAACTCACAATGCGATAATTTGATTCTTCGAAATTAATGTTTTGCTTGCTTCTCTTCCATAACATTATTCTACTTTGACATCATTTCAGTTAAATCTTTATGTATTTATAATTTTTTTGTTTTGTTTATGTTCAGAGACATAAACATCTATCGAAAAGAAGAAAATTTAATTCAATATATTTTTCTTAATTATCGCACTATAACTTTCCACTGAAATAACAACTGAGTGTTATTTCTTCTTTTTTAATGATTAGAATGTTTGTCGATAAAATATAGATAAATTTTTTTTTAAATCACGTTATTTTACAAATTTTAATTTATCTATTAATTTTATCCATAATGTTTTAACATTCAATTGACAATCGCGGGCAATGTTACAATCTTCTAAAATAAATCGTTAAGTTTACTTTCATGTTCTGATATCGCATGCCATGTGCGATTTCTTCGTACATGAATGGCGTCTATATCCCAGAGTGGAGGGTGGACGGATTGCAATCCGTGTACGTCGTCATATCATGGAACAACAATGCGGTATATAACTCCCATTCCGCTCATATCAACGTAGTATCGCAGCCGTATCTCGCGTTATGCGCGAATTGTTGCGATCTTAAAGTCCGAATTTAAACTTAATTTTCTTTTCCGTCTCTCTTCCCCGCTTCCCTTCTCATTCGCCACGGCGGAATGTTGTGGCTCTTTCCCGAAATAGGTTGGCTCGTATATATAGGGTGGGACGGGTAGGACGCGAGCACATACAGCAAAGCCTTAGTACCGGAGACCATTTTCTCGCTGGCCCGTCTATACGTCTAAGCTCCCTGTGATACTGTAGCGCATATGACAATTTAAGCATCTGGGTCAGATAGGCACACACGCGGGTTTCCTCCTCTTCGGGTATGATCATTCCATCACGGTGCAAATATTGAATTTGCATGGTCCTCTCGTTTCTGCAATGCAGATGTATCCGCTCCCCGAAAGTGTGCGCGCGTGTGTGTCGGCCGATTGCCGCTCGTACATATACGCGTCATGTACGACGACGTGGCGACAACGTTTATTGCTCTTTGCGATGGGTTCGTACAACCTATTGTATCAACTCCCTGTCTAATGAAATCTGATTCGCGAAAACGAATTTCCTGCTCTCGCAGCGCAGAAAATATTACCCGCGAGGCGATTCGAAGGGCCGTATTCCCCAACTTGTAGGATAGCGTTATTGATATCGATACTCCAATGCTATCTACTACGGTTAAGCATCGATGCTGTAAATCTGGATTTATGAAATCTGATATGACGGGTTTAACATACCTCGAGATATGATTAAAGATAGCCGTCGTTCAAGCAAGCAGCTATACACTTCTGTACATATATTTTTAAATTTTACGGAATTAAATACTTTTGCTCTTTGTCCCATCGTTAAACGCATTCGGATTGAATGCGGATGATGTTGAATAAGGTATAATACGCTAGTAAGAGCCCCACGCGCGCAGAGATAAAACGTGCAGAGAACCAGATGCATAACGCGCGCTATGTTCTTGACATACATATCCCAGTCTTTGAAAATATATTTTCATATTACGACAAAAATATGAAACTTTCAAGGATTGTCGTCGTGAAAGTACATCCCTGTGACACGCATACGCGTTTGTGCTTCCCTTTGAATAGGAATTTTTATATCATAACGAGAATACCCTCCCTCCTCTCCCCATCCCTCCCCTTCCGAGAGCTCCTGAAACGTCTGAGTGAAATTGTGGCATTGCTTGCCCGTACACGGATATTTGCTTTCGCAAGCATTCCGGATTACGATGATTGTACGGTGCGTAGCTGCATTACGTCGGCGAAATCGACAACGGAATGCAAAAACGACATATTCGATATTCGACCACGTGGTGAGACATGATATAAGAATTCCTCCGTATGAAGTCCTCGCGGCGTACATACGAGGACGTTTCAATAAAACGATTCCACATATGCGCGAATATTTGAGCGTCGCCACAAACTTACGATCCAAATATTCGAACAATTTCGGACAATACGGTGAAATCAGATAAAAGAACAGCGTCAGCAATAACTCAGACATTCACGACATTGCGCGGATAATGCTCATTATAGGAAAAAAACATACAATTTCGAAAAATATACAATTTCGATCTTATCTCAACATTCGTATATGATTAAAAAAAAAAAAAAAAAACTCGACATTACACATTGATCATATGTCCATTAACTCGCGTGAGAGAAATAGATTGTTTCGCGATGCAATAAGAGCTGACCGAATTGGATCAGCGGTATCGAACATTTTTCGAAGCGATAACAGCAGGATTTTCTCATAAAATAAACAGAAATCGATGTGCCACTTCGCGTCAGTCCCATTAGCCAATTAATCCCCAAAAGGGAAACGTATCCGTTACAATCGATTCCGCATGCCCTGTTTTGACCGATGGGAAGAGTTACGTTGTTGCATCTTGTGAATTTTCACTCACGGGGGAGGGAATGTATCGTTGCTTGCCGCACATCAGGAATGCACACTGCGCGTGCAGTATATACAGCATTATACACTTGTATATGCAACGGTGCACATAGGCAATGTTGATTGTTGCGTGAGTATACAATGCGGCGCGTTACAACAGTTGGTTGTGTCCTGGAAAGGGGGAACGTTTGACAGTCTTCGACATCCCGTGAATACTGATACGAGCAAACGGGACCGCCAAATAGATTTCGCGATAATAATCTGATTTTCTGGAAGAATGCGCCGTGCGTAGGGGTGGGGAGCGGGGGCCAAACGCGCCGACGGTTTTCCTTTAGAACCGGATTGTTTGCCAGCGCGCGCAAGAAGGCTACAAGGGGGTGCAGCAGCCTCTCTGCAGGAATTGATGAAGGATAAAAACGCCCTGGGACCGACTGTCAACCTGCAGTTAAATGCTGAAGACAATCCTAAGATCCCTGAACCGAAGTAATTTCTGTGAAATCGCACCTTTACGAACTTGGTATTGTGCCGGGCCATAATAAATCGAGTCACGATAAGCGTAAATGGGCGAAATTCGCGTCTCCAACTTAAACTTCATTACGCGAGACTAATGCGCTCTCGTAACTTCACGTCACTTTCGTCGCGCCCTGTTTTTACGTGACAAATATTCGTTCCATTCCGCGTGATGGCGATGGGTCGATTTCGTCGTGTGACTTCGGATGTGTTGGCACAGCCGTCGCGCGGAGTTAAGGAACTACTAATGGCTTCGTTAATACCGGTCGCTGCCGAATCGGCGATGGAATAAGGCTTAAATTCGAACCCGCATCGAGGGGGGCTCCCTGCGGTATAATCTCGACCTTCTCTCCGTGGATCGAAGGTTAAGCCTCTCCTCCACTCCATCCCTAGAGCCAATCAAAAATTAGGTTGCATCTATCCATATGACCTGCGCGCTGCACAAGCGCGAAGGTTGCACTATCCGCGTTAAAATATACAGATCGTCCCAACAGAATTACAGCACGAAGTTTGAAAATTACCCGATCTTTTTCGCTTTTCTCGACCTAATATTTCTTTTTTTTTTTACTCCAACTTTAATCAAATGAAATTAATATTAAGTTAAGAACAAAATAATAATCAATCTAATTTATTTATCAAGTTTTATACACTCATTTATTAAATTTTTTAATTTACTTGGAAAAGATTTTAACAAAAATCTCAAAAATTCCCAATTTATTTCCCGCGCGATAAAATATTTCAAATATAAAAATCTGCGACAGATAATGAGATCATTAGTTAAATTTTTGTCAAAAAAAGACGTCGAATGCACTAAAGAATTTATGTTCAAAGTGAAATATGCCACTAAATCAAAGATCATATTTCATACATAATAAAACATACTGCGATCACAAATCCGATTCTACCCTATAAATCCATCGCATGATGTTCAAAATGTAGGAACGTCGTAAAACAGTTATCCTCTGTAATATAAAATGGCTATTCAATGACTTCACTTCAATATTGTGTACATCAAATTGTCAGCTTTTCATATTTAAATTATGTATAAGGCAACATTTTTATTCCGATTTTCGATCAACTTGATGATCGCAGACTCTTTCCGAATAAATGTACATACTTGCTTTTTAGCACAATCACAAATTAAATACTAATATTAGAAAAAAGAAAATATATTCGAAGTAATATTAGAAAAAAGAGAGCTTGAGACGCACATTGAAAAAGGTATTGAGAAAATCGAAATATTTCGAATTCTTTGATGCCAAGTTAACGCGCAGAAAGAATTTTTAATATAAAAAAAAAAGTTTTCTTTATTATAAACTTCTTTATTACAAACCGGATTCTTTGAAACAAAAAAAAAAGAGATGCAAGCTCTTGAGATATAGCGCGGATAAACGGAGCGGATGCGGAAAATTGATTCCTGCATTCTTGATTCTACGGCACCCTCATCACTCTTATCCGGTGCAGTGTCAGCTGCAGCGGCGTGACGAAATATTTTCCGACTTTGTCGGGGAGTATCGAAAATCGCGATAACCATTGAATACATCCCATATACGTGTGTACACGGTCGTAGGGTTATATTTAGATAGTCGTGCGACCGGCGAACAAGCGCGCACACCCAACACGCGCGGGCACAGACGTACGGTCTGCATACATATATCGCAGCGTATGCCACATCCTGTGTTTGCATATGTGTACACATCGCATCGCGTCGCGTCGCGTTGCGTCGCGTCGCGTCGCGTCGGCCGCGTGTATCCGTGTATCCGTGTGCATGTATCAACGTTGCCAGAAACACGTTACACTGACCCAAGGGACTCGTATCTTTGATACTGGGTCATCCCATGACAAATTGATCGGTGACGTTGCGCCGTTGAGCTTCGGCATGAGTCTTCCACGCTCGAACGAGGAAGATCCTTCCGAGGGACATGTACGGTGCGGTGGATTATACTACCGCTAGGCGTGAGATCTGTTAGATCCATGTCTAGGCTGTGCCAGGGTAAATTTGAGAGAGGCAGCACTGATACCATTATATGAAATACGATAAGCCTATCGGAGAACGGTATTTGCGACAAACATTTGATATTCATGCATATAATAGTAAATAATATTTAAAATTGTGCTGATTTTATTTTAGATAAAATAAATAAATTTGATTAACGTTTAACTCATAAAAACTCGAAAGAAAGGTTAAAGATATTTTAAGGTATTATGTGTATATTAATTATCGAATTATCTCTTCTTCAAGTATTTGCGAATGAATACGAGACGGAACTACGACAGAGAAATCGCCGGCTAAATATATGTATATAAAGTTTATATAAAAATATAATTAGATTACGAATGAGCAATATATCGCTATTGATTCGTGTACTCTATCTATTGGCGTATATTTTTTATTAGTGCCTATATTGCTGCAACTTTTATTTTTATGCAAAATTTGAAACGTGCAGCCCTCGCGTAAATACGGGGATTGCAGTAATTGAAGAAAAATTGAATATTGCAAAACAGGGTATCGAATAATGTGCAATGTAGCAACGTGAAAAATTGATTTCGAAGGTCAAATCGGGGTACCGATCGATTCGACGCGACGCAGCGTGCCGACCGAAATGTATTTACTGAGGGAACAAAGAGAGAGAGAGAGAGAGAGAGAGAGAAACAGAAGCGTGTTCTCGAGCGCTAAAATTTCTAGCTGACGAACGCAACGCGACGTCCGACAGGCAAACCGATTCGACGCTCCGTCTCGATTAGTGACTTTATTTAAATTTAAACGCCCACGCCTGTTCGCCTACACGCCAGTGATTATCGCAACATTCGCTAGTAATTGCCGGGACGACATTGCGATTGATTGTTTTACGCTCCTATCAGCGTGTTCTATTTTATCGGGGTCGGCGGCATAATCTACGAATACGCCTACGCGCGTGCACGCCGCCCGTTCGAGGCGATTCGAAATTTCCGATACTCTCGCGAATGATAAAAAGCCAATGGGCGTGATAGAAGCCGTTGGACGTAACGCGCGCGTGCGATATTTTCGTGATATACGTTTACATGTAAAATCACTGGTAGTAAAATCGCCTGGGACGTATCCCATCCAATTCCGACATGACCCAATTCTGTTTCGTAAGCTGGTGGCGTGCCTTGTCATAGACGTCACGGAATATGATAAATGTTTTCCAAGTAAATGAGTAAATTGCATTCGATACAAAATTTATTTTTATTCCCTCGCAAATTATTGTGTGGAGAACAAGCGGAAATCTATTCGAGTGATGTCAAGATAACCTGACGACACACAATGAAAACATCGATCTACGTCGTCGAGCGCGGGTCGATTCGGCGCGCGGGGTCGATCGTTCGCGTATCTTTACATGTGTACATACATACATACATACATACATACATACATACATACAACGTTCCAAAGGCAGATAATCGTGCGTTATCGTTCGCGTTCATCAAAGACGTAAGAATTGCTTAACGGCGGTCAAAAGAAGCGCGGCTTTGTCGAGCCAAACGAGAGAGATTGTTCGAAGCCCTGTAATATAGCGCGGCGCGCTATATTATGGCACGCCGCGCCGCGCCGTCGCGTCGCGTCGCGTCGAAGGGGACGCGAGGGTGCCCCAAATACGAGGCACAAGCGCAATTATTATTACGCTCGTTACTCGCATATTCCATTCAAAGCATTCGGGCGGACATGCGGCGGCGGTGGCGGCTGCCGCGGGGGTTATTATCCTATTGAGCTCATAAGAAGCAGCCCGCGTGCGATGTCGTATGAGCCGCCGTCTTACGACATCCTCTATCTGCTAACCAACACGGAACACGATGTAACAAGAAACGCTTAGCTCGTAGAGAGAACCCCGCCGTAACTTTGCCTCTGCGAGGCGCATCGCGAGAGGACGAGAGATCCCTCTTGCTCAAGCAAGAGAAAGAGAGAGGGACGCAACTTCAGTATAACGAACGGCTTCGACGATAACACAGGGCGACGTCGAGGCGCCACGTCTGTGCGAAGACCGCGCGAGTCCCGACAAGACATACGAGAACGATACATCGTTCTCAAGAATCTCTCCTCGAGCGATTTTCAGTTCTATCGATCATTTCACCGACGACGAATAAGAACGGCGCACCGGAGGAAACGTGGATGGATGACAGAGAAGCGGCGCGCACAGGGATGCGAGATACAGAGCGAGGAGAGTAGAAACCGAGTACCATCTTGTTCCCGTTATTAGATGACGGACGATAGCTGATACGAATATAAACAACACGACGAAAATTAATTAGAGGTCGACGAGACGATCGAGAGATCCGGTTGAACGACTCCGGCGCGCTTTCCGTTTGTTTTGCCAAATGATAATAAAGGCTAATAGTTGGGTTAATGAACGCGCAGCTTGTTCAGCTCAATGTTCAGCTCAAAGTCAACAATTGAATATTGAATCTGTTGGAAGCACTCTCCGTCTATCTCCGAGATTCCTCTCTCGATGCAGTTTTTCATTTTCTCCAAGATTAACTTACAAAATAATTTTTATTAAATTTATCTTTTATGAAATTTTAGATTTCAACCTTTGAAATCTATCACATAACCTTTGAATTAAGAAATACCGTGAGTATTTCTCGGATATCAGTGTTGAGGTAAAATGGCCAATCAGCATTCCTAATCTTTTTATGCTGTCATCGAATAAGCGGCTCGGAACGCGAGGAATTTTGTTAGAAAGGGGTAAACGATCGATTCTTAAGAAGCGTTCCTAATGGAAAGGAATGATAGCTGACAGCCCGCTTATAAGCTATCTCTGAATTATTTAGTTCTGATTAAAGATCACTGTCGCTCTTTTTTTTTCGGATACGATACTGCACGTTTTAATACTTTGTGAAACGTTCCGCGCGATAATTGTTAAGACGTAGTATATTTTCACGACAAAACTATATTACCGTCGTAAAAAAGCTTCCCTCATAATGGCGATTCCATATGTGCTCTTAGCTACATACGCATGTATATGTGTATGGGTAAAGCATCCTTGCTTCCAATACTAAATTGCTGGTACCCGGCAATACTTTTATCGCCTCTTTTATGGCATCGGTCTAACTCCATTTTTGAATCCGATGGGACTATAAAAATAAATTAGATAAGACGACGAAGTAAATGAGTAAGAAACGACAGGCCACATGCTCGATCGTTAAATGATGTGAAAGAAAGTTTAGAAATTGACAAAAAAGAAACGACTGCGGTCTCAATTAGATAGAAAACAAACATTCCAAGATGGATCATTTCACACGTATATACGTGGCAAAGAAGTTTTTTCTTAACACAAATTATGTACAATCAAATTTTATATTTATAGAAGTTATGTACAAATTTTTTATCAGTTACATATCACGTCGTATACCTCCATTTCACGCTATGAAATTAAAAGTTATCAATAAATAGTAATTAGTTTTCATATTGCACAACTACATCCAAGTACGTGCGATTGAGGTAATAAATCTTTTTCATCTATTGCAGGAATGAGAGAAGGAGAGTCGGGCGAAGAACAGTTCCGTTAATAATTTGCCTCTCGCTGCTGATGACAATGGAGGCGAAGACAGTGTCAGCTACGAACGTGACAAACGCGTCGTCCGTGCTAGCGTCGACGCTGAAGCCGTTTACAACGACGGAAGTAGTTTATCAGCGATTCGCCATCGAGCCGATGGATCAAACCGCGGTGATTGGCAGCCGGGTGACGCTTCCATGCCGAGTTCTCGATCAGAAGGGGCCCATTCAATGGACCAAGGACGACTTCGGCCTGGGAGCGGTCAGGAATCTCACCGGATACGAGCGATACGCCATGATCGGTAGCGACGAAGAAGGCAAGTATGAGTGGATAGATAATTTCGGAAATTCTATTTTTTTCGCAGATACTGCATTGCAAAATACAATATAAAACAGTCTATCTTAAGCTTCTTAAAAGGGTCCTTTTAGTTAATCATAAAGAATTGGAAATCCGTACATTTCACAACTAATTTTAGTAACTTTTTAATATGGAATTTCATGAAATAAAGTTTCAAACACTAATTATAGATCATATCGATGTTTTCCGATACATATGTCTCTCGAACGTGCTCTCATAATTGCGTTTAAATTCCATACTGATAAAACTACTTTTAACAGCAAAGGATTATTTAAAAATCTATATACAGTATATCAAAACATATACTATAATACGCCGCTGGCCTGTTTACTCGTTCAAATTCAATTTCCGGCCGCAAGGTATTGATTTTCTGCCGTGTCGAAAAAGTGTACGCACATTCGCCTGGTTGCCCGAAGGACTTGCGCGTCATGAAAAAATATTTCACGTCGCTTAGAGATCTATATATTTGCGGACATGGTCACACTCGCGTATAATGCGCGAAGAAACTTAGGTGTAGAAAACTCACAAAAGCAATAGCCAGTAAATAGTGAGGTATATATATATATATATATATATATATATATATATATATATATAGATTTCAGATAAAAATCGTAACACTACGAACTGATCACACTACAATACATAGAATATATTTTTATATTCTATATTTTTATATTTGTCGCTGTGAGTTTTTTAAGAAATTCTATTTTGAATATTAGAATCTTTTTTTGAAATTGGATGATCTCTCCATGTGTTATATAAAAATATCAAACATTAATCTTTCTCTCTCTGTTTAATCTTTCTTTCTCGTTATTAAATTTTTATACAGTATCTTATTTAGTGCAGTTTAAAATAATTTAAGATACCGTAAAAGTTATATATATGTATAATAGCAGAACGTAAATAAGTTTTATTTTTTTGCAAAAATTATGTTTTTTTATTTATATTAGCAGGCAGTCACTGCTGACACGATTTCAAAAAAATTTATTTTGCACTTTCGAGCTTCTTTTTGTACGAGGAATGACCTCCTTTTCAGTTGTACCATCATTTCCGCTTCATTCTGTACAGCACTTCCGGAAGAGATTCTCTTTTGTTAGTACGCTTTAAAACAAAGATGGACCTTCGCGCTACTCTTGTGTCGACTACGTCGCATAAAGCCGATGCAGTTCGCATTAAAAGCTACTGCGAAGTTAAATTAGTTTCCTAACGAGTTACTAAAAAATGCCGCCCAACACTCGTAACATTTGCTGGTATAGAAGTATTTTACACGTGTAAACGATTCCATAGTATACGAAATAGTCGTTGGGATGCAACCTGGCGCTTGAGACATTCTTTATTGCAGAATTTTTAATATGTAACGGCATGTATATTCGCGGGTGAATTAATTCAAAATGTAATGGCAAAAGCAACGAGGGCATAGAGAATTTCGTCCAATCAGTAAATTATGTCGGCAAATGAAAGGGTGATGTTCAAATAAAGACCTTCACGGTTCACATCCCTGGACTCAGCAGCGAGAACGCTGATGATGTTAGCGTTGCTTGCGAATAAACTCGAGAGACACAAACGCAAATAACAAAGCACACTTGAATGAAATATTCTTACCGCGGACGGCAAATCGCGGTAATAACAATGAAAGAGATAGACGGTGAAAAAATTAATGACAGAAATGTACTGCAGTCAATTTTGCGGTATGACAGACAAAAATAAATTTATGTCGAATTTTTTTAATATAAGCACAAAATTTTCAAATCTATAAATGAAAAAACAAATTTTTATCACAAGGTTAATATCGGAAACAAACAGGACATAAAATCTGATCTGCAAATAACCGTTAATACCGTTCTATTTCGAAATGACAAGGCAAGCAGAGGAACAAGTGAGCAAGTGAATAAAAGAGAATGGGTGTAACGGTAAAAATCGAATTGTGACGAGAATTCATAAAGTTTTTCCAATTCCGCTAATGTTACAACATTGAATGATCTAACGTATAATCTAATCGCGCATTCAACGATAAAATGGAGCTTTTTCACATAATGGCGCACGAAACGGAGCAGTGAACTGGTTTATTTCATCCGTTGTATCTCTTTCAACATATAGATTGTCTTTCGACGCGCGCGCGTATCTTCCCGCGCTCGCTGCATTCGTCATTTAATTCCACAAAAATCAGCGCGCCGAAAGCGAAACGATCCAACGTTTATTCAATCAAAATTTGTATGTAACGTGTTTCGTGAAGCTGTCCTGCTCGTGCGCGTCGGCATATTGGAACGGTGTATGCGAACGCGCCGTTTATTTTTTTATTTCTATTCGTTTTTCGGTTACGGTATTTGCCGGGTGCAGGATTAGTCGCCGGGCTTGCCGAAGATAGAGTGATCCCACGATATCGTATAGTTCCATACCGATATTCCATTTCCTGCATTCACAATATGTTAAAAAATATTACATTGTTCGGCAATATTCCTAGTCCGGGGGGGGGGGGGAAGATATCGTATTACGTTGGCTGATAAAATTGTCAGTGATAAGCTACTCTATTCGAATATATATTTTTATTATTTGTCATAAAAATAATTTTCACATCAAATCTGTCGCTATCTTTCTGGATATCATTTTTTTCGCACGAGTTAGTTTTGAATATAATTTTTCACGTGCAAATACTTCAATACGATTTATGTATTTTCTCACACAATTATTCAAGAATAATCGAGCTATTTTTTTTTAAATATTATCGAGTTGCGTAAGAAAGTTTGTTTTACAAGATTCTCCCGATGATGACGCGTCAGTCAAAAGTAGGATTAGGTACAGGTGGCACTGTATCCTTAAGCTGAACGCCGCATGTGCCTCCCCGGTGCGTATATGCGCGGACTTCCCCAACAATCACAGTGTGTTGGGACGATAACGCTCGCGCGCGTTTGAAATCCAGTTTAAGCCGAGAAACCATAATATACTTGTAACTATATGCCGTTGCACGATGCCTTGGTCCTCGTTCATTCTTCTCCGTATAAGCGCGTCCCATCGTCTGTATGGCACGTACCGTGGTAGCAACGCTTGATTTCCATAAAATTATTGCTGGGCTCTATAGCTTATATCACAATGCTGTTATATTTTGAGGGCGCCACCTTTTCTAACCCTAGGCTTTATAATGAAGAGCTGACGCAATTAAAATAAAAGCAAAATAATTCTCTCCTTTTTTTGTTTTTTGAAAAATACACCATGCTGCGCAGAAAGGTAGATTAAGGTCGGACTGAAAATTATCCGCCAGCAGGAAAAAAAATTAATCGAAAGTGCAGGAAAAAATTAAATGTATGCATCCGAAAGTTAATTAGTGCAGAACATAGTGTGAGTGTTCGTTGCCGGTGGCGAGGTTATGATTAACTATCGGAAAACCCGTTTAATTAACGTTTTCATCATTTAATTCGAGTGTAATGTAAAGGGGATCAAGAAAACTAGATATTTTTAAGCTTTATCTCACATGACCACGATGCAAACACATCGAGATCAATCTTACTAAACAATGTGTCAGTTTCCTTTTATATCATTCATTTAGCGCGATGCTATAAAATGTTTCTTTTTTTCCCGCAAAAATTGATGTACTAAATCCAAATAATAAAAAAGTATCAAATAACGAGAATTGAAATACCGCGATAACGGATGATCTCTCATCAAACTTCCGATTAGGAAGGAGCTCTAAATTCAAAAATAATCCACAATCTATCTTCTGTAGAAAAAATTGTCCGCACTTTATTTTACGCGATATTAACTTCATTTTCTCTATGATTTAATTAATTGCAACAGAATTATTTCTCAAGACCAACGTGTCTCGAGTTGCGGAAGATAAGCAGATGCGCCTTGAAATATATCAATATCCGAGCAAACAGCCAACGGGGGCAGATGCCGCAAACGGAATCACAACATGTCGCGGTCGTTTTAATCGGCGGAGGTTCGCACATATCAATATACACACGATAGCGTAGCGATGGAACGAAGTCTTTAATTCGACGTCGTGTATGCCGCGGGCGGAGAAGCGGCTAAGTTTAAATTAGTTCCGAAACATTCGGTGCACGCTCTGATGGTTAATGGTTCTACCATAGATCAATAAGATCGGTAGCGGCGGCAGCGGCGGCGGCGGCGGCAGCAGCAGCAGCAGCAGCAGCAGCAGCAGCAGCAGCAGCGGCGTCGGTGGCTGCAGCTGCAGCTGCGGCAGCGACAGCAGTGACGATGCGACGAGAGAGCAGTTGTAGAGGGAATCGCGCTGCGCGCCGCGATGCCCTGCGTTGTGTCGTGCTTCGCCGCGAGGCACCCAGCTGCGAAACGCACCGCAGCCGCTTGACCGGATACCCCCGCCGCGGTCGCTTCTGTTACATGCTCGATATACCTGTTTCTCGCGAGCTCACGGGCGCACGGAAAGGAAAAACGTACACAAAGTCATAATTTCCACCTTCGATAAGGCGCGCCTGCGTGGCAACGGACGCACTCGACCTTGTTACAGCAGCACCCGCCGCGTGTAATGCGATATGTCTTTAAGGGATCCGAGATACGTGCGATTAAGGGGTTTCGAGGTGTGCGATCGTTGGTATTAGAAATAGCTTATCGTTCGGACGAATTTATTACGATAACAGGTGACTCGGGAGGGTTGCCGGAACGCGGAGGCAATCGGCGGCGCTCCGCACTTACTCTGCGGATATTATCGATTTCATATCTTTCTACCCCGGGCGGATGTTAGTCGCGTAAGCATACGCTTAAATAGATTTTAATCGATGAAGCGATCACGCCTAAAGCAAAACTGACCCAGCTTTAACGAGGTTATAATATCGAAGATTTTCATCAGAAATATGGCACGGTCTACTTATTCTTTCTTTACCAGAAAATCCTTATTATTTATTTAATGTATTTAATGAGCGTGATTGTTTAGTGAAAATTTGCATATTTTAAACTTCCAACTTAATTATACTCTTAAGAATTAGCTCGTTATCGTAGAAATAATGGTTACCGTTCGATACCGCTTTGTCGCGATGGATGGCTTTCAAGGGAATCTTAAGAAAATTTTATAAAGCTGCACTACGTATAACGAAGAAACTTGGATCTTTAATGTATTTTCGATCCCGCGATGAACACGTTACGCAAAGTAGCTCGGTAAAGTATATTTTATTCAAAAATCTTAACTATTCAGAGGAATGCTATTATCTTCCTGTCCGTCCGCGATAAAAATTTTCCGAGAAATTAGCAAAGTCAGCGTAGGGTGACTTGCTCGACCAGATCTTGTCCGACTGTTGTCTAGCCAATTAATCAGATAAATCGATAAAAGGAGTCGATAAAAATCGCGTCTCATTTACAACTTGCTTTTAAATTACGTAGAGCAATTTCACCATTACATTTTATTAATCTCGTTATGAGTACATGTATTAAGTATTCGACAAATAATACGAGCATATCAAGCAAAAATATGGATGTATTTAAAAAATATGACTTATTTGAACATTTATTTCCGTCGAGAGAAAATCTCAAGTTTCTATTCCATATCTATTTCAAGTTTTATTGCTACATCTACATTTTATTATTCTTTTAAAGAAAGACACGTATTTCATGATGATATATACATATATAAAATGAGGCAAATTTTTAGCAAATTTGTTCACCCGAAATCTATCGAAAAATCTAGCCGACTCGCGTAAATTTATCTTGGATCAGAGGGCGTTCCATTCTGATAATTAGCGCCGGATATCGCCGCCGCACAGGCCACCTGATATTAATTGACGCAGTTATAAGCACACAACGTAATTCCGGCGATATTCGTTCTCCATATGTACGAGAGCGTACTTTTAAGATCGCTTGCAGAAGCAGCGGCAGCAGCAATGGCAGCAATATCGGGGGCGACCAACCTGCTCGACCGGATCCGGAGCGACCGGAGCCGCTCCTGCCGCTGCAACTGCGGCCGATTAATCGACCTTACCGGTTCCCGCGGTATATTTTTCTCACTACCACCACTGGCTCGCGAGCCAGATATTATATTCTGCCGGATACACACTTCGGCCGACGTAATTTAAATCGCAAACCTCCGCCCATGCCTTCTATTTCTGGCGGGGATATCGCGAATTCTTATTCAGCAGATGTCGCGTCTAACGCCGAGATAATGAAAATGGACCGCGGTAAAAAAAGAAGGGGAGAGAAAAAAAGAGTCATCTCTAATGAAATTATATACATAGGCCAGACTTGAAAGATCAGCAAGTCGACCGCGCATAACTATTTTCCGTGTAAGTAAGCGGTTTATCGACATTTCATTTAATCTTCTGTGAGAAACCGTAACTCGCGCGCCTGGCTTAGGGTCGCTCCCATAAACGTTAGTGAAAATTAACTGAGCTTTAATTCATTCTCCGTTTCTCTTCAGAGACAGAACTAGAAAGAGATAGCGAATTGATTAAATCTCGGTTAAGTCTAAGTAATTTTTATGGGGTATGACCCTTAGATGTGCGAGGCGGTTAAAACATAAATTTAACACAGAACACTTTAGACCTACTATTTTTTTTAGTTATGGATTTTTCGATAAATTTCTATTGCCACAGAAAATTTCATGGGAGATGCAGTTACTTGATTAATTTTATATGAAACATTCGGTTTTATGGAATAATGGTTCATAAAAATTTAGAATCTATTTAAAATTAATTTGTTATGTTAGCATTTATCTCTGTTACTTATTTTTAGAATGATATTCAGAATCCGAAATCTTTTTATACTTTAATTTCGTTAACTATAGAACTTAATTCAATTCAATTCTTGAAATTTAACAGTATATATGTATATATACACACACACACGTAACGCTTACACATACAAATATATTCAAATATATATTATCTTTTGCGAAATTATTAGATAAGCGATGACTGAAATATTATCAAAATAGCATAGTATTAATAACGCGAAATATTAATAATCGAATTCAAATTTGATTCAATTCCAATTTCTTGAGATTTTGTTGTACTCGCAAGAATTGTGTACGTAAGATATTTGAATCTAAATAGCTGTTATAAATTAATAATTAAGAATAACATTTTTATTCTTGATAAAATTAGAAGAATTAAACTTTTACCGAACTAAAAACATTTAGACTCTTCAAAAAGAAAAGCATATACCTATAGTAGATGCGTCCTTGATTAAAGATAAAGATAAAAATTGTCCTTAATTGTGTTTGCACGTTAATCATATAAATCATAAAAATATTACAAATTGAACTAATTTCTTTTGGCTACGAAATCTGTCGTTGTTAATTACTGTCTCAAACTCATCATACGAAAACGTGAGTCAATTAAGCATCTCGCGTACACAAAACAATTGATTAATAGAACCGCTCTGACATTAGAAAGATAAAATAATCAAATTCACGCAATATAATAAATAATATAATGATTATCAATACGCGCTTAATTCGTTAGAAAGTCGTGAATATATTACTCCGTTACAAATCAATACCGTCATCGGTGCCAAAATAATAGCGAGAACGAGCATATGATACTGAAATTTTAGCGAATTCCGAACCGCAACGAGAAACCACGATACGCCGGTTGGTTTACGAAATCAATACGATCGTCGGCGCGGTGGCCAATAGGGTCGATTGAACCTCGTTGTGCAGTAAAAGCTGAGTATAATTTCGAGACCTGTCGCTCTGTACTATCATTGTGGTAATCATCACATATCGTCCATCTTCCTTCTATTTGCTAACTATCCGGAGACCATATCGCCGCATAGACAATTGACCTGAATAATAGCGTTACATCATTGTAAATATTAGACCGATTTTCAAGCTTTTGTCGCGTGTAGTGAAACGCTTTCGAACGGTGGAAAAATTAGCGGAACGCCCCACAGATAAATGTGTATTTACTCGCGACATATAATTATACGTCGCTCTGATGCCTCATTTTTTTTAAGCAAACTTGATTAATATCCGATTGCAATTTTTCAAACAGTCACGTTCATTTTATAAGAATTATTGATTAATGTAAAAATATTTAAAAAAGATTTTTCTATGTTTAAATATATGGCAAACCGTATGCAGTCAGCATGTTCTACCGTGGCATGAAAAATTCAACCGCATTTCGGGGCTGAGCTTTAAAGCACTTTTACCGAAATCTTGCCTTATCCATATGGTAATGTTCACTCTACGACGAGGTAGCAAATTCGGAGCTGCATTTCCAGCTGCACATGCGCGAATAGAGGTCTGCGTTAGCACCAATCAGATATCCAGATGCGCTTAATTGGCAATTGCTGCGACCTTAGGATGTACGGTTGGTTTGTCGATTAAAGGATAACTATCTGTAACGATGCATTAGCCCGTGCCAGGTGGCCGGCACGCTGAGGAAAGTGTGACAAATATTTGTCCCTGGCACAGTCGAACCATAATCATGACACAGGAGGTACATAAGATTAATTTTGATTTGGAAAATTAGTAAACTGGAACGAATTTCTATTTTAAGACAAATCTCGGTGTAGAGAAAGATCTCAATTAGCGTCGAGATGGAAGGTAGACGCGGTAGTAAATCTCCCGTAAAAAGCCGATATAAAAATCTGACTTGAAATAAATAGTTGTCCTTGCTTCTTGCTTAAGGTTGATTTATGGATCTAAATTAACTGAATGTTTTACGTCTATCTGAGCATTGTGACCTTCTTTTTGGATCGATCCGTGTAGAAGAATTACGTCGTCGCACGGCAGAGAATAATCAGAATCAACAGCGGATGGTGTCAGCGGCAGCCGTCGCTTTCACGAGTATCGATTTTCTTCGATGATCGAACCCACCCGGCCGGACGAACGCTAATGCCGTTTGTTCGCATCGCGCCACGTCCACCCCCTTCATTCCCCCCCCCCCCGCCCGCGACGAAGCTCACCACGAGTTTCCAAGTGCGCAGCTATGCCCGGCTGTGCTTTCGTGAAATTTACAGACGCGATTAATGTCACGACTGGCTCGTCCGGCAGGCGTTCGCTTGCCTAGCGGCCGTTTGTAGGCCTAACCGTTACTAATTTCGGAGGGAATTATGGCCCCGCTATTACATACCCGACCTAACTGGCCTAGCGCACGTCGTCCACGTGTGTCCGTTCGTCCGTGTGCCGCGTGTTAACGTGCACGGCACCCGACGTCTTACGCGAAAGGCCTGCCGTATTATTGACGGAGCGCTGATTTATCGTCGTGATAAAGACCCGCGCCCCGCGTTACGACCCCGTTGCACCCCGATGCTCGTAGGATGTTATCGTTTGCCTGTTTGCGGCCCTCGACTCGGACACCGAATCCACTACCAACGACCGACCAAATGCCGATATGCCAGAATAGATAAAGCCGCGCCCGCTGATTACACGATTACTTCGTGCCGTGGGGGACCGAATCCGCCGCGCAACCTCGTCGGCAGTAAATACACAAGCTTTTACGAGGCTCGTTCGCGGCCGGTGTTCTCGCGAACGTATATCAGAGAGCTTCGGGGAAACCCCCGTCGGATTACGTTTTCGATATTTTCGCAGCTTTCGCGCGCACCGCTCGAGTTATCGAACGCTTTCTCTTTTTTTTTTTTCTCCCACATTTGGCGCTCTCCGCTCCTGCACCTGGTTTTCGCGGTGCGAAGCCAAGCCGACCGGACACCGTAACGAAGAACGAAATTTGCAGCGTAATCGCATCGCGTGTAAAGACAATCCACTGTTAGTTAGGCCGTGTGTGATTTACTACGTATTGCAATAAAGGCCGGTAACCGCGCGCGATGTTATCATCACGCCGTTTGTCTAGTTACAGAGCTAACTCATGGAGAGAGAGAGAGAGAGAGAACGAGAGAGAGAGAGAGGGAGAGGGGGAGGCGGAGCGGGAGAGTTTACCGAAACAACTAGCACCACGTTACTAGTTAGAGGATTAATGGCCTTATGTTAAGGCTATCTTGATTATGACGCGATGTCCACGATTTAATTAATTTATTGACACACAAGTATCACGCGATTTACGCTTCAACATGAGTCATCCCTATAATCGCGAGTTCGGAAAATATTTGTTTATTTTTTGCCTCCATATCACTGCAAATTCATATTTACCGCGAATGTACCGCATCGAAATCTTTTGAAAGCGTTTTCGTATCCAGATATGTTTCTTTCTCGACGTTCCTCAGGGAAAATCTGTTTGTCGTGTTCTCCGCTGTTATTCTAGTATAAGTTTCTCAGTTGCAATATACTGCTTTTTTAGTATTCAAGTTACAAATATTGCCGCATAACCGTCTTCCGAGATATGTACCTGTGTCTCGTACGCGATTTTTCTAAAACGACAATCTCAACTTCGACATACAAAATTGCGGACGTCAGAACACGATGGGAATTTTTTAAACCGTCGCCATTTTTATGCTCTTTGAAGCATAAAATGTCCAAGTCTGGCGACGGAGAAAGCCGAGTACCCGCATAAATTATGCATCCGGAAGGGTAAAATTCTCTGCTGCGCAAACTTTGGGCTTGCTACGTTCTCGACGCCGAGATCGTATTTGCAAAATTCAACTGATATTAATGAGCAAAGCCGACCCGGTGCTTAAGAAGAATGTTCTTACATTGCAACATTTCGCGATGTAGAATCAAACGCTACATGTCATAGGTATCGGGGGGACTCGTCACACAATTGTAATATTATAATATTAAATATTTAACATTATAATATTAATATTATTATTGGCGCAAACATTAGTAAACATATTTATTGACGGTAAACACATTAAATATATATTATCTAGAAAACATTAATTTTCTTTTTATTTTCACGATTAATCTTCTTATTTATTCATCTTTTCGCGCATTATCGTCCCGTGAGAAACTGAATATTGATTTTCGTCATTTTCGATCGGTTAAAATACGCCGTAGTGTTGTACTTTCTGTTAAACTGTAACGAATTGTAATTAATCGCAACGGTTTATGATACAATGTTCGTTTCTTGACTCGTGTAATTAAAATTAATTATGGCTGTTTGTAGCGGAGCGGACAACGCAAGAGTTAATTAATTGCTCGCAATGTATTGTTCCACCGCATCGAGTAAGTCTTCTCGGCTCCTCTCATACCTTTGCTACCAAAAGATCCTTTCTCCTTTGTCCGGCTTTTACGTCGGACCCTTACATCGGAAATGTTCTCAAATTGTGCCACGAAGACCAGAATTCTAGCGCAATATCAAACAATTGCGCTACGTCGCCGCAATAAAACACAAAATTGGTAAGATACGTCTCGGAAACTAATATCGGATAATTGCAATCAGTTAATTGCGAACAAAACGGAGACATTCTATAATTACGAAAGTTTCGCGAGTTTTCATCATTTTTTAATCGAACACCCGTGACGATTCATTATTCAAAAAATTCGGCGGGGAGTTTTAATATAATCAGGGTTCACTTCACTTCTGTCTGGCGTCAAAGTTTTCTGGCATTATAATTTTTCATGCTTAATGCAACAAACTTTACTTGACGCGCAGGTGTAGTATTCGAGGATCTCTTCCGTAAAACTTCCTAACCCGGTAATACCGACGTGCGTTAACATTTTGTAAATAAGAAGTTGTCACCATCATTCATCTAGTCGGCTATTCGCCGAAACCCTCCATCTTCCGGGTAATATTATTACCAAAAAGTAATAAAGAAAATGAAACGTACAAAAGACTGCGCGTATACATACATAAGTGAATATGAAAGTAAAAAAAAAAGCAAAAGAAAATATAAATTAGTAAAATACAAATAGAAAAATTTCGAGACATTTTCAAGATATATTTCTCAGTTTTTCAATAACACATCTACATTTGTGTGCTATCGTTACATAATGCCTTGCGGTAATCTCGAGAAGACTTGGAACAACATAAAATGAAAATATCGAAAACGTAGATTTATCGAGCTTGCGAAAAGTCTGATTGAAAAACACTGTTCAACAATATTGCATTTGCACAACCAATGCAGTATCCTAGCAAAACTCCACTAGTTTAAACATAAAATACTTATCGTTATAGAACGTTTCGAAACAACTCTGAGTAAACTTAACATAAAAGAAAATTGCAAAATGTAGATCTTTTAAGAGAAAGTTATTTTGCAAAGTCGTACGATACCAGCTGCGCAAACAATAGCATGCCAAAAGTTCGCGGCACGAAAATTGCTAAGTTACGTTCGTTGAAGTAAATTCAACTGATTATGAGGGTATTATAGATGATCGTCCTAACTGACGTAGCGATATATAACATTGACTATATCTAGCGAAAGTAATTATCGTGGTATTACAGAAGTCTACGGACGATGTGCTGTATGTCAAAGTTTCCAAAGTTTATTCAGCGGGGATCCTCAGAGAAGCGTTAATTGTAGTTAGCAAGAAAACGTACGTTTCAATTGGCTTTTAACTTCCACGAATGGATATAGGTGAATGCACTTTATCGCTCCGTTACGGTTTCCGCTATTCGGTTAACGTTAATTGGAAGGTATCATATCAAAATAAGTTAAATTGTGAAATTTGAAAAAAAAATGAGTTATGTGGCTGGATCGGCAATATAAAACTTTGCATTAAAAAAAGGATGATTGAAGTAAAATTCAATATCGCACGCTATTCAGGAAAAAAATGGCTTAAAATATTTCTTCGAAATTTTAAATTTGATTTGCGTGGAATTGCTAGTTGATGGGCCAAATTACTTTTACATAATAAAGTTATGTGTTCGATAAAGCTATACGAAAGGATAAATCAATCATTGGCACATTAGTGGAAATAGCGAATGAATATGCCACTGCAGTCAAAATAAAATATAAAAAGGATGTAAAAAAAACCGCTTTATCATTTAATGCAGGGCCGCTCGTCAATTTTACTCGCGCGACCATCACGGACGAGTGACTCGGCGAAGCTTTTCGCGTCATCCCACACACCGCGCACCACACAAAATTTCTCATGGAAATTATTTTCGATAACGCCCTGACGTTTAACGGTGGAAACGCGCGGTATTATACGAGCAGCTCATACACGTTTCATCGGGCATAAGCCACCGTAGCTTTGAACAAAAGCGCAACAATTAAGGGACATACTGTCCTAACAGAGAATAAATAAAAAATCATTCATAGAATTTTATACTCCAGAGTATTTTATAGTACAAGTGCTATAGTGTAGGTTCTATCTACAGGTTCTATCTACTAAATAGAATGTCAAATTAAATAATAAATTTTATCTTGCGTTGAAGTTACGAACGGAGAGATAAAAAAAGAGAGAGAAGTAATAATATAATAATTTTATTTAAAACTGTGTTATTTCTATGTTACTTTCTGCACATTGGTTTTGCAATGTAAAATTAATTTTCTTAATTTACTAATTTCAGTATCCTCGTTAACTGTAAAATTTAAATGAAAATTTAATAAGTTCAAGTTATTTTCTTCTTTCTCTCTTTCCATGCGACTTATAACACTCGTTATTTGTATTAACCTTTAAAAAGAAATGAATAATTTCATGAAAATGAAATTATCGTCTCGGAATACATTTATCTACTTGCTTCATATTTTCTGCGGAATTTTATATTTCATATATAAGGGTAGTAAATTAGGGCTGACATCTAAGCGGAAACCGGCCTTAACGCGTCCCAGGTCGGCCGCGCCGCGCCGCGCCGCGCCGCGCCGCGCCGTTGTCGACCGGCTTTATCGCGAAGGTGCAATTTATTGTAGAAATTATTCCGCATCGCACGCATGCACGAAGACTGACAATTACATTTTTCCACCGTCTGACCATGAGCTGTCCCTTTGACTCCCGCCGTACTCGTATTCGCGGAATGTATCCTTCGTCGTGCTCACTTTGCTCCGGTCGCGAATCCGAGAAGCGTAATGCTATAAGCACCAGAGCTGCATGCGTGACATCGATCCGTGAGAAGGACCAAGAGGACGGTCGAATGGGATGGTGGGTTAAAAAAAAAAAGTGCCGATGCGCGAAAGAAGAAAACGGCACAGAAAGGGGAATAAATTGTACGAGCGACGCGGATTTATTCGAGCACGATACGTTACGGTGATACGTGATGCGACTCGGCGTGAATCGACGAGCTCGCGATACTTTTGAACGACGACGGCACTTTTGCTCGACAGACAATGCGTATTCTCGCGATTTGACGAGAGAATCAGTGGCGGTGGCGGTGGTTGAAAATCACCGGGAGGGGAAAAGAAAGAGCGAAAGAGGGGGGGGGGAGAGGAGAGAAAGAGAGAGAAAGAGACTCTTTCTCACAGTACGATGAGCTCGCTCTAATTCGTCGATGGTAGTTATCAAGCTGGCTGGCTCCTGACAGTTTACGTGAATACGCGACGAATTTAAAATAAAACCGCGCCACGATAAATTCCATATCTGCGTTCCGACGCAATGCCGTAAGCGACTGACATATTCCGCTGCAGTTGATATCGTTTTTTCGATCTCCTCCATTGTCTACAATTCAGAGAGTATCCATATAATATAGAGATTATTTTCACTTCGCATTGTATTTTAGTGATAGATTCTTTGCTCAATAGATTTTCTTTGAAAGAAAATACATATCCAGAGAGATCACTTTATCACAATTTTCCAATCTTCTCCATTATTGTATCTTTATGATAGAGATTTAAATTAAACTTGTGTTAGAGTAATGTTTACATGAATTAAATGTAATTTTAATTCCAGTGAGAGTCTATCTATAGAAAATACGTTATCAATATACAACATCATGCAAGATATTAGAGTTCGATATTTATTGATTGTATTTTTTTTTCTGCTTTCAGGCGATTTTTCGCTGCACATATATCCGGTGGAACTCGAGGACGATGGCACGTATCAATGTCAGGCTTCGCCGACAAACGACGGACAGCCGGCTTTACGATCGAGATTTGCCAAGCTAAGCGTGCTAGTGCCACCGCAGAAGCCGAAGATCCTGCAGGGCGACTTCCTCGTCACCACTGAAGATCGCGAGCTAGTGATCGAATGCATAAGCAGCGCCGGAAAACCGCCGGCGGAGGCAAGTACCCTTCCTCTTTTCATATCTTTGTCAACGCATGTATATCGTACATGTACATATGTATATGTGTGTGTGTATAAATATATACACCCACAATCGATGGGATTACTCGAGATTAGACCGGATTAATAGCCGTGAAAGCAACCCCCAGCGATTGCATCTGGAAACTTTGCGGATATCCCTTGGCAATGGGCAGTACGCTGCCTCGAAGATTATGCTCGATTGATTTTACATTGCGAAACTTATCTCTCCCTCTCTCTCTCTCTCTCTCTCTCTCTCTCTCTTTACGTTTGACTTCCAAAAATATCTTTTTGTTGCACATGTTGGATTAGCCATTGTGATTTTAAGGGAAAAATAAATATAAAAAAATCTATTTCTCTGATGACTATCGATACGGTGATGGAGAATTGTATATTAATGTTTTATATTATATTTAATAATTTATCTAGAGGTATATGATATTGCATTATATGTAACAATACATCTTAACGTGACTGTATATACAAACTGAGTTATAGTTACGAATCCGTCGTAAAACACTATGAACATAGCCACATATCAAATCCCTTTGTTCATGGCGAATTGCTATACAAGAAATACGAACTATTTTTCTCACGATTAACCCTGTCAAAGTTTGTGTCAAATTGGTGGAGCGTGATTCGAAGCTGTTTTTGTCGCGTGAAGCTAGACAGATTGCTGAGTGGCCGGACAATATTGTTCGATGTCAAATTAGATTCATTGAAGGGCTTTCGTGTCAGACAGATCTTAACTGTTGGAATCGATAACAATGAAGAATACGGTCCATACGTTATTATTCCTACCTGATTGATCGCACTAGAGGCGAGAATCCAAAAGCGTGACACGCTTAGTAAATAATACCGAATCTACCCTGAAAATCTGACCGAGGCCGAAGCCGTGGGCCGCATTTCTTGCTGCGAAGTCCACTCAGCAGAACGCGTGGTTCCGCGCAACAAAAACAACTTCGAATCACGCTCGGTGAGCCTGAGATTTATGTGGGTTACCTGTGTCCCTATACATCTAGCCCGTCAGTTAATTCTGATTGCTCCCACAATTTCATCCCTTCCGGACTTATAAACGTTATATGAAATACACGTTTGACACGTAATACGAATCGATATAAAAATTACGCGTAAAATATCAGAAGAAAGAATTAGTTTGAAAAAAAAAAAGAAAGAGTGATACAATTCGTAAATTTTGCTCTTATACATAATAAGCTATATGCATATACAAATTAGCGTCGTTGCCAGTTATTATTTTTACACTCGATACCACGCAATAATAGCTCGATAATACGCATGCATTTTTCACATGAAGGCAAATATTTTAACCGTAATAATCGCAATAACATAATACGGTATGCTAGGATACAATTATCCCTGCATAAAATATCATTAAAGAGGATGGATAAATGCTTTGATATATTACACTCAGTCCAAAGTGAGTGCTTTACGAGACACACGTAATACAAGGAAAAAGTTCTCGTTAGCTTCATGAGCTTGCAAGATGTGTTTCCATAATATTCGTGACAAAAGGAAGTTTATCCGTATATAAAAGAGCTTAAACTTAATGACTGCTCTGGAGATAAGGGTTTTCCATTACGCTAATGTACCGCCTACGGATTTCATACGGCGCGCTTTATTTTCATTCATTACATAGCACAAGTTCGGCTATGTGGGCCCTAACAACATAGAAAGTTATCACGGCTGCATAACTTTCCATTTACAATTGCACGCCAAGAAGTTTTTCGCAAGACAATACGTACAGAGTGCTCCAAATCTACTTACTGTCCTTAATGTAGAAATTTATTAGCCTATCTAAAGTCGTCTGATTTACTGCACAAAATCATGAAATTAATAATCGCTGTAACAAGTGGTTGAAATACTAAATTAAAAGCACGCGCGAATATTTTAAATTATTTCAAAAGGTATTTACAAGTCGCTTGCAAGAAAGAAAATTTCTTACGCATAAAGAGGAATATCTAATATTTAAAACTCAAAATGTATCCATTTATGTAAATCGTACAGCTATATCTTTTACATGTTAAACGCAGGAAATATACAAGATAATTTGTTATCGTGACCGAGAAATTTAGTAGAAGTTACGAAATGTATATCCAATACATTTTGTAGATATCGACATGTGTCAAGGACGCGGATGCTGTCTAACACGAATTTTACCCTCAGCTAAATACGATTCCGACGACGTCACTGTCGTTAAATGTTAAATCCAGCCTAGCAGGAGTAGCTAGTTAATCGGCAACTGGCGAAGAATTTAATGAAATTTGTTTCTCGATCGCTCGCAAACGCATGCTTTTTAATTAAAATTATGCAAATCCGACGATTAATGGCGCGATCGGGGAATCGACGCGCGAGTAATGATCACGGAATATTTAAACATGAAAAAATATCCATTTTGAACGTATTCCTGCGGCATACAAAAAGAATACATTAAATCATAGAGTGACTAAAATGGTCGACTGCAACCTGATGGAATATTGAACCACATAATTCTACAGAATTTTGGTGAAATATTGACGATCAAAATAAATGGCATCGCTAGTCGGAGAAATAATTTAATAGGACTTTTATGCCATTGACTATGTCGTGTAAGTTGATCAAAAATTCTTTTTTATTTTTTTCAATTCAATTCGCAATTCGTGATACGTCAAATCGTAATCGTGCAAATCCGCGAAAAGTATCATATTTTATGAGAGCTTAATTATTCATTACCGCAAAACCACATTTTGCGTACTCATTAATTAAATCGATGTTCTCCGGTGTTACAAATATTATTGCGGAAATAGGCTACGTACAATATCCGAATTTCTACCATTTGAATAGTCTCATTATACACAAAATTCTCATCCATTATTTCAATCGTTTTATGAAAAGTTCCATAAGATGTACTAATGGCCGCGCATCTGTAGGTATCGAAATGCATAAATGAAAAAAGCACGATGAAAAAAGCAGCACATTAATAAAGCAGCACGGGAAAATACGTAAATGTTAAAGAATAATTTTAAAAACATTCGTTCTCTCCATAAAATATCAAGTATTGTTACAACAATGAATAATTATATTTTAAGCAAAATAATAACTGGTTAATGTCAGTATCTATACTTTTAATATTTCTTAATACACGTAGAATTTATAAATTCATAAACCGTAAACATTACATTCAGTTATTCATTCATATCTAAATTTTACTATTAGCCTTTGGATTCGTAAAATTGCTCATTTACAGAACTGAAAAATTCATTTCTCGACAATACTTTTCGTGAATTTTCATTAATTGCGTTATTATTGCGCTTCGATCTGATCAGTTAAACAATAGTCTACCTTCATAATCGATCATTGACGTGACTCAACGTTATCTGCTCACGAGGCGGAAAAATGGAGCGAAAGCTACTCGCAAAATTCCAATGTATTGTAGGATCAGTGAAAGCGTTAGCGCAAGAGGAAAAGAATAAAGTGCTAATCACGCGATATCGTGCGTAAAGTTTCATTGTTAGATATACATACAGCATTATCAGAATATGAAAAGTAAAATGACTAAGGTGTCATAAAATAAGTCAGCGATAGAAATATATGACGTTCAACGTATTCACGTATTCAGTCTGTAGACGTTTCTAATAGATACTTATCACAAGAGCTCAAACGCTTTACATTAAATGTCTATCACGAAAATACGAAATTTTTTGTCAGCGGATTCGGATTGGTGAAAATCTGTTATCGATTTATGAATTGCCGTAGGCGACGACGAATGGTTACATCCGGTAAAGTATATTTATATTTGATTTTTATTCGCTCTTGCATTATTTGTCGTTGGAAATTTTGTAATGCTTGTAGCCGAGCCAAATGAATGCCGCATTATCGAAATTTGCGCAGATTTCTTGCTAAAAACATATTTACAGTTTTTAAAGCTGCGTATCTCAAAAGAGGCAAATAAATCTCCAATTATGTATCCCAATACTTGTTTATCACATCTGGAAACGTCGGTATACATCTCCATTTCTAATAAAACCTAATTTAATTTAATTCATATTACATCAACTTATATTAAAAGATATTGCATCTCATTTATACTCTGATAAAAAATTAGACTGTATTAAATTACTTTTGAGGAAGCCAATATAAAGTGATCATATAAATACAACACGCCAAAAGAAAGAGGTGTCAAGACAGGTTAATTAAATATTCGGTAGACTGAACTCTTAGAATTCGCTTGCTCTGGACTTTGCATCCCGTTTGCTGTGCCTCGCGTATCGAAAAGTTTATGAGGATGAATAAAACAGTAGGATTTTCTGAAATAATTTTCACGAAGTCGGGTAACTGCGGAGTTGTCTTGGCGTATAATCTTGAGATTAATATTAAATAGCATCCAATAATTGTTCCCAAACGCGTAACGTCTACTTGCCGCGAATCTCACACAATTGTTTAAATCATTGTATTCCGTACACTTTCACTCTGATGATATCTCTCACCTCCTAAATCACCTTCTTCGTCTCCCCGACAACGTCAAAGTTTTAAGACTTCCTATCGTGTTGTCGCCAAAACTCGCAAGATACCGCAAGTTTCCTCAAGGCAGGATAATAATAGTAACAGTACTTTTATTTTACCACGCGTATTATTGCCTTTTATTTATTATGCATTGTACGAAAAGCATTTAGAACGAACGTAATATGAATATACGAAATATGAATATCCGATGCTTTAAACTGTGAACAACAATTTGCCAAAATTACGACGATTAATTTAACTTGAGAAATCTCGGGAATCTCGATAAAATCGAAGGAAACATTTAATAAATGCAGATCTCTCGATTTTACGACTTAATGTACAAGCCATCTCGTTCCCTCTGAGATGCTCGGTCGGGCGACGCTCTAAGCCGCCCGATATTGCTGAATCTATCGCGGCCTTATCGGCCTTCATTAGTCGAATCCTACGGAAAAGAAAAGGAGAGAAAAAGCGTGCGAGCGAGCGAGAGAGAGGAACGGTGCAATTCCACTAGAAATTCAGAGTCACCACAGTCGAATGCTTCGCAGCTCTCACCATAATCCGATTTCGCTTCTCTCTTCTTTCCTCGATCCGCTGTCGCGCGTGCACCCTCTCTCGCGCGTCCCTCCGTTTGCCTTTCAACTGATAACTAGTAATTAAACAGCTCCAACAACGGAATAGGGCATTTACTCGCGCAATTCCCGTCCCTGCCTCCGCTTTTCTTCAACACCTCTCTCTCTCTCTCTCTCTCTCTCTCTCTCTCTCTCTCTCTCTCTCTCTCTCTACTACGACTATCACTACTACTATCACTACTACTAGCACCTTCTCTTCACCTAGCCGTACCGCTTATTCTACATCCCATAACTCCACTTTCAGAGCCATTGTCCATCGTGCGAATGGTCCGTGCAGGGATGATGGGATGAAGGGGGGAAGAGGGGGAGGGGGGGCGTGGATGCCCACGGGAAATTATTAGTTGTGAATCTATTCATCTTACCAGAGAAAACCGCTACGGGATATCCTGATACGATTCTCAATATACTTCGTAATAAAGCTGGACGCGCGCGCCTCGAAATCTCTAGCCCGGAGGGCAACCAGCTGCGCGTGTATTTCTGCCATTCTCGACCAGAAAATGCGAAATGCATGCTTTAATACCGTGAAAATGTAAAAACTGAATATCGGATGATTAAGCGGGAAAGTGGAATGAGCGTTCGATGGAGATTAGCTCTGGAGCCATGTTTATTGAAACATAAAATAAAGATTTGAAATAAAAACGGGATTATACGGTAATCATAATTTTACGACAAATGATACTTTTTCGCGCGGCTCTCATACATTGTTACATTAATATAGCTTTTTATATATAACAGTTTAAATTCATCTCTATTTTAAAGCCTTTAAATGCCTTTCAGACTTTTCAGAAATCGCGGATTTCGTCTTTAAATATATATTTCGTGCAAGTTAATTGTATTATGAGTTTTACGATGCAATATATTTTATGAGAAAATTTTAAGAGAAAGGATAAAAATGCTATGATTTTTCACTCCTTTAGGAAGATGCACTTTGCACGGTAATTTCATTCGCACTCGTGTCACAATAGTAAATGGCACTGCACCGCGAGACCGCAGAACTCCTAATTAGAGCGGACGAGATCGATTTCCTGCGGAGGCCGCAGTTAGAAAAGCGACTAAACGAACCTGCCTCGCGAGAAGGCGTCAACGGGAAGCATATTCGACATTGTGCTGATTGCATGGAAGAAGGCAAGCTCACGTAAATCGCGTATACAGCTGTCGATTTCCGATATTTCTCTCACGTTTAAACATATTTCAACACGTGTTTATGAAATCGCACACAGTATCACATGCTAGATCCGATCTACTACGACTTTAACATTGTATTATTGTGCGTGCCAACTAACAATAAATTTAAAAGTTAGAAATAAAACCAACTACCGTTACTGAATATTTTAAATTCCTTCCTTCGAAATGTCTACTTTTAGAAGTACATAATTTATTTTGAGAATAATATTCAATTATTATTTCTGTGACATTCTAAACTAGATATTCTAATTCATATTGGAATAGCTCTCATTTTTGATAGCAGAGAAATGATGCGAGATTGCACAAATATTAATATGAATTTCATTAAAAAGTATGGCAGATTGCACGTTGTTGATTAATTCGAAAAAATAAAATTATCGGAACGCCTCGAAAAGCAGAATATATCCGATAGCTAATCTATCCGCCGGTGAAATTGCGATAATGTTGATACATCGCAAAAATCGTGCGAAGAGTACATAAATCATGTTATGGGGCCATACTGTAATTTCTAATGGCGACACTGTGTGGGAATACAATTATTCTACTGATCCCTAACACGGTGAACGCGGAAGGACGCTGCGGCACTTGCAGCCCGGAGATCTCATATCGATAACAAACAGCAGGAACTCTCGCATGAGGTGTCTAATTAGAGCCGATAAGCTTGATTTCCGCGACACGCACGCACATATGCGCGCAATTGTGTTTAAACAGGCCCGGCAGAACAATCATGTTACGGCATTATGCACGGAAATTCGTTCGCAACTTCATTATTAATTGATCGTTGCGAATCACATCCCTCCCGACAACTCCGAGGCTATTGGTTTTTATCTGTAAACAACATCGTGAAAATTTTAAGCGCACGTGCGCTAGTCGAGAGCGGATGTTAATTGAAATTTTCAAAATTTCCCACCTATTTCGATCGGAATATGTGAAGGAAAATATATTATATTACTTTAAATGGCTATTTAGGCTACATGGCAATGGCGCATCTTCGATGTAACGTTAAAGCGGGCTTGCATTTTTGTTAAAATGTTTCCCTAAAAGAGCTGCAGCCTTTAAAAAAAAAACCCTCAAGTTTTTAGGTCCCACGGGCAACATTATGGTAATAAAAGTATAAGAATTCCGGTCACGGGTCAATTCCCTGACGCGGGTGTTTTCTCGAGCGACGCTATTTTTAACTGTAACGTTTCTTGCAGATCACGTGGATCGATGGACTGGGCAACGTGCTACACCGTGGCATCAAAACCACGAAGGAGCCGTACGATAACGGTCCGCTGACTACTGTAAAGTCCGTCCTGAGAGTGATGCCGCGGAAGGATCACGACAACACGACTTTCACGTGCCAAAGTCAAAATATGGCGGATCGTTCGCCACAAAGCGCCAAACTTCGCGTCGAGGTACGTACGAGTAATTTAGGCCTACACGTCTTGGCGTACACGTCGATTCTGACAATAGCGCTCCCCGTGCTTGAATCGGAGTTGTTACGTGTCAAAAATATACAAAGATAATATCCTGAAATAAGTCTCTGAACCGTGTCAGCAGACGGCGAGAAATCAGAGGAAAATAGAAGAAAATGAAAAGCGGGGGAAGATAGAAATCTCGCTTAAAGGGAAATAAAATCACTGGTCTTTTGCGCGCGCTCTTTTTACTCGCTGACCGGAGGAAGAAATTAACGCGAGTCGCGCGAAAGCGAGGCCACGGGACGCGGCAGGGAGGGGGCAGGGTAACGAGGGTAACGAGGCGACGTATAATAATTAACGTCGTGTCTTGAGAAGCGGTTAGCGCGCGGTAATCGCCATCCGCTGGCGCAACTTTCGTGCTGCGAGCGCGCGAGTACTTTGGCGCGTTCTCCGGGTACTACTTCCGCCCTCTTTTCTTCAGAGACGTAGACTCCATTATCCGAAGTGGCAAAGGGAACAAATAGTTTCCCTTGGAAAAGGGCAACGAAGCGAAGTCGCGGAGATTTTTGCCCGGACAGAACATTCGAATTTGCGACGACGGCGACGGCGACGGCGACGACGACGAAGGCGAAGGCGACGACGAGGACGGCGCGATATTACGAACGCGCCGTGCCGCGCGCCGACCTGCAGAGAAAATTCTCACGAGTTATTACTTAACTCTTTTACACTGCGCTGGATATATTACTCGCGCTTTTCACGACTCCTAATATAAGTTCGACGTTAATATCGCCCTAATTGGAAGCAATTCTTACGCAAGCGAGTTGGAGCGAACTCGTATTTCCTCGACTCGTATTTCCTGATTTTTTTCTTTATCGTCCACGCACGTGTGACAAAGTGTATCAATTTTCCATTTTGGAAAGAATATCTCATATTTTAGTTGCAAAATTTTCCTTTTGATAATTCAGAGTCGATTTCTACTAAAATATCTGTTATTAATATATAATCTTTTTACAGTTTATGTGACGTGTTTTAATAATATTTTGTTTGTTTATTCAATCGGATAAATCTTTTAACGTAATATTGGTTTTTAATATCAAAATTAAATATTTTGTAATAAATCTTTAGATATTAAAATTCTATTTAAATAAATCCAAAATTTGTTACGGAGAATATATAAGCTTTATTACCAATAGCAATTTTAAAATTAAATTTTTCTCATGAATTGAAAATTGAGAAAGTACTCGCTTTCAAGCTCGCTTGTAAACTGTTGTATGCTTTAACATTGTTAATACAAGAAAACTTTGTAAAAAAAATTCTATCGATAAAAGCAACTACGATGAATACAAGAAACACGCAGTGCAACAAACGAATCGGCACTAATTTCAAAATCATGATAAAACCCCTTAAAAAGGAATATGGTTTTAAATAACATGATAAATACATGTACATATAAAAAAGTTTCGGACAAGCCCTCAAAATTGAACAGGTAAAATTTCATTGAATTCTGGAAGAGTGTATCGAGTTTGAGTGATATACTACGGAATATATCTCTCTATTTCCCTTGTGAAATATGTAACAAACGCTCCGAAAATTTCAAACGCGCGGTAATGGATATGCATTATTATTATTCTGGACTACGCACACGTAGCACACTTTGGGACGAGAACGCGACGATAATATCGAATGGAGCACGTTCGATTTTCACGCGTGATGACGAGCTTAGAATATGGAGAAAGGTGATTTACGCATTTTGTTTTCAGGTACGTTACGCACCGAAGGTGTCCCTTTCGAAGATCGATCGCATCGTCGAAGGTTCCGAGCTTAGGTTCAAATGTTGCGCCGAGGCCAATCCACCCGACGTAGAATACAGGTGAGTGAAAGCACGACAGAGATGTCGCCTTTCTTTAACATGGGAACAAGGAAAATTTAACTATCCGATCGAAATGTTGTAAAATAATTAATGGAGTTTTGTCAGGTTCCACAGATTATAAAAACTCAATTTTGTTGTGAGAATGTACGACGCTGATAAAATTGCAAAATTAATTATTATTTATTAAAAATCGAGTAAGTCTCCTCTCTACGGATTTACGATAATCCGAACTTTACTCTAAATCGGGTCGCCTGGATTGTTCAATAAAGTCAATATAGCTGAACGCGAGTTTCAAAATGGTTACTTAATAGTTACCCTCTGTGTACCTATAATTAACATACAACAAGTGAAATATTGATAACAGGACAAGAAGACTAATATAATATAATATAATAAACAGAAATGGCAAATAACGCACACTCGAATTTTCCTACGTATCAACCGTAATCGATCGTAAAATGTCGAATATTTCGTTTTAATTCTCGTCAGAATTATTTTTCCAAACTTTCGGGTGTTTGCTGAGAAAATATTTGCTGGAAAACAGCCTCGCATCTAAACCGAAACTTCCCTTTTTCCATACGCAAATAAAATATGACGAGCATAAACGATCAGACTCGTATTAGCTTCCCCTCTTCTTAAAGCGATCGGTTTCCCGTGTGAGCCTTAAACTACTTAAAGCTTCCGAAATATCGATAGTTTCTCACGATATCGTGTCGCTACAGGTGAGCGACGGCGCCGTCGGCGCAGAGCGAGCACGCGAGGGCGCGTAAGCAAAACGTGAGTCGCGTTGTTCGTACATTGGCTGCGAGCGACAAAGAGAAGGCGGATGATCGATATCCGTCTCTACAAAGAGGACAATGTCAAATTCAGGACGGTGTTGCGCGCGCACGTGTTAACGTGGGGGCGCGTTTGCGGGTTTCGCCTAGCGGGCCCGCTTTGATTGCTTTTAAATTATTCGTTACGCAACATCCCGCCGGGGAAAAAAAAGGACCGCTCGCCCCCGGATGACTCGCTGTATTAATTTACGAGATTATCGGATGGTCGCTCGAATTAAATCGGTTTGTCGAAAATATCACCCCCCCCCCTCCCCTCCCGCGAGAAGCCGCAAATTGCATATCTAAAAAAACATTACTGCAATTTGCAAAAATCAAGTTTCTTTTTCAAACGGGAGAGCTTTTGGCGAACGTTTGGCGTGTAGTGTGAACGCGCAACGAGTTTTGCAAATTAACTTCATTTAATGGAAGACAGAAAGAAAAGGATTTCGATTTACAGTAATTTTTTGCGAGGACAGATTTAAATTGCGACTCTTTTCCGGTAAACTGAACATCGAGCTGTTACACGGATACAAAAGCTCAAATTCGTTTTTTTTCTCCCCCTTTTTTGAGTTACGACAGACTTTCTCCAGGCAGGCTAGGTGATGTGGGCGTTAAAGCTCCATGGAAAAAAAAAGAAACTTGATCCGCTTATGGGACTTCACAGGTAGTTGGATAGACGGAGAAACGAGTAAAGAGCAGCCAGAGGACCACATTGTATTGACGATAACGAACGTTAGTTACCAGTCGCTTTAACAGCTTTTATAGCTTCCGCTGCTTTTTATAGCTTTTACAACGGTCGCCGTCGCGCCAGTATCCGTAAAAAAAAGTCCAAATACAAGTGAAAACTGAGGAAGAGACGAGAGAGACCGACGACGTGATTTTCGATGCTTTCGCGCGGCATTAAACAACGAAGTAACAAAAGTAACAAAATCTATCTGTCGTATCAGTGTTGCAGTGATCTCATTACAGTGGAGAAAGGATTGTATAATATTCGAGGAAATTCGAGGAAGTCAGATGCGAGATAGGTAATTCATAGAGCTAATTAATTTCGGATACTAATTAATTTCGCGTTATTTCCGTGATCTAAATCGCTTTGATAAATTTGCAAGTCACAGAAAATGGAAGCACAGACAATATCTATCTTTTATTTTTGTCATTGCGAGGCTAATTTTTGTTTGCCTTTCTTTTTATGCGAATTGCACAAAATGTGTGTGAATAAAAAAGCAATTGACGCGTACGTTATGTTATAGAAAATGTATCTTAAAATCGGAACGCGTACGCACACAAGCTACTCAAACTGAAAAGGGCTTGTTTCTTGAAACATATTCTGTTTGCGCTCGAAACGAGAAACAACCCCCTCCGGTGACAAAATACATATAACGTATTACAACTCGAAATAGGAAGGTATTGCCGGATTCATAAAACTTCTTTCAATCTCGCTGCGAATAAAATATCTTGCTAAAGTTAGATCGCGTCTTTCTCGAACACTCTATAGATGCGTACACGCGGAAGAGTTGAACTCTACCAGAAGATACGAGATGACCTACAGACACTTGGATGTTTATCGACTCGTTATGGCACAGTATTCGCGCGAATGTACGTTGCACAGCGCTTTTGCCGGCATCTTTGCGAGGTAAATTGTCTGTCGGACGGCTCTACGGCTCCGATAAAATCGATTGCAATGCGAGGGGTGAAGGGCGCGCGCGAGAGTAGGGTGGTAGAGGGTGGCGAAGGATGGCGCACCACGGTCTCTCTTGCCTAGAGACACACGAGATCGGTAAGTCGTCGTTCCAGCTCGATTCGGCTCCTCTCTCTCTCTCACCTTTTCGCTGATTGTACGCGAAGGCCGTTTCGTCGCTGTGAAAAGCGCAGTCTGCCCTCTCCCGTTTATTACCATTCGAAACGACGACGACGACGACGCCGGGGTTCTTTTCCTCGATTGTGCGGCCAAACGATGCTCGAGATAAATCGCTCGGATCCTCCGTGAGGACGCCTCAGTTGGCAAAAGTCGAGTGGCGGAGTACTTCGCGGTAAGGAAACGTCATAAAGCACGTGTATAAAATGTCACCGTACCAACTTTACAAGTATCCTTCTTCAATTTAAAATCGACTTTTCTCGACATCGCAAATGTCGAGAGATTAATCATTCTTCGATTAAGAGTGATTCAAAATTAAATGAAATTAAGTTTAATTCAAGAGATTACAAATCAATATTGGGATCCATTTCATTTTTAATTAACTTTAAAGATTACCGAAAGATTATCAAATGTTAAACTGTGAGAAAGGTATTTAGCGAAATAAAAATCAAATTATATGAAACACTTTGTACAGTAATTATGTATCAATTTAGAAACATCCTGTATGTAACATGCCGAAATCGGGAGGGAGAAAGACGGCTCTTGCATCGAATCGCAGAAGTAATCGTTTAGATGCATCGCGTTATTAAAAAGTCGTATTGATCCGGAATGGAAGATGGCGACGTGTAGAAAATTATAGAACGTGGTGGAGGGAGAAAACACGAGTTGTGAAAAATGCATGATAATCCATTTTTTGATCCACAATGTCAGCTTAGTGCTGATCTCAAAGGTCAAATTGTTATATAGAGAAGAGACGCTATTTTAGATTCTTCCTCTTTAACTAAAGTTTATTTCGCTCTTCTTTTCCAGATGGTTTATCAATAAGAAAAAGGTGATCGGGGACTACACCACGGAGATGATTATTCACAACGCTACTCGCGAGCTGCACGACGCGACCGTCAAGTGCGAGGTTTCGAACGAAGTCGGCAAAAGCGAGGAGAGCCAAACTTTGGATATAAGATGTAAGCGAGAAAGTCAATTTTCCGTATGAAATAACACCGGCGGGGATTAATAACTTTTCAAGAAAACTATCAGGCGCGATATCAGATTTTCATTTTGACGAAAAATTAAATTAAATTTCGTAAAAATTTCGCGACGTAAGAATTCCAACGTTTATTCCGTGTGGGAAAAAAAAGAAATGACACTGTTTCAACGTGGCGTATCTAAAAATACAATCGCATAATAGAGGTATAAAATAGAGGCGCTGCGCGTTTCGCACGCGCGCTGCTCGACACTACGGTAAGGGAGAGAATTTCGTTTTACCGTAAAGCCGGTATCTTACAAGCGTGTTAAAGGAGCAATCGCGGTAATGATATAAAATATAGAGCGCCCGGGCCCCGTAGAAACCGGGCTCTCGCAATAAGCCGCGCCGGTAAGGAAGTAACATTTTTTTCTCTCTCTCTCTCTCTCTCTCTCTCATTCTTTCTCGTCACCCCGCGAGTTCATTTTCCCGCGAGCTGACCCGGGGGGGGGGTTAAAATTGAATTTCCTCAGACGGCCCGCAGTTTCGGCACCCGCCGCTCTCCGTGGAAACGCATTACGGCGCCACGGAAATCCTGCAGTGCGACGTAGACGGGAATCCAACGCCGGAGATTCTATGGTACCACGAGGATTCGGAGCGAACGGTCGCCACCAGCCCGAACATAAGCGTCTTTGTGAGCCCCGACACCGCCGGCCGTTACTACTGCAAGGCCCGTGTGCCCGGCTTTCCGGAATTAACCGGCCATGCCAACATCTACATTCGCGCCCCGCCGAACATAGTGTCGCAAAGGATCCAGTATGTGCCCGACGAAGGAGTGGTCAAGGTGCGTAGTACATAAATTCCTACAACGCGACGCGTTCTTTGACCCGCGATCGGTTAGATCGTTAAGTATCACGTACTTATATACAGCGCGACGCGACGCGACGCGACGTGACGCAAAGAAACGCGCGTAATTTTCTTGAGTGCCGTCGCGCCGGCGATCCGCGCGCGCGCATATATATCATGAATTATTATTGCACGGAAGCACCCTTTCACCGGAAAGATCTGTTGAGCCGGGAACGGCCAGTTATCAGGAAGCACTCAGTATAATTTACTCTGGATAATTTAGCTTCATCCGCGACATGCAAATACTCAAGAATCTGTAGAATCAACATACGGTGTGTGTTGATGTGCTCCGAGTGGCCTCGCGAAGCGTCGCTTTCGCGTCGAACTGAGGAGGAGAAAAACTCATATCAAGTCCGTTCGGAAGTTTTCGCGCAGTAAGAGTCTTGACTAAGCACAGTCTATTTAATTGGCATGAAAATTTATAAGACAATTTATTTAAAATTTATTGAAATTATATCGGTTTCAGTCTCCGCTCAAAAAGGTGTAGACTTACGTCGATGCGATTTTTCGCGTTTCGAATTCAAATAAACTGACACCCAAAGCTCGCCCAAGTGTTTCGCCAACGTTCTACAGGGTGAAACAGTGAATCGGGCGAATTTAAAGAATATCGTGAGGTGAAAAGATTTTTATACAATTTTTCTATAGACAATTGACTTTACATTAAACATTTGTTTGAAATCATTTATTCTTGGAAATTTAATTTAATTTAAATCGGTGGTCATCTTAAAGATGTGCTCTTACTTCCGGAGCACATCTTTAAGATGACCACCATATTTCGCTGAATGCACTCGGTAAATCTCCTGCATAGTTTTCACACTACCTGTGCCATCTGCTCACGCTATCAAGACGTGGAGCACAGAATTTTGAAGCTACAGGTTCTACATTGAAGAAAAGAGAGATGGTGGTGTGAAAACTATGCAGGAGATTTACCGAGTGCGTTCAACGAAATATAGTGGTCATCTTAAAGATGTGCTCCGAAAGTAAGACGTGCACACTAAAAAAAAAGATTGATTATAATTGGTTATAATAATCCAGTCTTGATAAAAGTTACCAACAAGCTTGATGAAATAGTTTCAACTAAACATGTAAGTCATTATGACAAAATAATGCTATAAAAAATAAAGTGATTATAATTATTATCAAACGTTTTGTTATCATTATTACATTTAGTAATAACTAACATAAGTATTTCAAAAATTGCATTACTAAATGCAACTTATCAGTTTATCTAGACTTTTTTTCAGTGTGGATTTCAAAACGTGAATAATTTATAACAGATGTGCTTTAATATCCACGTATCGAAAAATTGCATAAACAAAAACCTTTTGATTTCGCGACATTTTTGGAAATTGCCCGATTCACTGGTTCACCCTGTATGTGCATACGTGTCCGCTGACACAGGGAGGTGCTCACGATGATCGCCATTCCCACATTTCTCTTTCTCTCTCTCTGCGATGCTTGAAATACTTTTAGAAGAGACTGAAGTGCGCGGGTCGCCCGGGTTGACGAGGGTGAAAGACCGGTTGGGCAGCGACGGGGTTGGGGCAGGGACTCGCGCTTAACCGCAATTTTTTTTTTGTTTTATTCCACCGGCGTTTTTCCCCCGATTTGCTTCCCAGGTTAAGTGCACCGCGATATCCGTGCCAAAAGCGGAATCGGTGGTGTGGAGCTTCGCCGGCCGCGAGCTCAATTTCACGTCGAACAATACGCCGTTCTACGTGCAAGAGGAATACGCGGCCGAGAGGGTAGTCAGCACTGTCACTCTACTGGATCCCATATCGACGTACTTCGGGGATTACAACTGCACGGTTACGAACAGCTTCGGCACGGATTCCGTCATCATCAAACTGACAGCGCACAGTAAGTGTTTGATATCCGACGGCAGATTACTCTCTTGCTCTCTCCCGCCCTATCGCGCCTCATCTCTCTTAGATAAGCTATCCAAGATCTTGCGAATTCGAATGTACATATTGTCGGATAATGCGTTTCGTTTAGTCAAGAAAGCGCGATCATTTGCCAAGAGTTGCGCAGGGGGGAAATCTTTTCTCTACAAAAATTTCATTTCCTTGCTAAATAATATTTTTTATATGATTTCATACTATAACGTAATAATTTTAGACCAATTAAATGTTTATTCCTTTATTAAATTATTTATTCCTTTGCACTTTAGAAATGTCACTTTTTATATTTTATAATTATTTTTGTTTAGCTTTTATAGAAATCTATTATTTTATCTTTTATGTAATATTTTATGATACTCCATGTAAGCCGACATTTTTGTGCTAATTAAATATTTATTAAATTAATTATTATTTTACGCTCTATAAATGTCACAAGCCAGTCATTTACTGATCATATCTCCCAAATTAAAATCTTTTGTTATATAAATGGATAAAATTCTAATCCGTTATAATTTCATTTCGTTTAAAATTAGAAAATCTGTTTCTTAAATCTAAAAGTAGCTGAATGATTAAATTCCAATTCAATATCAAAGATTAGTTCCTCTGTTATTTTCACAATTCTATTTACAAAAGTTACTTTTATTTATAGCTGAAAACTTTTTAATATACATCGATGATATTCTTCGAAAGTAGGTAATTTCATTTTTAGTTGATAACGTCGCCAAATGTGTGCTAAATGTACCCATTACCAATATTAAATTTAAACTTTATATGGACTCACCATCATTCAGCGACGCGATCGCAGCAGCCCTCGTCGAAGCGCGACGATAATTCCTCAACGTTCCTCTCGCGAGGATTGAAGATCGAAGATCACTATGCACTGAATCACACACTCGCGAATATAATACGCGAATATATATAGGTATTAGCGAAATAGGTTCACTCGTAGATTGTCCTTCGCGAGATCGCGCACAAAACTTGACCTACAAATGACCGATCGCACGGTAATACGATGTACTCGCTCCCGGACTCGCCATCGCGCGACGACGTGTTTTTTGTCCCAATGCTTTCGAGACGGCGCGCGAAATTCCGAGAAATGGCGACGCCGCGCGATTCCGGGAAGACGCGCTCCGCGAGCAATTGGCAAAATGGCGGACGCGGAGCCTGTACCGGACGGTTAGGCGAATGTTCTAGCTAGGCGAGCGGGATTGTTCGTTTCCGTTGATCCATGATTCCCTCGATGCCTCCTTGGATGCGTCTCGATGATCCTCGAAGCGTTGGATGGCACTCGCGACGCTCGAGCCGACGGTCGAGCGGAGATACGAGAGACGCGGATATATCAGGATCCCGCGGGCGAATCCGATATCCATATCGGCTCGCGCGCGCAACACGTACCGGTAGTTAGCGAAATTCAGTTACGCGACCGCGGGCTAACTTCACTCGCGTGGCCGAAAAAATTTCCGACGCGACGGGAGAAACGGCCGCCGTTTTCGAGGCTCCGAGAGACGCGTAAATCGCGATCGCGCGGGTCAGTTAACACGCCGAGACGATCGCCCGTCGCTAGATTCGGTATTATCGACACTCATTTATACGCGGAGTTCACTTGGGACGGGTAAAAAGACGCGGCGATTGCGAACACCGACTTACTCCGTAATGGCGTACTAGGTGCGTAGGAAAGTTCGGCAACGTCACCGCGGTTAACTTCACGCGTTTCCGGAAAAATTGTCGACAGTGGAACGGCCGTCGATTTCGAGACCCCGAGAGACGCGTAAATCGCGATCGCGTGGGTCAGTTAACACGCCCGAGACGATCGCCCGTCGCTAGATTCGGTATCCTCGACACTCATTTATACGCGGAGTTTATTTGAGACGGATAAAAAGACGCGAGGATGCGCGGCGATTACGATTCGACTTACTCCAAGCAGCGCGCAACGCATACTGGCGTACTAGGCGCGTAGGGAAGTTTGGCAACGTCACCGCGACTAACTTCGCGCGTTTCCAAAAAAAATTTTCGACAGTAAAATGGCCGCCGATTTCGAGACTCGAGAGACGTGTAAATCACGATCGCGCGGGTTGATTTATATGTCGAGATAATTGCTCATCGCTAGATTCGGGACTCCCGACGGTTATTTGTACACGGAATTTGCTTGAGACGAGTAAAAAGACGCGGGAATGCGTGACGATTACGATGCAACTTACTCCGAGTAGCGCGCAACACATCCCAGTGAGAAATGGTTGGTTAAATCAATCGATTTGATATCTTGCGTCGAAAAGGCAACCAATCGACATCGATTCGATCTGTCTTTTCGATCATTTCTCACTGGGATACTGGCATACTAGACGCGTAGAGAAATTTGGCAACGTCACCGCGACTAATTTCGCGCGTTCCTGAAAAAAATTTTCGACGGAAACGACTGCCGATTTCAAGACTCCAAAGAGGTATGTACAAATCGCGATCGCGCGGGTCGATGAAAATTTTACATGATCTATATGTCGAGATAATTGCTCGTAGCTAGATTCGGTACTCCCGACGGTTATTTGTACGCGGAAATTACCTGAAACGGGCAAAAAGACGCGGTGATCGCGATCCGACGTACTTCGAGTAGCGCGCAACACGTAATGGCTACTCCTATAGGCGCATATTTGGCAACGGCCAACTTCGTGCATTCCCGAAAAAATTTCCGACGGAAACGGCCGTCGATTTCGAGATTCCAAGAAACGTATGTACGTGCAAATCGCGAGCGCGCGGGATCGATTTACGCCGGGACGATTGCCCGACGCTAGATTCGGTACCACCCCTCCCCCCCCCTTCCTCCCAACAGTTATTTGTACGCGAAGTTCACTTGGGACGCCAGTAAAAAGACGCGGGGATGCGCGGCAATTGCGATTCGACATGCACCGAGCAGCGCGCAACACGTTACTAGTCGTACCGAGCGATTAGGGAAATTTGATCACGTGACCGTGGCTAACTTCGCGCGCGAGCTTCTCTAGTCGAGCGCGAAGCGACCAGGGCGCCGGGAATCCAGAGACATGTTAATCGCAATCGCGTGGACCGAATAATAGATGATCCGCGCGGCATACCCGTTTCTACGCTGGATTTACCCGGGGCGCGTAAAAAGACGCGAGGATACGCGGTGATTGCGATTCGACATGCACCCGGGGGGCGAGCGCGAGCGCGCACCGTGGACGGTGATTAGCGAAATTCGACGCGTCATCGCGGCTAATTTCATGCGACGCGATGTTTTGTTAAAACGCTGAATATTAACACTTCGCCGACGGGGACGCGTAAAACTACGCTTTATATGAACCTAACGTTGTTTTCCCTTTTACATGTCGCGCATTTATCCATGACAAAGGCACGAAGGCTCGAAATCATTAACTATTATTTATTTTTATTAATATGTAAAAATTTACACTTTCCCTCCGCTTCTTGCAACCTTCTCGAAAACTTGCGATATGTAACGATGTAAAAATTAGAAATTACGTTTTAATTAAATTTTACATGATTTTTACTCGCGGCTGTATCTTCCCCGGTCGGCGAATTTTTAATGTCATTAAAATGAGACTTGAATAAAAGATAGTGGTAAAATGTCGAATTAATCTTGATATTCACATAAAAAAAAGCGGGATTATGCTAAGTTCGAACGAATCTTCTTCTCCCCTAATCGCGATAATAATAGCGTATTTCCGGGACGCCGAGTAATGCCTCCCTGATCGAAACCTTCTGTCACGTAGCTTTGTAAAAACCCTCGTGATTAAAGAGCACCGCCGTCGTTAACATGTAATTTTAGACATATATCGAAGGAGGACAAATGTAGCTCACGCCCGTATTGTCTCGGCGAGCGATCGTTAAAAAGAAAAGAAGAATATACTAAAGGTGATATCGTTAAAAACGAGAAAGTTCTAATTTTACGATTGTGATATTAACGATTATGAGAAGCCGTATTTACTGGGGAAGCAAACAATATGAGCTAATTGTAACTCGACGGAAATATATATACGTGTCTATGTGTACACAGAATATACGCGTCCGTTTTACGGTGGCCATTCGTATTTTCCAAATGCATAAAAGCTTCTCGCAGAATATATATATATATATATATATATATATATATATATATATATACATACATATAAGAAATAGTATCTTTTATTTTATTAACGATCTTGATATTTTTGTTGAGGCAGAATCGATTTCAAATATTGCTCGAGGTATCTATTATGCTAACAGAGCAGAGATAGATGTGCATAAGAAACGTTTATGGCATAAAAATGATGGAGCTAATAAAATATCCATTCGTCTCTTTGATCACATATGAAATTCGCGGAAACATATGTAGGTCTAATGGACATAGACAGCAGCTATGTGCTATAAATCGGTTCACCCTTTCCAAACAGATCGAAAGTACGTAAAGTAGTTTAAGAATGATTAGGGAGTTGAAATATTGCCAGAGTCTCTTACTCGCACGTATACTCGCCAAGATAAAGCCGGTGAAATACGTAGATATTTCGCGTATATTTAAAACCCAAGTAAATGAGATATTTAAATGTCCGACCATTTCGCTCCGTATTATATATTTATTGGAATATATATATATATATATATATATAGACAAACCGTTTTACCACTATTTACTCGGGAGAAAGACGTATATTTCCACTTTCTGGGATTTACATTGTTTGTCACGATATAACCGTCCGTAACTATATCTCATAGGCTTTTTGAGCAGAAGCCAGCAGGATACCTTTTTACCGGCGCAATAATTTGAATCCTTTTGTACCGAGGCTTTTCCGCGCGTTTACGATGCTCCGGAAAATCACAATTTGTAAGAATAATACGTTCGCGGCGGAACGCTTTATCGCCATCCGTGCTTCTCAAAAGATCAGAGAGATTCTAGATCAGCTCATTTGCGCGGCCGGCTCTCGAGTTAATGATTTGCAAACTATTTTAACGCACCGCTCACGATCAAATAATTGCCTTCGATAAATGACCCCCTGTTAATGTATATCAAATGTTATAAGCTGTTCGGAGTCACTATCTAATTTCCATGTCGCGCGCGCGCGACTCTCTGGAAAGGGTAAACTTGGAGCGTTTCTGTAAAAAAGTGACACGAGTTGAGAAACACGAGTCTCGAACTTATTGTGGCATAAATCGTAAAAATAAGCTGGCGCTTAATCCGCAAGTGTCATAACTAAGATACACGCGGATACATATTGCTGTTATTCGAGAGAGACGTCTGGCATTTGATGTTGTTGACTCGTGCCATTTTTCATACGGTGATGCGTATATTAATAGTTAGCGCGCCTCACTCTTCATCTGTCAAACGAGATTTTAACCAGCCATGACGCTTAGCGTTGATTCCAGTCGATTGGCAACTGATCTTGATCATCGCCGGATTGGTTGTCTGCGTGATCCTGATTGGCATAATAGTCTTACTCATTCTACAATGCCGCGATCGTATTAAGCAGCCACGACCGCGAACTGCGCAAAATCAAGAGACTGATATGCGTAAGTAATTAGAACGTCAATATGAACGTATATATGTTGTATATACAGAGTGTCCCGGTAAAGACCGTAACAACGCTTAATGGTAAATTCTTGAGTTTATTTTAAGATAAAAATCTTAATGCCAAAATACTCAGGCTATAATAGTTTTTGAATTAGAAGGATTTATAGTTGGCGAATAAGGTAGTCTAATGTTAGCTCGCTCAGGTGTGGTACAACACACAACTAAAGGCGGAAACTGACAGTCGCCCTTCTTGTCAATACCGATGTCGAGATTACACATACAGTAAGAATAGGTTTGCTTTTACTAATGTTTGCAAATGCACTATCTTGCAGGTCAAATTTTACTGAAAATATAATAAAAGCTAAAATATAACAGAATACATAAAACGTAACCATTTTATAAAATGTTGTTTGAGACAGCTTACATTTACAACATGAAATTTGCTGCTAGTTTCATATCTTAGCACTGTTCGTTATATACCACACCTAGCGCGTGAACTTTAGACTACCTCATTCGCTAATTATAAATGCTTCTAATTCAAAAACTATTATATAGTCTGAGTATTTTGGTATTAAAATTTTTGTCTTAAAATAAACTCAAAAATTGACGTTTAAACGTTATTACGGTCTTTACGGGACACCCTATGTAGAATGTTGTAAAAAAATAGCTCTAAAGTAACAAATGTTATATTAATGTAATATCCAATATCACACTTGGAGATCTTTAAAATTTTATTTTTACTGTTCTACGTTAACACACTGAGAAAAATTTCTATGGAATAAACCAATTAAATAGTATATCCGATTGTTAATTTTGTTTTCCGATCAATGATGGATATCTTTAGCCGATGAAATGCAATAATCGATGAAACTTCATTGGAAAATTAGTCGTTCCTTTGCATATTCGTTGAAATTTTCGACTTGATCGGATAAAAATATATCCGTTTGTTACGTAATTGAATTATTCTATTAAATAGGCTTCGATATTTTTCTCAGTGCATGCTCTTTTTTTAAGATATCTACATAAGCATCGATTATAGTTTTTCTTTCTGATTCGTACAGAGGAAACCGATTCTAATGCCGATCGATACAGAGAAAGCGATAGAAGCAGCAATCTCTCGGATGTCAAAGCGGACATCCGAGCGGGATCCAGTGTTAGCAACGCGGAAAGTGTCACAGCCCTTGACAGTGAAGGCGAAGGAAGTACCAGAGGAGTAAATGCTTTGGCGCTTGCTGGACCAGTGCCGAATCCATTATCCGGTTATCGTTACAGCGCCGATTATACCGAGCCTTCCTTCCCGCCCAAGAATAACGTAAGTGGATTTAGAGTACGTTTGCGCTCGATACTTTTATGATTGTGAGATAGCCCTTGAAGAAATTCCACGTGAAAAAAAGCTTGATTTATTTGAGAATAGACTTTTACATAGATATATTGCTCGTTATTTATGTCTTATATCTGTTCAATGTTAAAAGTGAAACTCTGCGTATCTGTTTCCGTAGGATGGTAGTAACAACAACGGTTACGTGCCATACGTTGACTACACTCGCGATTACATGCCGCCAACGACACAGAGCATGGGCGCGTCGCGAGAGTCATTGAGCAGGATACCCTCCGGCGGTATCCTGTCATCGAAAAAAATCGGACTCAGCTCGGCCAATCTGGGCAGCACGACTCCGCAGACGACGCCGATCGATCCGCGATTTTCCGCGACATATGGCAATCCCTATCTCAGGTAAGGCCAATATCTCTCTAACGCTTGTTCAGACAACAAACCGGAAAGAAAACAAGGATTTACCATTACTTTATTATTAAGACCTTGGATCGACGTTAAAATCTCTCTAAAAATCGCCGACCCAGATGCGTGAGCGAATTTGCACGAGCGACAGATCCGGTGTATCTTTAGCGTGATATAATTTCTCTCGTGTGTGGAGCCAAGAAAGTAACGCTCGTTCGCGCTCGATCAAAGTTCCAAAATTTCTCAGAGTGTCAACATAGTCACGAGAATCTTGGATCGAGCTCGCGCGGATGCCTCGGACTAATTATAATTGGCTCACGTCATTGATCGGTCGTGGATACCTTACGCGGCATCACGTACCGTTTACGTATACGTCGCGTAACGCTTGTCATCTCCGTGCGCGAGAATCTCACGTCGTACGTGCCGGGAATGTGCTCGTCGCGAACGGCTAAATTAGATATGAGAGTGAAGCGCGGTTGCGTCTGGCACGAGGCACCGGGAAATGTTTGCCCGCCTTAAAAATATTACGGAAGCGCGGTGATTAAAAAATCAACTAAGCCCGAGGGAGGGGGGGGGCGAAATTCCTTCAAAAAAACAAAGTAAATTTTATTCAAGGCGCGCGTAAATTCTGTCTGCGCCTGGTACATTGAATTTGGCTCTCTGCTTTCCCGACGAGCTTTTAAAATTCTTGCTTCGTTGCATCCAGCGATCCAGCGGTCCTCCTCTCAAAATTTTATACTCTCCCGGCGGAAGATGACCTCGAAGCGTCTCGCTATTGTGTCTGGATGCCGAGTCCACGTTTCGCCACCCGCATCTGGTTCATACGTGCCTTCTCTTCCTTCTGTTTACTTTCCTCTGCCAAGGATGCAAACAGCAACAACCTCACGTGTTTTGTTTCAATTCAGACCCAGAATCCAAGACTCCTTTCGAGTCGGACTCGAGCACAGACGAGGCGACTCGTTCGGCTCGAGGATCGAAATGAGCAGTGAATTCGTTACAGTTTCAGCTCCGCGGTTATAACGTAGTTGCAGAATAAAACCTGTCCGAGAGCTTGTCAACGTGGAGGTCTCTTGAAATCTTCCCTTTTTGAAACAGGCGACGACATATCATAGAAGAACTATTTCGCAATCCTAAACATGACTGACGGAACTTTGAGATACTTTTCTTGAAGTGATTCAATTTCAATCTGAATACATCATCATTTTTTCAGTCTCTCTTTCGCGCGATCGATTTCTATACTAAAAATATCATAAATATTTTAACATTATACATGTTTTACGAGTAAAATTTTGAAACGTTTGAAAAATACTCGATATCTAAATTGAAACGTAATAATTTATTTGAATTGAGCAAAGATAAATTAGACAATATTAAAGTTGTAATGATTTACAAGTGAAATTTAAAATTTAGTTTATTACTCAGTTTTATAAAATGACAAATGTCAGCTATTAAGAATCAACCAGCCATTGATGCGACGAGTGTATGAGAATATATTCGACGATGCGCGCTGATGTTCATACATATTATAAAGAAAGGTTGAAGCACTCGTGACGTCTGGTACAGGAGCGAAACCGCGACGAGTCGGATTCAGTTACTGTTTGCATGCCTCTGTTTCTCGCTCTCTCCCTCTCTTCTCTTGCCGCGATTTAAATTCCGACGCGGGGAAAAAGTCCGATTTCCCGTCACTAACGCTACATTTCTTTCTTACAAACGAATACAGAATGTCAGCGGCCGAGCAGCTGCGACACGCGCCGCACACAGCCGTGCCGGGAGTCACGCCGGCACCGCCGCCGTACACGCAGGCAATGAGAATGAATAGCTTGAATACCTTGAACGGCGCTGGCCCGCAGGTTGGTACAATAGTGAAATGTATGTCAAATTCCTAAACGTAGTTACGCCGGAGCGCCGGAGTGCCGCGGTGCTTCGTGCAACTTGGGGTAGATCGGGAGCAAACTGTCAATATTGCAAAGCCATTGCAACTGCGCGCGCGCTACTTTCATTTTGCAACGCTAATCCTTTCCCGTACGGCCCCATTCCAATTCCCCGACGCACGTAAATTTCTACTGTAAATTGTTTTTGCCTGTTCTCTGCATCGCATGCCTTCGCGTAAGATACGCAAAGAAGAGAAAAAAAAAAAGATCTCGCTCGGGAAAAAATAAATTAAAAATCTGGTAATCAGGTAAGTTGTATTTCAAGCACGGTTGAGTTTCATCGACGGTCCGGAGTTTAATCTTAGAGTGTATAAGAGCGGTATTAACGGCGGCATATAAATACGGGTTTTGGTAAATACACGACACGACGCGGCGCATAGATTACGAGAGAATTAAATTGATTTATTTTTTTATCCCTCTAAATCGTTTATTTCTCTAACTTTTGTTTGCTGATAAAGTTTGCAATAGTGATTTGTTAATTTTCAGTTGCATTCCAATTTAACTAAGCATGCTAATTATATGTTTATGATTGAGGCAAACGGAGTGGAGGAAAACAGACAGCGTGTAATATACATACGAGCTATTGAACGAAATAATAATGTAGGCTAGTAATAATGTTATACATTTCATAAAGTGCAATGTTTAGTCATTATAGCGAAAACGTAAAATTTTCAATTTTTTTTTCTTTAGATCCGTAGGAAAAGTACCATAATAACGTAGCTGAAATTCGTATTACGTAGTTCCACAAATCCTTTTATTTCCCGAAATGAGAAAAAATATGGCTTTTACCACTTTTCTGCTCGCATATTACTCGCTGAATGTTTTCATACTGTATAATTCACTATTTGTACTATTTGAGGCTTTATAGTTTAATGGATATAGATGGGAACATTATATGCTGAATATATATATATATATATATATATATATATATATATATATATATATATATATATATATATATATATATGTATATATATATAGCTGAAATATCTATTTTATGTTTCTCTATGGAGATGGTGTAATTAAATATGTACGTTATCATAAAAATATATTAATGGTACTTCAACTTTTATAGGTATAATACGAAATAAGTATTCAAAATTACTCAGGGACGACTATTTTATTTATGTTATTTATCATTCTCTCTATAAATTGATATAATCTGGATTTGGAAAAATCTGTAATTAATCTTTTATTCAACGAATCTGTCAAGCGATTAATTCAGCATTGAGTTTATGGAAGCAAATCTATGTGCATATCTTTAATTGACGAATATATTTCTCTCGATTAAAACAAAATTTTAATAAATAAATAAAAAATCCATGTAATTTTTTTCTTAAATTTAATTGAGAAAATAAATGATAGTTGAAAGCAAAGTATCTATAGTATTTATAGTATTTATAGGATTTAACAGCGTGGAGTTGAATGGTCGATAATGTGGCTCAGGATCCTGCGTTTCTTTTTGTTTAGGCCCCATTGTCAGCGCATTATATCACCGGCGGTCCAAACGGGGCCATGGCGACGGTGAAGCGCACATCCGCGGTGGGCACGTTAGCGACGCACGTATGAGGCCAGGGGATCTATCCGAATTAGAACCGTCGATACTCGGGCCTAACTGAAACTACCTTCGAACTCGGCCGTACCCTCGAGACGCCCCGCTACGCCTTGCTCGGTCCGCGCCCGGCGACGCTAAGATCGACGACGCGTGACGCGCGACGTCTCATTGACGTATCGGAACAAAGCCAATGTCGTTACGACCAGACCCACCACGCTCAAGACATAGAACGATATAGAGCGGAATGCGAGCGACTTGTAGGACGAAGGTCGCAGGGCAGCTGGGGCAGCAGAGGTCACGGCGGGATCACGGACCGAGCACAACGAATGGCGCAGAACGGCGAGGCGCTGAAATATATCGAACTGGTGCTTCGGCAGTTGCAAAGGGCCAGCAGAGATCATCGAGAGCTCGTGCGGCAACGTCACGCGGACGTTGAGTACGAGATCGGTAAGCGAATCAACGAGAGAGTCTGGCATCATCATTATCATCATCATCATCTTCATCATTCGCGAGACGGACGCGAGGGTTCGACGGACGGGTCTAGAACTTGGTCCAAGTCCTCGGGCAGCCCGTGGGAGTCTGATTTGACTTTGCGGAAAGCGCAACCGAACGTTACAACGAGACTGCTGACGAAGAGAAGGGATTACGGCGGAACGGCGCAGAGCACAGTCGACATTCTAAGACCAATCCCCGGGCGCGTTCGGGATGGAATAGCTGCGGCCACTTATCAAGAGATGAAATACATTCCCGAAAGTGTCGGCTGGCAGGGCGCGCGGGAAACGTTCGGTGCGTGGAGTCTGCCTGGAGCTTCGTCGAGCAGCGATCGAAGGACCTCCTCCACCGTCGTTTAACGCAGGGGGAGGGGGGAAAGATCGGCTTTGTGCCGATCCTAGGTTGGTCGATTTCAGCAAGAGGGTTGCGGAGGACCGTGGGAGCACTTGAAAGACTCGAGATGAACCGAAGACTCTCTCGCGATGGAGGGAAGCTATCGACGAGGAAACGTCGTCAACGAGCGACTCGTTCGCGTTAATGATACGCTTGCGCTAGAATTGCATCAATCGAAATCAAACTATCTCGCTGCGCGATGGTGAACGCAATGCACGCTGAAGAGACGGTCGGTGTAAAAGGGACGCCGATATCGAAGGGAACGGACGTACTCTCCTTTTGGGTCAATAAGATTAGATTTAGGACGAGACGAAGAGCGCCGTAAGTGTGCTCGGAGGATATTCGTACGAGAGGAGGGAGGAAGGGAGGGACGATGTTGGTTGGGTTCGTGGATCGAAGGTACTCTCTTCGGTCGGTGGCGAAAACAGACCACTCGGTATCGACAATCTTCTATTGACGTACTTTAGATCTTCTATATAATAAGCGTTTAATAAGACTCGCTCGAGCGGAAAGCGACGGGAGACGAAAAACTCAAACGAATCACGTCGCGAATTGTTGCTGTCGCGGTGGTAGCTGATTACCGGGAGACACGTCGGCGTGATCGACCACGCGCGGTGGTCATTTTTGCGAAATCTCGAGGACTCTTCTCGAGGCTCGAAGCTTTATCGTCGAAGTCACTTTCCTGGTAATTCGTGAACCAAAGCTGGGTTTACGCTTGACATTTACAGCGCGACAATTCTACCTGACACTGCCTTTATTAGCAAGGGTGAAATAATGGGAATAGTTTCTACTTTCTCGTAGCATTTCGTACGTATTCTCTCTCGATGATCTTAGTTATTATTTATAACAATGTATTTCTCGCATTTTTAAGTATAATATACGTATAATTTCTCGCTTTTTAAGTTTACTTGATAAAGTTTAAAAGTATGCTAAAGAAGTACACTTTACAAAATTTATTTCTATTTTTAGCCTTATATTAATTGTTTCTTCAATAAAACATTCGGGCTGTTTCGGGAGGTTCACATTCACACCGTCGAATGTGTACCTCGATGAATGCCAGGCATAAACCCGTCGTAATGAGAATGGCTGCCACTCCGATGTTCATGTGTCGCGCTGCCTTTTTGTATTTGTAGGGGAAAAAAATAATGAGAGATTAGCTTATAAGAGATGTGCTCGTGCAGCATCCGCAGACTTAAGGGCGCACGTTAGGGATTAACGACGACGCCGCGGCGGCCACGTGGCTTACGTAGCGACGATAGATCGCACGACAAGTTTTCGTGGCTTCGCGTTTCCTCCGGCCTCAAGTTCCACGTGCGACGGACAGGTAATTAATAAGCGCGGGTCCGCGCTAAGGGAAATCGGCACCGCGTGTTTTGCGGCTGTTCGTATTTGTAAGATAGATAGCGAAAATCATTAAGTATACATATATAAATATATTATACACCTGTTGTCAATATGAGCATAGGGCCTATATATAGTTTGATGGCACTACGTGAAAGCGAATTCTATTTGAAATAAGCTCGTTCGCGCGGGATGGGACGGCTTTGTGTAAATAATTATTGATAAATGATTATTATGTACGTATTATAAAAAAAAAAAAGAATACGAAACGGCGCGCGATGTTCATTGGCGTCGCGGTTTCGTCGCGCATTTTTTCAAAAAAGGGGAATGACAAAGGCGCGCGATTAGATCCGCGCTCAATTTTACTCTCTCATAACGCATTGTGTTGTCATCCTTTTCACTACATACGTCGTTTTCACTGCGGTATGCCGTGGCTCGTTACCGGGGATCGGATGACACAGATTCAGGAAAGATTTAATACGGTCGTTTTTTCATTTTTTAAAATTCCGATGAATTGAATTTAAATTATTATAAATTAAATTTAACTAATTCTTTTCTGATATTCTCAAAGTAAGTAATATGACACTTTAAAACCCATATTACCAGCAAGATTGAAATATCTAGGTAAATTTAATTTTCATGTCTTATAATAACATTGAATCTGACATGACTAAATTTGAGGTCAAAAATAATCTGAAAAATCTAAATTCGTTCTGAAAACTCTAAAAGCGCGAATCAATCATTAAATCACGTCTCAATTCGACATATTTATCTGATTTTCCTCGGGAACGATCGACGGCATGGGCGAACCTCGATTTATTATAGTGCGATCGAGAAAAACGTATCTTGAAAAATATGTCGTGATGTATAGAGCGGGCATAGGGGATACCACATTCATAATGATAACGAAACAGGGTAGCCTATCAATTATTAAGAGAATTTCAAAAATCGAAGGCTGCACGCTACAGATTAAGCCGTACGCGCGTATCCTGCATCGACAGGATAACGATTAATCCGCGCGAAGGGGGAAGCCCTCGGCGATTCGTACTATCGTCGAGGGGAGCGGGGGGGGAGAGCGAAAATTACTATTAAATGATACCGATCGTCGCACGTTGAGGAGCTAAAATTCCGATTGCGAATGCGCATACACATTCGCGTCGTCAAGAAGATATCTTTATATCGTAACGTCTGTAACATAACACTTCTGTACATATCTGGAATTATTGCTCACCGTATCTCGTAAGATTTAGTTAGTTTTGTAACTGTGAACCACTATGTGCATACATACTTCACTTTATGAGAGGCGCCTCGTGACGAATGTTTCGCGCTAAAGAGACAGAGTCCCGTTCATTGGAAAGGACATGAGCCGTGTCTCTCTCTCTCTCTCTCTCCCTTTCTCCCTTGCGAAAGGGCTTCGCAAGAAGACCTAACGAAAAATGACGGCTCATCTCCTGACAATGACCGCGACTCTTTCCTCTCGAAGCAAAAACGCGTCGTCGAAGTCACGACAGAGACAAGGCTTTAACGAAGGCTTTAATTTAATATTAACGCACCGAATGTACTAACATCCTTCTTAACTGTCGTCCACGGGGAGGAAAGCATAGCGACCCATATTAGACCTTTAAGCTGTATTATTAATTGAAATTATCCACTTTTCCGTTACAACGTCGTTTCTTTTTTCTCTTGCGTGTCGGCAAACACAAACTTTCGGCTTACCGAGAACAAATAGGAAAGAAGCGCGATACTTTAATTAATATCCCCCGTCGCTCATGACAACGTGGAACTTTTTAATTTCTGTGAATGACAGTTAATTGCGGTTTCGTCGACGCGTTGTCAAATCATCGATGCAGGCCGTTGACAGGGAAAATTATGCGAATCATCCATCCGGGGTTTCGCTTCTCGTGCATCATTCGATCATTCTGTATAATGTTCACGCCGATGTTACTGTTAACTATTTAAGACTTCGGAATCTTCAGTTCAAGGCGCGCGCATGACGGCACCATGTGCGCGCGGAATGGTGAATAATGCATATATAAGTATCGTGCTTGCAAGTGGTACTCTCCGAATGCCGAATGTACCGGACGACGGGAGGCGAAAGGGAGATGGTCATCACCGGGGAGTCTCATCGCGCGTACATTCGGCACGAGAAGTTATACATACAGAAGTTACATACGATTTCTATTATAACAAAGAGAAAAAAAAGAGAAAAAACGTAGATTAAAGAGGTATACACGCGAGAAGTAACTACAATCAATGTACTGGATGGTCCGTGTGGCGATGTTAAAATTAGAAAAAGTTTATGTCGTTTGAATCTTAGGAGTTTACGCCTTTTCTGCCGTAGGACCATCCTATACGTATTAATTGGTTATCTGTCAATTATTAATTGAATTATATCAATTTCTTCGCCTTTAGTCAAGGAACGCGGGGTGGAATGGGTGTAGCGTGATGGCGCGAACGCGTTGTTGTAAAGTCAAATTTCCTAGGCAATGTAAGAGAACGGTCCCTTTAGCGAAGCGCGAGCGACCCCGTTCGCATAACGAAAAACGATTATTGCCTAAGGGGGTGGACGAGGATTTTTCAAATTTGTTGATACTTTTCATACTTTACGACTAGGGATTATGGCCTATTACTACTATTACGCAAAGTTTATCCGCCGGCTCGGTCGTTTTTACTCGTCCTCAGCCGTGTCTCGCGCGATCGTAGAGCACGGTTCAAATCACGTCGAAATGCAACACTGTAAATAATTCCTTAGATGATACCTTAGAGCGGCATACGTCATACGTTCCATTGATCTTACACTTTAATATAGTTATTTGTCTATATTTACATTAGTAATTTAATTTTTCTTTTATTATATGTAGAAGATAAAACTAGGGCATATCCTCGATTAACAGTTTGCGAATTGTTATCTCCGTAATCTGTTTAATTACTAGCGATCCTTTAATACACCGAGATCTTATAATTTTACGACTTACGTAAATTCCAGATTCTCGGTTACTGCATAAAATGTACGGTGTATAAATTTCATAGCTCTTTTAATAGGCTTCAAAGTTATGCGCTACGACTGCATGAATATGCTAGACGCTGAGAGGATCAAATTAATTAAAATGCAAATGAAATCAGTAAATGCCGCGATGTTGAAGAGTTAAAAGAACCGAACTGAGCGGGCATCAAAAAAAAAAAAAAAATATGGCGAGTATGCCTTTCTAGGGTAATACATCCGACTTTGTTCCCTCCCGTCTTATAAATCGCGAGTATTAAAAAGGGCCGAGTCGGCTAAGAGATTCGTGAATGGGAAAGTGAATTTTTAGAGAATGAGCGCTCTCTTTACGTGCTACCGCGAGCTGCGTAACGTGGCAACGGATTACATGGATATAATCTATTTCGAATTCGACTGAACGACACACATAGGAGATAATATATACCCCCATATTTTTCTCGATGTTAAGCTTTTTCTCAGAACGTATATGGAACGTACGTGGGTCTACGCGAATCAATCGGGAGAAAAACGACGCCCGTCGTCGTTGTTCGCGTCAATCGACATCGACACGTTTCGCCGCCGGATGCAGCTGATCGTTTTGAAAGTGCGAACCGTGAATTCCCGATTCAGAATGATCACTTTCGCTCAATTACCGGGAGGAACGCGTTTATTTCAGCGAGACAACGGAGATCCTTTTTGCCGAAAAGAAAAAGAAAATATTAAATTTCTTCCGCGGTCTTCTCGCGACCGCCACTGTTACGGATGGAAGGGCAGGGAAAGAGGGAAATTAAAGAGCCATCTGCGAAAAGTCTATGTTACGTATCTTCCGTGGGTATGTGTATGTATGCGTGTGCGTGTGTGTGTGTACATGTGTACTATGATCATTTTTCAAAGGAAAGCAGATCTGTCAAATTGATTATGAATTCGACGCAATTGATTGCATTTTAATACGTTAGGTACGACACTCTCTCTCACGTACTCGGGAACAAGTAACCGATGTCAAACTGTTGCTGTCATTTTGTTTACCTCGCGATACGTCGCGCAGATACAGGGGCAATAATGAGAATCGATAAATCAGCCAGAAAAAAAGTACTAATCGTAGAAAAGAGAATTTTTTAGCGAGAAAGATAGAGGTCACACTCTTATTTGCTATTAAATGTCTTTCTTTACGATACTAAGAAGTATCGTAATCAAATGCGATTTGAAGACTTGAGATTCACTATCCACTTTCCAACTTTGATACCAGTACTTACAATTAGTTCTCTAAATAAAAACTTAATTTCTTTCGCTAACCATCCGCGATCTTCTTACATGAAAATATTTCTATATGAAAACGATACATTAAGTAATGAAATGAATTAAAAAAGTAATTTATCGATATCCGCAAAGATATCATATCGGAGAAACTCTATAAAAATTAATAAGCGTATTTCCAGAGTGCAGCGCAAATCAATTAGATCAATAAATTTTCATGTAAAAGGTACAAAAGAATTCTTGTACCGTGATCCGACGCCGATATTCGACAAAATACCTTCAAATCTCACAATTTTCACATTGCGAAACATATCCACTACGTATTTAAACGCCGATATTAGCGACATTTACTATAGTATGGTTATTATATAATATTATCGAGTTGATGGAAATCGACACGTGATTTATGAAATAGAATTTCCCCGTGAATGCAGAAACATAATCGTATATAAGATGACATGTCGTTTTACTCGACGGTACGAGAACTTTTGTTAGAAGTATTATATTCGGTAACGAATAAATTTCGAGAAACGATCCTTTTTCTTTGGATCAGGCTCGCCGACCATTTCTGAACTGATAACTTTTATCAATTAATTCTTATTACAGCGGCTTGACAATTAGCTCTCTAAATCTTGAAACATATATCAATAGAAAATTATCACTACGATAGTGACTAGTTGGAAGGCGATGTAAAATACGAACGAAATAAATATAAAATAGTTTTCTTTCTTGTTTCGTCACAGACACGAATTCGCAGGAATTTAATTTTATCGCTCGAGACTTTAGACGATCGACTCTATTCGACCAAGTCTCTCTGTCAGTATAACGAAATCGTACAAACAAAATTCGTAGAAAATATGAAATCACATATTAATCCACTATGGACTGAACCGCAAAAGTATATCGCAATATCATGCAACTTTTTATCAGCGCAAAAATTGTACCTTTCATCGAAGGATTCATCGAAGCCAAAGTTGAAATTCAGATTTTTCTCAACGCCGTATCTACAATCAAATCGCGAGATTTCAGGTTTAGCACGAGGATAAATTTCATTTCGAAATGACGTGCGTTCAATTAAAAGTACGTCAGGCACAACGCGCCCGAACGCATGTAACATATCATGTCCATTACTCGTTCGTATCGCGGAGCCTCGATTGCAATTACCGCTATCGATTAAATTAAGATTGAATTCCGAATTCCTCGCATGTACCTGTAGAACTAAAAAAAAAAAACAAGAACAAAGAGCGTGAGTGACGCCGACAGAGATTATACACACAATGTTCGCACAAGATCTTCCGTTAAAAGAGAAACGAGCGAACGAGAGAAAGAGCGAAAAGGGAATGAATGAGAACGCGTTAGCGTTAGCGTGAGAGGGAAGGAAGTAAAAAAAAATTTTTTTTTGCAATAGCGCGCTTTCGATATACGTCGAACGAACGTGAGGATTGAAAAACTGGTACATCTTCGGCGGTTTCAATTTCCGCTCGAGACAGAGCATCGAGCGACCGTAAACCGAGCGAAATTATACCGGCTTCAAATCCCTGATTAAACGCTAATCTCGACGGATTGCATGTACAGTAAATAACGACGTAAGTGTAAGATAAAAATTGCCATGGCAATTCGTAACTGTCCCGTCGCATCGAGCGCGGCGAAGGACTTGAAGCGCTTACCGTATATATCCGACGGGTACGCTATTGCAAAAACTCCCTAATGCGAGTGAGTGTGAGTCTGAGAACTTTATTACAACGTAAAGTGGTCAATCTATTTCGATATGACAGTGTGCCAATAATTCTACATCCCAGTGTAGCTAAATGTACATCACGGTTTTCTTTCTTTTCTTTTTTTTTTTTCTTTTCTTTTCATTCGTTTCACCGTAACGAGGTCCCGGGAATCCGATCGTGGCCGCGTAATCGCATTTTTATTCATCACACACGCATGATATTACCGTAAGAGTGTAAGTACAAAAGTATTACGACCTATTTACTTTCGATTTTTCACGTTTCTTGCACGGTAGAGTCGATAGATATCACCCGTATCCCATCATTCCCCTTGGCTTATCCGGATACATCTTTTGTTTTTACACACGGCGAAATTTCTATCTGATTTGTCTTATGCACGAGTGAGGACAAAGCACGATTTGCAACGATGTAAATACGTAAAGCTGTATCAGAAATCCCCTGTCAAACAGAGATTTCTGGCGATTAAGCTTCAAGCGTGAGAATAGATAGCAAATTCTAAAAGAAAATCTTCCACCTAATTTTAAAGCGAACTCTGACAAAAATTTAATGCCGAATAGCAATTTAAAACGCATATTTGTGATAGATAACGATGTGCAATTCAACTTTTTCTGTGCAAAAACAAATTAAATTCAACTTTATGATAAAATTATCATCGGGAAAATATGCGCAATTTCTGATACATCCTCGTACATTTACGCGGAGCGTATTTCTTTTCAATCGTGTAAAAAGCCAAAGAGATTTTATTTTACGTTACATTACATGTGTATTATTTGAATTACGTCCTGTACGTGGTCGCATGATTTGTGTGCACGTTCACCGAGTGCTTTAATTATTTTTATTGTTAATTATTCTTTCACACACGCATATTATACTTCCGCATATGAGACTGGTGTAACTCGACGTATTAATAGTTTTATGAAATTTTTAATTAATTTTCCAGTTCCTTCAAAGTTCAGTTTTCAAAGCAAAATATTTTTGCCTCATCTGATAAATCATGTCTTCTCCTTGATAAAGATATAAGATAAAGATAAACAATAATAGGTCAATTATCCATAATTATCGATTATGGTCAATCAAAGCGCTTAAAAAATTCTGTTATTATTATCTTCGAAAATATTGCTATTATTAGTATATGAGATTATTAAAATATATAATTAAAATATGGCACTCTCTTTTCTTCATACATTTGTATGTATATGGAGCATCGAATCTTTTTAGTTGCACCAATCACAGATTTTGGAAATATAATATCTAGAAATGTGTTAAAAAAAACGCAATTTTTACTAGCAATACGATTTTATAGCTTCAAGAACACATATAGTATATATATATATATACATATATATGATCTATTTTATCATGATGTATGTACATTTTATCTCTTATTGGTGATCGCATTTTCGTGCAAGATAATTATGTAGTACATTATTTTGTTATTTGTAATCCATTTACGTACTTATTAAGCGAATGTAGTGCCGTTTATTTTCTGTTTCCGTAGAATGTAATTTGTACATATATATATCGCCGATGTTATTATTATATTTTATTAAATATCTGCCATAACATAGTCCCCGTTAGTCTGACGTTTCCCTTCGTTATCGTATCATGTTTTTTCTTAACTCATACCTCGGATATTGCGGCACGCTATTTTTTTTTATGCTCCCTTATCCAGTGCGCAATTATCGATGCGTCGATATATTGGAAATTACATTGTATCTCGCTTCCGCGTAACGTTGTATATGTTTCTCATTTTGTGCAAGGCCGAGATGAAACAAGGTAATCTTTGTGCGACGTTGCATCGTTGCAAAGAAAATGCTAGGAGCAACCCCGAGCCAACCGTCTTTCTTAAAAGAGCACATTAATATATGCATCGGTGCACCCATTCTATTTAATATCGGCGCGTAGAGTCAAGCAAAGTAATTGTGACACTAAGGTAACAGTAACAGACAGCAACAATAAGAGCAATAATAATTATAAAGTCATTGAATAACGATGACACTTCATTCGGGCGTCATAAAATTCTTTGAAAAGCGACGATTTATCATTTGTCTCTCTATTCTCAGAAATTGTTGCATTTAACTTAGTGTCGCAGTTAGCCGACCGAAAATCTTTCGCAGAAGGGTATCGGTGAAAAAAAAAAAGAGTACGAGATATTCCGCAAGAATGTTTGAAATTTTTTTCACAAAATTTTCGTTCGATCTTGAAAAGATGCGGAGTGGGTTGAATTAATCGGAATTATATGCTACAAAAAAAAAAAAAAGAAATTTGCTACGCTAATCGCTTTATTCTTGAGTGGCACGCTCTAAAGTGTTTTTTCCAAAGTGTTTGGCTTTGCGCGAGCAGTGAAAGACGATGAATTTGCACTTTCCATGTATGTGCCTCGGAAAGCAAGACTTTCGTTGCCGTATTCGCCCAAGTATAGTCTTCTATATCTCACGTACATGATCGCGTACGATTCCTTTGTATACTATCGATGATTTTTTTCAGGGAAGGCTTAACGAGACGGTGGATCGGTTTGTGAATAATGTAAAACATTTCCTCCGGGGGGGAGCAACTTCCGGGCCCCGCGGCCAAGATGGAGATTATTTATAATTTTTATCGCTTCGATCGCGGTGGCCTGTACTTTCATTCTCTGCGTGACCCGGAACTTCACCCCCGATGTTATCCGGACTGATCTCCGTGCAAACGTTTCGCAGGCGTTTGACGAAGATCAGTTGTGTGTATCCGTTTCAAGAAAGAGAGAAAGAGAACAAATAAAATAGATTACTTCATATAGCACACAGTTGAGCAAACTGTAATGAAAGCAATGAAAGAAAATAATGCTATTTTTATATGTTGCACTTCATCATCATCTCCGCCGTAAAAAGACCCGTAGTTATATAAAAGAGAGGATCTATTTCGGTTTCCTTTTTCTTTCGAATCATTGGGCCATTTCGTGTCGCAAAAAAAAAATATCGTCGAAAAGAGCACGCTTTTATGGAGCAATCTGGAAAAAAAAAAAACGATCCGACACTTCTGCGTATCAAATCAAACATAACATTCAGAAATAAGCAGCGCAATTCTTTCTCCTTTTTTTTTATTTAACAATTAGCAAATATAGGTTTACATGATGTAAAAGCGATTTGATATAGTTTTCAAATGCCTTCTTATTATGTGAACGTGTCAAATATCTTCGGATCATTATACGAATAGACTTTGGTGACAGAAAAATTCAAATGCAAGTATTTACATACCAATAGTCGTGCGATTCTGACAAGAAATGACCCAATAATATTACTGTCATGATATTTAGCAGCTTAGAACAATCGAATCGATGAAGAAATATCTCGGAAGATGATCCAAGAGATGCTCTTGCTCACGATTAATCTAGATTAATATAGTAAGATTTACGATTATTGTATTATTACTAATATATCTACATTCCTTTTCAGAATCTACCACTATTACTTTACGAAGCTATCTGTAAATAAGTATTTTGTATTCCTGCAAAAAAAAAATAAAATTAAGAATCATTATAACTCGTCTGATATTTTTAACGCCGATATAAGTACCGCGTAGATTAATGAAAGTGATACTTTATAAATAATCAGACTTGTAGATAATATGTGCTTTTTTATTAAAACTTAAATAAATTCAAGTTTTTTGAACAATCTATCATCTGCTACCCCAAGTATTTTCCAAAAATTAATAGTACAGGATGTTAGAAAATTACAGCTATAAATGTTGTATTATTACGTTGAAAAATAAAGAAACTCTTATAAATAATTTTTTTAATATCATCATCGTGTTCATTTAATGAAAATTAAATAAATATAAAAATTAATGAGTTATTTGGCTCAACAAAAATTGGTTTTAATTTGTGCAAAGGATTCATTACAAGAATTATGACTGCAATTTTTACATCCTGTACGTCCATTTAAAAAAATAATACAATTCTGTGTATAATTCGCTTTTAAGTTATAATTGATTGCACATTTCTTTTATTCCACATGCACATTATATTAAAATAATAAAATATATTAAAATAATCGTTCAAAGACGTGTGTAAAAAACATTCCATATATTTTTTGTATATTTTTAAATTTATTGTTTGTGACATGTATAAATATCTCATTGAGAGAAATATTGTACCATAAGTAACTTTTATAATTATAATATTAAATATAATTAACTTTTGTAATGACGAATAATATCTACTAAAACTTTTACATTAACAGCAAAAAACAGAAAACTAGATATCCAAAGAAAAACAAACGAATTACAACTTTGGAATTCTAGTGTATAAGCGATCAACAACCAAATAGCTTGACTTAAAATCCAAGAACACATTAAACATATGCCCCTGCGTAGACTTATTTCGATATTTGGCAGACACAGAGGTAACAAAGACAGAAACCAGAAGAAATACTGAGAAGTTATCACCGGGTTATATATCACCGCGATTATCGCTTGGATGAACATAGCAAATGGCAATTTCGATTTTTCTGAATAATAATATGACGACATTAACAACAGTAATAATTGTGGCAGAAACGTAAGGACCTTCTGAATTATATCTTGTGGTTGATTAGCGGATAAATAGAGCATGTAGAAATATACGGAAAAATTGTGCCTTGTGTCTTTACGCACTAAATGATATATAAAACTCTCGTACAAGAATCTAAAACCATACAGGTAATAACTCGTGATTGTTAATGTAACAATCGAGAACGCGCAACTCAGCACAAGCCTCCATTGGTTCCTGTTCGGTAGGAAACGATTATCTTTACAGAGAGACAAAAACATGGGCAAACTGAACATCAACGGATACAATCGGAAATGTACAGATATTCCATGTAACAATCCGGCCCATACAATTTTGTCTCTTTGCAAAAAGTCTAATGTAAGTACAACTAAAAGAACTGCCAATGAATCTGCGTTGCCTCTCGTCGAGATCACCAACGTTAACGGATTGTAGAGCCATAGAAATGCGCAGTAATCTTTCATGATCTCGTTACATCTCTGTCGCGCAAGAATATTTTTAATTAGGACCGCGATCAATATGTCTACTATGGAAAATAAAATCTTTCCGAAATCCTTGTGTAATATGACATTTGGTATCAAGAGCCAAGCCAGAAAGGGCGAGTAGCGGTAAGTATGACGATCGAACGGTGATCTCTGTTCCACCACATGCCTCGCAGCGTCAGTAAATACTTTATAGTCCACATCTGTATACGGTACTGCGAAGTATTCGTCGTGAAAGTTGGCGTACAGTATCAAGACTAATCGTAGAACAAACGCCAATAAACAATGCAACGTAAAGAGCGAGAAACTTTTTTCATCGCGTGTCGCAGTCATCATTTTCGTACGGCTAAAGGTAAGGAATTAAATCAAAAAATACACAAAACTCACTGATCAATCTTCAAACTCGTTTATAATCTCGTATTACTGCTCGCAGCGGCCTTAACAAGACATTTTTTCAGTTCGTTGAACTCCGCGGCGCAGGCGTTCTTCTCTAAATTCGATTTCGTCTCGAATTTCGCTAATACGCAGGACGCGTACTTTGTCGCCGATTCCTGACATCGAGCTAACAAAATTGGATATTGTCTCAATCTATGCTTCGCTTTTTTCACAGCCTCCATTCTCTCATGGGATTCAATTAGAAACTTCAATTTTTTTCAAATTCTCTGGCGGTTTAACAAAGAACACGTCGTAAATTGGTTTGCTATATAATATACATACACAAATCGTTGTGCCCACCCAAAAAAAAGTTCGTGGATAACGTTGCGAAAATCTTCTTTTCGGTACTGCTATCCTTTTCCTTCCTTCGTTTTGCATTGCTTATCTTATAGCTTTTTTCTGGAAAAAAGAAAAACAAGAAAAATTAATCATTAAAATAAAGTTTACAGAAGCTGAAAAGTGATTACGTAGCTTTAATAAAAGATTCTGCAACTGGATGAAGCAAATATTATATATATAGACTTACATAATCTACAGTATTATGTTGGTACGGTTTTGAGATATCTATGCCGTCGCAAACCGTAGAATTAGAAGAATGTTTTATGCAGCATTTTCTTATTTCTTCGAGTACTCCTTGACAACGAGAAGGCTGATAGACATTGTCTAAAAACAGAAAAATATTTCACACTTATTTTATTAGAAATTTATACATGAATTTATTACATTATTTTGTTACTCGCATTTGTTCATTATTGCTGATATGACATGTGTTAAACAGATTATTTGCATTTTACACGAAGAGTTTTTAGAACAGAGCAATATAATTGAAAAGATTCGGCAGTGTCATTCAAATAATTTAAATAAAATACTTTCACGCTAAATAATTAACCGAAATATCAGCCAAATTCATCTGATTTTTATGCTCATCTCAATTGGAGAGGTTAGAGAATTTTACTGTTTCCTAATATTTTGATTAAATTAAATTGTACAAACCTTTTAAGCACTTCTGCAATTTACATGCAATTTGTTTGCAGGGATCGGTCGTCGTCATACAGAATAATTTTTACAAAAGGATGTTTAACTTTTCTTTTTACACGGAGTACAGAGCAATCTTACATAACTCTTGACCAACATTACATAGGTTAAGGTTGGTTTCATATGGAGCGTATCTTGCGTAAGCGTAACTTGCGCCGACCAATCACAACATCTTAGGTCTGTTCTTTTTAGCTAAACTAGCTGCACTAGTTCAGAGTTTATCCTTCTCCTTCCAATACGGAGGGAAAAGGATAATCTCTGAACTAGTGCAGCCAGTTCAGCTAAAAAGAACATACCTCTTATTTGAATATCAGCGGACGCTACAGATAATGTGATTGGTCAGTGCAGGTTATGCTACGCAAGTTACGCCGCATGTGATGGCACCCTAACGTTTCCGAACGCTGTACCGTGTAGATCCGGAAAAATACAGTGCATAAAGTGCAACTAAAACGTTCTGACATTTAGATGACGTATACTACCGGAATGAAAGAAAAATAGAGATATGCCCGATACTTTTCTTTCATTTTCTAATTATTAAGTGCTTCTGAAATGTTATCATTAAGATGTTTATTCTGTTATGGAGTGCTGCTGGCTGCACTCGTCATAATTTTGGTAAGTTGAGGTTATATTATACTTTGACTCAGAACATGTTATCATTAACAATTTAAAGAATAATATAATATTATTGTACAATTTTATTTTATTTTAATAATAATTTAATAAAATAATAAGATAGGCGGGTAGGGCTTACATATATCAGTCCCTAATGTCATCTAGATTTATTAAGTTCCTCTGTGACTTCTCGCTGTAAATACTTAGAATGTATACGTGAGATAAGGACCGGGATTCGAACCTGAATTTCTTCCCTTCCTCCGTACTAGGCTGCGGTCGACTTGACGTTACAAATATTTTCAAAGCATTTTTTTTCTTTTTCTATCTTTATTGAAAAAAAGGAGAAGAAAACTACTTTGAAGCGTTTGTAGCGTCAAGTCGACCGCAGCCCTAATCACTCGCGTTATTATGCGTCATCTAAAATGAAGTCGCATTTATTTTTATAATACAGTGCTTTTACAGAAAGTGTGCGTGTCTGTTTTAGTTTTTCATAGTAATGTACGTGACAAGCGAGCGATATCCCAAAATCTCGAGAGATGAAAGTGAAAAGTTCTTTCTCAATTGTCAGACAAGGAAAAGGGAAGCATTCCCCTCGCTACATGATCCCTGGAGCGTACATCTCAGTGTTATTATACCTGCTTATAATGAGGAACAAAGACGTAAGACTCATTGTATATGTATAACCTATAGACATCATTTATATGTTATTTATGTATTTTTACTTTTATTTTATAGTGCCCCCAATGTTGGACGAATGTCTGGGATATTTGGAGGAATGCAGGAAGTCTGGATTAACTTACGAAGTGATAGTAGTCAGTGATGGTAGTACAGATAAGACTGTAGATTTGGCGCATCATTATGCATCAAAATACAACACTCTAAGAGTGTTGAATCTTGTAAAAAATAGAGGGAAAGGTGGTGCTGTAAGACTGGTTAGTAATTCTGACGGAGCTAAAGAGTTTTGTTGTTCTTAAGTAAGTCAATTTTAGATTGTCATATATAATTTAGAATTATTATATTTCAATTTATTTGTTTAAGGGTATGCTGAGTGCGAGAGGCAGCGCTTTATTATTTGCAGATGCGGATGGTGCTACTAAATTTAACGATTTAAAAAAGTTGGATGAGAGTTTGACAAGTGTTTTAGGGTGTAAGTTGAAGAAAAATTTTAAGATTTTGTTATTATAGTTAATTAAATATTTAATTTTTTATATTTAATAATTCTCGAATGGAGCTAAAGATTATAAGTTATTATATTAGTAACATTACTAAGTCTAATCAATCTGTTTTAGTCGATTACATGAGTAAACCTGAGAAAACGGCGTTATCGGATGCAGTAATATGTGGATCAAGAGCGCATTTAGAGAAGGAAGAAACTGCCAAACGATCCTACTTCCGACTCCTTCTCATGCACGGATTTCATTTCTTAGTTTGGCTGTTGTGCGTTAGAGGCATTAGAGATACACAGTGTGGATTCAAGCTCCTAACGAGAAAATCAGCGAGAACGATATTCGAAGCGTTGCATGTCGAACGCTGGGCATTTGACGTAGAAATGCTCTACATTGTTCAGACTCTCAACATTCCCGTGACTGAAATAGCGGTTAACTGGACGGAAGTCGATGGTTCCAAGATAATACCGTTTTGGAGCTGGCTGCAAATGGGCAAGGACCTATTCTTTATCTGGGTTAGATATAGAATCGGAGCATGGAAGATAAATAAACCTAAAACGACTTAATATTAGCGCACATGAAAAGAAAGGTTTCTATCTTGATTGATCTTTTTCTCCTAATCTCTTTGTAAGACTATTTTTAATAATAAAATATATTATGAAAATTATACACAATACAAAAAATAGCTTATATGATATTCTTCTTGAATGATACATAAAAAGATAATAAAAAGAAGATAAATATGATAAGAAGGCAAGTGGCCAAGAGAGGTATCTCCATTTTAGCCTGAAGATTAAATCCCAATTCCAATATACATCTAGATCTTTTATATTCTAATAAACATATAGATCTTTTAACAAAAACATTTATAAATAAAAAGAACAAACATCTTAATGTTATATATTTAAAATTAATATATATAATTAATAAGAATAGTTATATGTAGAAACATTGAAAATATTAACTAAATATCTAAATAACAATAATCGAGATAAAAGATATATTTCCTACATTTTATTTACATTCTCAATTATCTGTTTTATTAATTAAAACATCGTTTTACATAACATTTTTCCCTTTTTATTGAATTATACGATTGCGTGTATATTACTGAACTTGCATCAGCTCAAGAATCAGAGAGCAACAGTTTCCTAGAATCTTCTTTTATAAGAATAACCACACTAATTTACGATACAGCTAAAAATAATTTTATAATGAAAAAGCAGGTTTGTCAATATCTTGTTAACAGATAGATATATATTTTTTTAAGCTGACCTTTCTGCATCTTCTATCTTTTCTTCCAATATTTAAAAATCTCCGCCTATCTCATTTTAAGTGCGAAAGGTGCAGCGAGCTGCACCTGTAAAGTACAAGCCTGAACACATTTTGGAATGCAGTCCCGGCTGGCATTGGTCAGCCGAGCTGTATCCGTGTATAAAGTGACGTGTCCTTAACGTCACGCTTTCGGGAAATTTCAGCGTAGAACGGCGGCCGTTGTCAGTGCGCTATTGACAAACGCAATATCGCGTCATATTGTCGTCTCATTTCATCGTGACATTCCTCGCCGATTAATCAAGAAAAATGTCGTTTATATCGCCGATGCCGAACCAGCAATTTCTTTGGGATGTATTCCAGAGGTACGTCATTCGCGAGTATCTACAAAAATTATTCCACAATTTATGTTCCACAAAAAATAATAAATTGTTCTATAAGTATTGTATGACATTACTTAATGCGTATCCTCTCTTTTCAAATACTGTCAGACGCTCGCGGCTTTCCATGCTCGATGAGAACTCTTGTTTTCGGGAGTTTGTTTAACCTACACGAATTTTATTTTTGTATTTTTTTTTTTCATTTTGCAATAGGTGCTTATGACTGCATTTGCTTTGGACGCTCACGTGCTGAAAGCGTCATTTTATCCTTTATATATAGAATGACGCTTTCAGCACGTGAGCGCCCAGAGCGAACGCAGCCCAAATGTGTTTCTTATCCAGAAAAAAATTCCTCCATTTCCACTCCCTGACGTAATCGTTTGTTAACAAGTTCAAAGTGTAAATAAAAAAGTGAACAAGTTTGGCAATGTTATTATAATGACAGTAATTCAAAATAATGATTTTATCAGGGTTGATAAGGATAGATCCGGTGCAATCTCTGCAGACGAGCTGCAACAAGCTCTCTCAAATGGTACATGGACGCCGTTCAATCCCGAAACAGTACGTCTAATGATTGGTATGATACATTTACAGTATATATTCAAAATGACCATGTGAATTTATAATGTATAGATTACTTGTATCACTCTGTAGTTTCTTCTATTGCTGTAATCTTCTTATCTTCTCTATAGTGCTAAACGGAAAAGGCTGAATATCTGTCGCTTGACGCTACGAAGATATAGTTTAATATATTCTCTTAATTCTTTCAAATCATAGCATGTCGCATACTCTTAGTTCTCCCAATAGATTATCGTTATAAAGTGGCACATATACGATATCGATTTGCATGGTCTTTTGATATTATTATCATTTTGTTCCTTACTTTTGTTCGTACAGGTATGTTTGATAAAACCGATCCTGCTACAGGTATGTTTGACAAAAAGCAGACAGGTACTGTGAGTTTTGAGGAATTTGGAGCGTTATGGAAGTACGTCACCGATTGGGAGAATTGCTTCCGATCGTTTGATCGTGACAACAGTGGCAATATTGATCGCAATGAATTGAAGACAGCTCTTACAAATTTTGGATATCGATTAAGCGATCAGATTATTGACATGTTGATACGAAAGTACGATCGTGCAGGACGTGGTACAATATACTTTGATGATTTCATACAGTGCTGCATTGTCCTATATGTAAGTTTAGGTGTCTAGGGATCTAAAACTATTTCATTTCAGGCATGACTCATGGCCTTGTCTGAAAATATCAATTTTTTTTATTTTGATTAAGGAAAATTAAATGGGATCTTTATATGCATTCAAATCCTTTTATTGTTTATTTAACATTTATTGTTATTTAAATATTTTTCTTGTTAATTATAGATTTCAAATAATATTCATCGAACCCGATATTTTAGCTTACATGTTTGATCATAATTTTAAAGTATATTTAAAATATATTTAGCTGATCATTTTGGAAACATTTGAATTTATTGTGAAGAAATGTAATTATATTTTCTACTTTTAGACTCTTACATCTGCCTTTAGACGACTGGATACAGATCTGGATGGCGTCATAACGATTCACTATGAACAATTTTTGGGCATGGTGTTTAATCTTAAGATATAACTTGCACTCGCTGTTACTCTGCAAATTTTTCTTTTCTTTTCGCCAGCATATTTAATACATAAAGACGCACTAAATTGCCAAATAAAGACATAAGACTTGTTATGTGTTATATATAAAAAAAATTCAATCTCCAAAATTAATATTCGTATATATCTTTGCAGTATTAATTAAATTTCATCAGATTAACAAAGTTTATTAGAATTAATCAATATTGGTAAATTAAAATACATGTCCGTTTATTTAAATATTTTCCTATTCATATTCTTAAATTTTTTTATTTCTTATAAAATATAAAATATAATTTTATGTGACATTCTCTCTTGTCAAATAATAAATTTTAGAAATTCCGAAGTATGCCAACAGGAAGTTTGTATTAATAGAGATATACTATTATATTTATTTAAGAAGTGACCAACAGTAGTTTGTTAATGCAAGTCAATTATAATAGCTAATATTTGTTACAGAACATTATTGATTATTATTGTTTGCAAGTCAAGTTTGAATACACTATATGTGACTTCCAGCATTACTCCAATTTACATATATACATATGTATATAAATTGTTATGTAATGAAAGAATTTATGAACATAAATGTACGTTTAAACAATTCTAAGCAACAATGAAAAAAAACTGACAAATGTGCTACATTTCTTGATATGCTGTTACACATATTTTATGCATATAATTAAAATTTGTCTATACGTATAATAATCATATAATTGTATTTTTCTATAAATGTTATATATATATATATATATATATATATATATATATATATATATATATATGAATGATGGTTGAAAAATATATTTCTTCTACAAAGCGATTTATTGTGTATTACTTTTCTAAGGTCAGGAATAGATAAAAAAAATAGGTCATTGTGTTAAAGATATTTAGTTTATTAAAATTTTTATCTTAATAACTTTTGTTTTTACAATTTGCTCTAATTATTTCTTTTCCTCAGATTTACAACTTTTGGACTTTTGCTGACGTATCGATGCATTAAGGTCTTCCTCGCAATTGGAATATGCCATACCTAATCCGAAACCAGCACCAGTTATAATGGGCCACTTCCTTCCTATTGAGAAAATTCAATCCATATATATATCCTATTCCTGTTGTAATTAAAAAATCTAACAAAACAGTATGATTTTTTTCTGAAGTTTTACAAATTCATTATTTACTTGTCCATATATATAACAGTCAAATCTCTAGGATACATTACAGTCTCAGTAAACATCTATATTCTAAAAATCATTGTTTTTTATACAAGATAAAATCTAAAAACTATACTGTGAATAAAAAAAATTGCTTACTTTCATTTAGAATTAAAGGAAACTAAAGAAAAAAAATATTAACTCTCTAATAACATTACTTATGAAAAAAAAATTACATAATTGATAAATGTCAATAAATTATTGAGACTTAAAAAATATAGAAAAACTCCAAGTGACATGATATAGATGATTAACAAAATTTACATTCAAATATATGCAAGATATTGATATTTCATGATGCTGCATCGAAACTAGGTCTTTAAATATCTTGCTATTGACTCGGACAATTATATTAATAAATACAGTTATGTCACAGGGGTGTAACACAGCACAAAAACACGCGCACACATATCTGCAACAAGGTGATCTTACTTTTGAAGAAAAGTAGAGAAAACACTCCGCCGAGGACTACGCCGCCACCTGAGGAAAGAAAGATCTGTCAGTAACGTTCATGGATGGTATACTCGTCGTCGCGGACACGGTTCGAGAGCGATAATTACCCAGCTTGAGAATGGCGTCTGTGAAGCAGCGGTCCCACTTTCGTCCGATCTCATCCTCGGCCCACATGGCGCCGGCCATTTTCGCTGGTTAGAGTACCGCTGCCGTTACGTCATTCGCGCGAAACCGAGACGTTCATGTGCATCCGACGATCGGTCATATTGATCCCCGCCGGGTTTACACGCCTCTTTCTCCGTCCCGTTCGTGCGCGCAGTCGCGCAGCACGCGAGAATTACGAACTACCGGGACGACGGAAATAACGAAAAAAAACTGGATTCCTTTCTGTCGGTAGTTTTCGTTTAGAAGTGGAGCTTCGTAACGCGCGCTTTTGCGCTGTTCGCGCACGTCTGCCAACCTGCAACGATTAGGGCCGGTTTTTCCAATTTTTTGATAAGCTAACAGTTAAATCATATGTCTGGCTTTGTTTTATCTTCAAATTAGACAAGTTCAGACGTATGATTCAACTATTAGTTACCAAAAAGTTGGAAAAACCGGCTCTCAAACATATGATTCAACTATTAATTAGTCTATCAAGAAGTTGGAAAAACCAGCCCTTTTGTATTGTATTAAAATGATAGGCCTTCATTCATTAAAATTCCCAGGTAGAACAAAAATTATATTGATATCAAAATAATGCTATAATAGCAATAAAATGACACAATAATGACATTTTGGAGTCATTTTGACATGTTTGTGACTCGTTTGAACTTGGGTTGGCGGAAGGAGCCGATAAATGTATTTACAGGGCCCACAATTGATGTAGACGGCCCTGGTCTCGATTGTTGCCCACGAGGGCTCGAACTCGTCGCGGTCGAATCGCGAACGTAGCACGGCGTGACGTAGCACGGTTGGCCGGCCTGCCGGTGAGTCCGTAGGCGACTCACTTCGCCCACGTCCCGTCCCGAGCGCGAGGAGGCAGGTGCGCCGCGCGTTGGCCTGTCGTCCGCGAGCGTACAGATCGCGGGGTGAGGACGAGTCCACCGGGGCACCGTTCGTGCGTGCGTTGCAAGATATCCGCGCGCGGACGGCTCCGCGGGTAAAAAAAAAAAAGCGGGCGCCGCGAGGTCGACCGTCTCGCGTGCGCGCGCGCGCGCACGCGTGTCGCCGCGGCAGCTGCAACATCCGGCGGGAGCCAGTGCGGAGCACACGTCGAGGGAAGAGAGAGAGGTCGGAGCGGCACGCACCGCGAGTCCGGTGTCGTGGCGGCAGTGACAAAGAGAGAGAGAGAGAGAGAGTGTGTGTGTTAACGACGCGGGTGTAGTGCACGCCATTGAGGAGCAATCGGGAGCGCCCGACGACTGTTGACGCGGGTGCGTGGGTGCCGCGAGGGGTGAAACGCGGCGAATTTGACGGGCGGAGAGTCGGGCGCGATCCACGTAGGTGGGAGGGAGCACGCGCGCCTGTGCGACGCCCTAGGGAATCTCGGCGCCTCGCCGTTGCCTGTCCCGCGAGAGAGAGAGAGAGAGAGAGATCGGCGGCGACGGCAGCCGCGCTGCGTGAGTCGCGCCACGAACGGAGCCGTGGGTCGCGCGGAGTCAAGAGTGTGAGGTCTGTCGCGTCGAGGCGAGGTGCTCCTGGAGCAGCGTGAAGTCTGCGCCGCGAAACCATCAAGCGAGAGTCTCGATACGCGCGCGCGCGCGCGCGAGCGTACGCGGCTCGCTCGCTCGCTCGCTCGCTTGCTCGCACAGGTAAAAACTCGCGGCGCTCCGTGCGGCGCGTAATGGAGGAGCCGACGTCCGCGAAACTCACTCGCGGTAGTACCAGCAGTAGCAATCGCAGAAGCAGCAGCAACAGCAGCATCAGCAACCGCAACAGGAGCAGCAACGGCACAACAGTGCGCAGCAACGACCGTCGCTACCGCCACCGCCGCCACGGTAATGCCGTGCTGCGCCGCGTCGCCAGAGCGTGAGCCGCGCGATTCCTGTCGTCGACTGTTCCGGCACCCGGCATCCCGGCGGCCGCCGCCGGGCGCGAGAGACGGGTCGAACGTGCTATGGGATCGTCCGGTACGGGGACGCCGTACGACGCCGCAAAAACGACCGTTGGAGCCCTCCTGCTGCCGTGACGTCCGCCGCCGACCATCCGGCCGCGTACAGGGAGTAGGAGCGACAGCACCTCAGCGACGCTTCCCTGGCGCGTCGCGACGCACCGCGCCCTTCCACGTCCGCGTCCCACGTTTCCTCGGTCGTTTCTAAACAACGCCCCGGGCGAGCGAAGAAGCCGAAGGTCGCACGGTCGCGCGAGAGGTTAGGCTGGCATGGGGGATTGATCCCCGTGAGGTGGCATCGTCCGTCGAACTCTGACAATCAGCCAGCAGCCAGCCAGCCAGCCAGCCCCCTCGGCACCCTCTCGCTCTTTCTCTCGCTCTCTCTTTCTCTCCTTCCTCCCCTTTCCCTTCCCTTCCCTTCCCTTCTGTCGCCGCCACCCGCGCGTCCTACCCTTCCGCGCCCTACACGGTGTACACCGCGCCCGCGCGTGCCCTTTTCCGCTTGCGGAAACTGCGGCGAGTGTCGCGTTGTGTCGTTCTACTCTGACGTACCGTATCGCGTCGCGTCGCGTCGTCGTGCCCGTCGTCCGCGCTTCCCAGAAGCACGAGGGATATGCCCTGCACGGGGATCGATCCCCGTCACTGACCCAAAACTGACGTCGCCGTCGTCGCCGTCGCCGCGAGTGTGGTGAAAGAAAGAGAGAAAGAGATCGTGTGCGCGCAGTTAGATCGTGTATCGATAATTAAATCGCCGCAACCGTGGATAACAACGGCCGGTACGAGATGCAGAAGAGGGACGGCAGGGACAACCGCGGCGACAAGGAGCTCGGGGCGCGCAGCTCCGAGCGCGATCAGGAGGTCGCCAAACGGACCTCCAGGGGCAGCGGCAATGCCGCCCGGTCGAACGTGCACTCGTCCCGGCACAGCGTCACCTCGTCGTCCGGCGTGCTCATGGTCGGCCCGAACTTCCGGGTCGGCAAGAAAATTGGCTGTGGAAACTTCGGGGAGCTTCGTCTCGGTGAGTCCTTCTTACTGTTTCTTCCCCGCGTCGTCGTGTGACTGAACCGTTTGACGGTGGAGGGGGGGGGAGAGAGGGGATGAGCGAAACCTACATTTTTGGGAAAGTAGAAGGAAAGTATTTGGTGCAAATGTTATATTTTATTGTCGTCTCGCTCGATCATCCGTCTTGACATTTGAACGAACGTTTTCTGCGGAGTATCGCAACGTTGATTTTAGTGGCAGGTTTCCTTATGAAATTATGATCGATTTTTTCTTAGTGGAGACAGAGAGATACCGACAGTTGTCGAGAGCGATTGAGGATTCTTCTGCAAACTGAGCTTTAGGAACATGAATAAAGGAAAAAAGTCTTATTTTCCTTTTAATTCTTAAAATATATTCCATCGCGATTTTAAGTTGTAAAGACGCGTAACTTAAAATGAAAAGTGAAGGATAAACGATAACCTCCCACGACATTTTTATTGAGGAAAAGTCGACTCTAAATTAAGACATTTCGCCACTGCAATTAAGGTCGCGAGAATTGCGGAATACCCTGTACATGTATTTGTAAGAAATATCGTGACGAAAATCTGTTTTTGATAATTTTAGACTAAAGTTCACTGAAGCTTTTGAATTTGATTGATTCTGCAATATATTGGTGCGATTCACCATTATTTTTTCGAATTTTTTTTAAAACACCGTTACTTTTATATTTTTATATGTTGAATTAATTCTTTATGTATATATAATGAAGTGAAGTGTATGTGTAATGTAGTAAGAAAATTTTTTAAATATTTAAATATTTATTCATTGCAAGTCTATACGAAATATGTATAATCAATTAAGAAAATTAGAAAAAGTTTTTAATTTTTATTTATCAGGAATTTATACGAAGTACATATAATGAAATTGATAAAATTAAAAGAATTTTTAAATATTTATCTATTGCGATTTTATACGTATGTAATACATACAACGGTTTTATTTCGTACAAATTTGTTAAAACACCAAAAAGAAAATCAGATAAAAGTGCTGAGCTGAGGAAAGATTTCGGAATAATGCCAAAAACGACGAAAAGACATACAAACTTTTCTCATATTTTGTAGAAACAATAGCAAAATGACATGTTCTCATGTGGTCAAATCTGTAAAGTTGGCACACCGAAATGCGAATTTTTCCAAAATTTATGTAACATTTGATTGTCCACAATTTGTCCGCTTTTGTCTACATTTGTCTATAAATAATCGTGTTCTGTTCACCTTGCAAAATAATTAAAAATAAAAGTTGAGCTTCATCATAAGCATCTTTTATTTTTAATTTTTTTACACGGTAGGAAAAAAACGATTATTTATGGACAAATGTGAGCAAATTGTGATCAAACGAGTGCCATTTTATAAAAATAAATATTTCGTAAAAAATTCACATTTTGGAATGCCAACTTTACAGACAGCTCACGTGGTCAGCCTTTCACCGTTTTTACGAATCGAATTATGAACAACGTTTACCACGATACTGCAATCTGCAGACTTGGATGTAACGTCGGTGAAATTAGAGGAGTTATCAGCGTGCTCGCGGCGAGAGTTTGTATGACTAATGACGTCTGCCGCGTGTTGAAAACAATGATTCTAACATCGGGAGAGGCTAACGCTCTCCCGATTATCGCGGCAATGGCATAATACAGAGCGGTTCTACATACTGACGCTACTGTATGTAGACCGGAAGCCCCTGCAAATATTGATGTTCCTCCCACAAGCGCCAACGTGTTCTCACAATTATTAAACGCAAACAGTGCGATATTTATTTTTGTCCCCTTTGAATTATAAAATTAAACGTTCGCTCGCATCACGTTGATCTTCAGTTCAAAACGTGCGATTTAGAAAACTTTTGAGAAACTTGTACAGTAGTAGTGATATAAGATGGGCGGCGGCTGGTATAATCGCTAATGTCACCTAGAATTAAGAAAATTTTTCCGTGAGTTTCCGCTAAAAATGGAATGTATGCGGGATGAGGGACCCCTGGGAATTGAACCCAGGACCCTTTTCCGTTACTAATCACTCACGTTAGCACAAAGCCACGCGTCATCCCAACTTGTACATGTGTATACATATTATTCTTTTCATATCCATTTCTATTAATTTTTTTTTCCATGTCTTCCAATCTTTTTCTAACCGAAATTAGGACGGTCGTGTTACGGAAGCTCTCCGACGTCTTTTCGAATTTAGAATTTGCCGAAAAGTAAACCTGTTCTTTCGGCGTTAGAGATACCTCCTTACTGACGTTTCTTACAGAGAAGACGCGAGTTTCTCAACGGAGAAATCTCTTTTGCCGAGCTGACGAAATATCAGGCGGGCTGACACAGCGAAACGGCTTTGCAGCTTTGATGCGCTTGGAGCAACATCTTGGTAGCGTTTCATCGCGCGCGAAACGATGCTCAGGGAAACATTGCGTTTTCCAATGTTAACGGCCGCGGTTGTTACTGCAAAAGCGTTCATGCGGAAAATCCTACGGCGCTCGGCTCATTGCACGGTTTATAGCGAGCCGCGATTTCGCTAACGCGTTATTACCCATTCGTAATGATGACTTTGTTAGTAATAACCGCCGTTAACAGCTCGTTCGATGTCATCGTCAATGATTATATCACTCGTGACAAGCTAGTAATTAGCTCTCATCAGCTTCTAATATCAGAGATTGTATACTTAAAAAAGGTAGATAGACTTATCTTGCAGCTCTGTTTGCTTAGAGGTGAGAGGGGAAGGGAAAGGGTCACGTGGAACGGAAAGATAAAAAAAAAGGGGACGTTTTATTGTTTTGCGAAATATTTATTATCGAATATTTATACATCGAAATGGATATGGAGAAAAAAATATAGAGAAGATGTGATCTCTCTCTTTCTCTCTTCTGACAACGCCGCCGGGACGAGCGAAAGAATTTCCAGAAACCGCTCTTGCGTGATTCATCTTTGAATACTCGCTCTTGTGGGTGAATATTCGTGCGGTTCTCTACCACCGACTGCCTTCTTGAAATGCCTGCCGTGACGTGAGAGACCGCAGCTCGCTCGAAAAATATTTAAGGTTTACCGGACGTTCCTGCGTTAGGAGTGACAGTCGAGAAGCGTATCGCGTTATCTTTCCTCGAATAAACAAGTCACGCCGAGTATTTAATGCGGAAAAGTGAAATTTAACGCAGACTATAGATTTCAACTTGGTTTCAATTTTAATATTACATCCACTTCGTTAGAAGTAATAACATTAACATGAAAGAGCGAATGTCCGATTAAATTTTTGCTTGAAAAAAATATAATTCCAAATTTCTCGTTGAAAGAGAGATTATTTGACTACTGTTGATTTTGATTCTGATAAAAAGATTGCCGGTGTATTTCAGTTAAAGCACGAAAATCGGCACTCACATTTTGTGAATTTAGTGACATTTGATGTGCCATTGATAACGGCATGACTCATTGACAATTTCAAATTGCCTCACCACGTTCCCTCCACACATTGTCCGTTACGCTTGCATTGACGTCACGACGATGTTACTCTTTTTTTTTTTAACAACATTTATCACTCGAAAATATCGAAATGCGACTATCCTTAAAACGAATGATTCGTATCGCTGATATTTCCTATTTTATCCCCGTGCTCTTTAAAAGCTGCTTTATTTAATACACATGAAATCAATAATTATACGATATCGGAATATTGGACGTAATTGATACCGTTTGATAATTTGTATTGAGTCATGCCACATTTTTTTTGCGCCTTGTTTTTTTTTCTCCCTTTCTCGCTCGAGAGTCTCAAAATACGCAGCTATTTCATTTTGACGAGCGCAAAAATGTGCAAGAGGACGCAAATACGGCGAACAGGTTTACTCGACGCCCCTCCTAACGACAACAACGAAACGAGCTTCGGCGGTGGCAACGACGCGTTTGTCGAATAACACTCGACACCGGAATGATGAATCCGAGCCCTTCATTGGCTTGGCCGGCCGCCCCGCGCAATGAGGGACACGCGTGTGTCGTTAATGTCGTTATGCATGCGTTATCAGTTTATCACTACCTCGTGCTTGTCTTGTCTCTCGCTCGCTCGAGGGTCGTAAACGTCAATTGACTCGACGCGCGCACCATGCACGAATCCGACTAAAATTGTCGGCAAATTGTTTTCCGGGCTGCTGACACATTGCTCCGAATCCGGAATCGAATATACACTCTAATGACCCAATTTTGAACTACTACGATTCAGATTTTTGTAAGTCGCATATACATGTACAGACACACGTTACTCTGTACTGACAATCGTTACCTTACGCACACTTGGATAATTAATATGTTCTTTAGACAATAGAGATAATTTACGCGAGCCGATGTTCTTTTTATGAGAAAAAGATTATTCGATAACATTTACATTGAGATTTATGGTATCTGGTTTTACGGTATCGAGGAAATTCTCGATATTGTTATTTCGTTCGTAAAATTTCTTGCACTGATTGATATCCCGATTAGCCTATAAAGGATCATGGTATCGCGTGGTAGAAATGGTACACTGTGTACAGGAGAAAACGGTTCACTCCGTAAATCTAAATATGCGATAAGACCTGTCCGCTTTTCGTACGCAGCAATCTTCGTGCACGGCAGCCGGAACCGCGATACGTGTTCGAGGACAGGAAATACGAAATTCCAAACCGTAGGCCACAAAGTGGCACACACGTAAGACCGACCTTCCGGTCCTACCTGAGGGGGTCGATCATACCCACCGTTGCGTTCCCACGGTCACGTCCGACAAAAATTGATCGACTCTTCTGAGCGCGCTCCGATTCATCCCCGTCGAGAATTCTCCCTCTTCTCTTTTTCTCTCGAGGAGAGTATGTACATCCGAAAGAATTTTATATAAAGACACAAGAGGTTGTTTTTTTTAACCATATAAATCACAAATTAGATTCTTAGGGAACTTATGAAAATTAATCCTTAAATGTGTAATTTTTTCTGAATATTTTTAAATAAATAATGATTGCTTAAAGAATTTTGAGAAAATATTTTTAAAATTCTTTTTTATTAAAGAAAATTTGTAGAGGGAAAAATTCTCATGTAAAAAAAAAATAGAAGAAAGAATTTGTAAAAAAAAAAAGAAAGAAGAAGACGTAAAAAAGAATTCATATTTTTATTCATTTTCAGTTCAAACTTTATTTATAAATTGTACGGAGTATATAAAAGAATCGCTTTGCATACATGCAAACTGCATTTAAAGATTAATTAAAATACTACAAATTTTTAAATGAAATTTCTGGAACATAAGATTCAACGTAATAAAATTTTACGCGCAGAAGAATATCCTACTTTACAAATCTAATTTCTCCAAAAGAGGTATTCCCCTCATTCTTTTGTTGCTTTGTGTCTTGATTGCTGGCCCACTGTTTACGTAGCATCATTCGTGCCTCGGTACGAGTGAACTCTTGACGCTCGTGAGCCGCAATTAGGCGTTACTTCCGCTTATACGGATCAGCTGATTCCCAGCAGCCGCCCAGCTGACTCTCAAATTCTCGTATCTGCCTCTCACGACGCGCAGCTGTCATCGTCGCGGTAATTTTCCAGTCTTTAACCGGTCCAAGCTTTCAGGTAGAGACACGCAATTACCGCGTCACGCGAGCTCGCATATCTCTTTTATCATTAGCGTCGTATAAATAACATTATTAATAAAGCCGCCATCGATTTGCAGTCCTCTTGCGATTTACCTACAAGCGCTATGTCTTGCTCGCTGCTGCTATCGGTCGGTCTGCATTTTTTTTTCTCATCGGATGTTACTATCATCGAAACGGGGCCCAGTCTCACAACTTGGCTCGTTTTATGGTTCACGAATTCTTCAAGTTTCAAAGTTTGCTTTCCTTTCTTATCTCTCTGTTTTACTGTGTTACTTGGATGAGTAGGCGCTATACTATGCGCTCGTTCGACAATGTTAATACAACGTGACAAGCACACGGACTCACGTGACGAGAGAGTCGCGCGCGCGTGTGCACGCACGTCCGCGCGGGTTCGAGGGCACGTAGCAACCTGTCTGCTCGGCCGACTCGACGCCGACCGCTCTTCGAGTGACTCAGGACGACAGACTTGCCGGCTGGTCGCGTTGCCGAGCGAAACGAACGAACCGCGTACCGTGCAACGCCCTTTTAACCCTGCTCTTACATTCGCTTCCTGCACGCGTTTTAGTACGTTGGAATCCGACACGCCCTGAGTTTTAAATCTAAGGCTTTAATCAACCGTACGTTCGTTTTCTCACGTTGCACAAATACTTGCTTTTAAAAATGAATGTATCCGTAATTACATGGATATGAATTTAAGAAATTGCGAATATACAGATAGATTCTAGAAATTCTAGGAAATAAGGATTGAATTTGGATCAAATAGGGAAGAAATATGAACTGGGCCTACTCGAAAATGAAGATCTGTCGGAGGTATTGATTTGAAAAAAGCTAATATTTCGCTGCAGGATTTTCATTGTTTCTTTGCTCCCCTTCCTCTGCATTATTGCAATTAATTGCATTGCTCGACCGGTAATATGGGAATTAAGAAGACCTTTGATAAGCATTTTTATTGATTTATTTTATTGCGTTGGTATAGCGGATGCGTAGATGTCCGCATCGAGCAAAACCCGATTATTCTAGTCAATAACGCTCGTTCATAAATCAACGGTACGAGAGCCGCGCGAATCAATAATAGCGAAACGCTACGCTATTGACGTAATATCGGCAATTTGTTGAATATCCAACAATTATGAAGCGAACGTTTCAATGCTAACTATTGCAAAATAGCACATAACATATAAATTGCAATATTAATAAAATCATAAATTATGGTTCTTTCCGCGTTTAATGAAATTATAATAGAATATGTGAAATATAGAGGAAGGAAAATGGGTTTTTCTTTCAAACGATTATATGAAAAACAATTCGCATTTGCAAAACAATTCGCTCTTCACTTCCTCTGAACAATAGACATAATGTGCACATGTGGCGAGCTGCTGAATATTTGTTAAATGTCAGGTAATTTAAATGTTTGTCACGAAACAAGTAGCATAAATTTACAAATTTATAGATTTCGCTAGGCACGTCGTCTGAATTATTCATATTTCCAGAATTGCTTTACGATAACAATTCAGTTTACGTCAGAAACCCTTGCACACCTCTGGTGTTTTCAGGTAGTGTTCATTTATTTTCTCCCACATCTTTCGCCCGCGCCCTCGCTGTCCTCCTCGCGGCGCGCCGGGTTTGAATAAAAATTGTATCGCGGCCTGTTGAGAGAGTAAGTATCGCGCCGTTGCATTGTCGCACCGAAACGCGAGATGTGTGCGTTCGTTGCAAGTGCATCGTCGCCGGCGCGTTTCGCGGCCTCAACACGCGCCGCTCTTGAGTTACGCGCCGGCTTGGCAATGACTGATGCCACACGATTTCGCGTTGCTGCAGGTAGTCGTCGTCGTTGTCGTCGTCGTCGTCGTCGCAATAACTTTCTCCGAGTCGATTTTTTTTCCGATTAAGTCGAGAGGCGTGGCGCATATTAATCAACGTTGGATTATCTGTCGTCGTTTCCGATCACCGATACCTCTTATCGTTACTTTGTCATGTATAATCACTTTTTTTCCTTGATTTGTCATCGAAAACTACCGTCGCATGTCACGCGTCACGCGTTTGATCAATTCATTAATCATTTCTCCGATTTTGACGAAAGCCCGCTGAATATTACTTCAACATCGGTCGTGATCAATATTAATCGCGTAAGTCATTTGATGTAAATTTCTTCGACACAAACGCTGCCTGATTTACGGCACACTTGTCCGCAAAATGTTATAACGGATTTACGTTACATAGGTAGGTCGATTTATCGCGCTGACGTCGTCCTTACGAACGTAACGTTCGTTATAGCTATTACCTCCTTACATCCGCAACAAAGTCCAGGAATACCTGCCTATATGCGAAAGTCAATACTTCGTCCACCGAGAACCGCGTTCGTGAAGATTTATCATCTAGAAAATCCGGGGTAAGTCGCGGGGTAAGGAGTCGACGGAACACTCTCAAAAATATCGATTTTAGAAGATATGCGTTCAAAGATGATACGCGGGACGGAATCGCCAACGTCGCGTACGCGTTTACTCGTCCTGGGTTAAAAATACAGCTACAAAAGCGTTGCTGGTCGGTAACGCTGCTCAGTGCTGCGTGCAAGTCGTGAGTGAAATTAAACGCGCCTGAGAGACGGAGAGAGCGATCTACGATCGGCCTCTCCCGCCTTTTTTTTTCTTTCGAGCGCTCGCGAACAATAGTCCGACGAGAGGCGGTCGGACGTTTTTGCGCGTCCCCGTTCCGCGGTCCGTCACCGTAGGAAACTGTTGCCGGGAACGAGAGCTCGCAGCGCGGACAGATTGCCAGAAGGGCCTAGCAATAGCGAGGTCTTGTCGACGGCGACGGCCTCTTTAGCCGAAGGCCTAAATGCGTCTAGAATTCCAGCCTCGATCACCCTATACAGGGTGTCCCAGATCTACCATCCCTCGATCAATCGCGTCTTTCCCTACACGGAGGCGAAGTTGCGCTAAATGTCATAGGGTCTAAGTAAATTTCTATTAACGCCGTACGCTTCTGCGTTGCGCATTTGCGCCTTAGAAGCCGCCCCGGCAGAGCTCCTCATATTCTTATTTATAATTCGGAGTCTATGCGCTTCTGCGCGCCGGAGGAGAAATTGATTTCAAATTAGCTGAAAGAGAATATCCATAGACGAAAGGAGCGGCGACAGTTCTGGGGCACCATTCATACGCGGCGCAGCTGCCTCGTGTTAACGTGATGTTTCACGCGACGTATCGATATCGGTACTCGAGAACGGACGTTACTCTCCGGTGATGATTCAAGCGTGCCTTGTCCAGCAAAGCGGTCCATTAACCTTTGTCCGGCGTATTGAAGTTTGAAATTGTCTGGAAGATAGTTTCCCCTTCCGAGAGCTCCGGGTAAACGGCGCTCCGGTTGAAAATTATCGAGGCAGCCTGCTCGGGCAACGAATATTGCCGTTCAAGTACCCCCGTACTGTCGGGTACTTCGCCGCGCTCTCCGCTGTCCTTCGATGTATTCTTCCCCGGCGGTACGCGGCCTGGCTCCGCTGCCGCACGTGCTGGTACCCTGACCTACATTCACACCTACGTGTCTAAGCCTATGTCTACGAACGGTCGATCGCGCCATCGCATCGTTCGCCGGCTACTCGGCCTGGCAACCGGGCGGCCCGATTTAATATTTTCGAAATTGCGGAGCCTAGACCGTCGCGGCGCCGCGCCGCGCCGCCGCCGCGCCTCCGGTTGCCCTACATTTGCGCCTCTTGCCTCTACGCTCTTACGCTCCGTATCATAGGGCATACCTTCGGACCTGTTGCGCTCCTCTGCGCAGCGGGCTCGGGTTCCCTCCTCGCGCTCGAATCAGATAGCGAGCGGGTCGTGCGAGCAAATGCGAGGCAGATGCTCTTAGCGGAACATAGAAGCGAAAGCATTCGCGACTGAATCGCGATAAAATAGAGTTACGACATTGTCGAGTCCCTCGAGGACTCTCAAACGATCGAGGAGCGATCGCGCTTTTCGCAGGTTTCCTTGATAATCGCTTAACTCGCTCGCGAATTTACAAATACCGCTTTATCAGTCGAAGCGCGACGAAGCGTCAGCTGATTCGCGATCAGTTTTTAATTAATGGTTTCATTATTCGCGTATGGGACGCGGGTGCTCTTTCACACTCGATGATATATCTAGGTCGATCGCGCGCACGTTTTTTTTATTCATCGCCACCGCCGTCGGACTTTAGTTTCTCTACGGCGCTATTCGCGGATGCGCAGGACGTATCGCGAAGCACATCAAAATTCTTGCTGTGAAAAGAGATATCCATTTCCGCAAGTGAAGACTTTGCAAAACTCGCGCTCGCAGCTTGTTCGCGAACTTTGCCGGTTCGAAATATACTTTGGGTTGTTTATGGAATATTAATATGTCGTGACTTTATCTGAAACTGGAAATCGTCTCTTTTTTTGCTAATCCTTTTGTTATCTTTAACGAGATGGAACCGCCAGACTCTCTGACATTTACGTATTTTTCGACTCAAAGTATTTTACACATTTTTATTTTACACGTGAAAAAACTGGACATGAAGACATCACAATTTTCAGTATTGAGACATTATAGCGAAAAAGCTTTGCTATTTTAATTTTAGATCGAGATATTGCTGTAGCGTCCAATGAGCATTAATTATTAAGGAAGGACGATCGAATCGAAGTGCAAACACGTGCTCGTATCTTGCCAGAAAGTCTCTTTTTTTTTCCTCTTCCACGTCGCTCGAAATCGATCGAAATTGAGTTCGTCTAGAACCCAGCGACATCCAGCGATGCCGTGTTTCCCATTAATGCTCGAAGCTTGGTAGGAGTCTGAGTGCTAATTACACCCAGCCCCCTATTCTCTTCGTCCCTGGCTGACTTACGCGAGGGTGGAAATGGGTCGCATGCTATCGCGCGGCGCGCGTTATACAGAGTGTACCATTTCTATCGCGTTATTTTCTAACGATAGATTATTCGGTCAATTTGGAGTCAATAAGAATCATGGAGCGCGTCCCACTTTTATCGCGATTATTTTTTATTGTAACAGATTACAATTTGAAGAGTTCTTCTTTCGATCGAAAATAATAGCTATAATTTTCAGGCGATCGATGATTAGAAAATAATTTCCAGTAAACTAAACTTTGGGAAATAAAATGACCGTGACTTACTTCTTCGATTTAATGTAAAATATAAATTGCCAATTTTTCAAGCTTGATTATAAAGATGTATGCATTGAGAATGATGTGATGATCATCTTTCTTAACGTTTTCGACGAAAAATCCATTACAAAACCATTAAGGAATTTTCCACTAAAAATAATATAGTAAAAGTGGGACGCTATGAAAAGTGATAAGAGAGAGAAGGGAGAAGTAGATCGAAGAGTCTCTAATGAGGTGAAGTCGGAATACAGAACGTCTCGTATTACTATTGACAAACACATATTCTATATTAGATCATATTTTTTAGATGATTCTTACCGCTAAGGTACCTCCTAAAATATTTACTAAATATCTTTACCTCAATCAAAATTTAATATGACATTATTAATGAAATTTTAACACTAAATATCTCGGTAATTACAAAGTCACGTTAGAATTCGGTTAAAAGTCCATCTGAAATTGGAGAAATGAGGTTTCCTTATCTGCATCCGCGACAAATAAATCACCAACCGTTCTAATTGCGCGACGACGACGGCCGTGTGCTTATCGATTCGCCGTTTTCCCTTTTCTTCATCTCGGAGCATTCTTCCGCACACCTTCGACATTCTTCCACGCGTGTTCACCCTTCGTTGTCGTTGCAAGTGAAGGTTAAAAATAGTCCCACGTGACCCCCCTCAGGTGGTGGATCGTCGGAAATTGCCGCCGGGTCCTTAAATCGGTGCCGAACTTCCGCGTTAATAAACACGACGTCCTATTTTCGCCGCAGGCATAGTCGTAATCCGTATTATTGGCTCTCCCTGGCTCAAATTAATTTAATGGAACAGTTGCCACGCCACAGACGTAAGTATCTGTCGCGTATATCGGAAAACACGCAAAGCGGAGAAGCGCTCTTCTAGTCAATGGGATAGATTTTCTATTGAGCAAAACTTGATTGAACGCCAGTGCTGAGAGCACTTTTTATTTTCATTAAATAAGCACATTGACTTTATTGGTATTAAACTTGGAATATATTACAATATTTAAAAATTTCATATTTCCTGTAATAGTTAGACAATTACTTGACATGGACACCCATGTGAAGCTGGACCCCCCAACATTAAAAAAAATTAAATTTCTTTAGCTCATTCGAGTGTTCATCGTTTGCACACTTTTTCTAAAAAAGATATTAACAAAATAATTTTGGGAGAGCCAACTTTACAATAGCCCCCAATTACGGGCAAATTAAATCCAACTATACTTAATCGATAGATTTTCGTTTGCACATTCCCAAACAGATCGATTTTTCGTTTGCACACCGTTGATTAAAAAGTTATTAACAATTAAAGTTTCGAGAACGATTAATTCCGGTAGATAAGCTCGAACTACAGGTACTGCGTTTAAAATGGCATTAATCGATAGATTTTCGTTTGCACATTCCCAAACAGATTGATTTTTCGTTTGCACACCGTTAGTTAAAAAGTTATTAACAAATAAACTTTCGGGGGGCCAACTTCACAATACAAAAGTGTGGTATGAAATGTCACAAGACTTCTCTATGTCTTTCTAAGCTGGAGAACTTCCTTGATAAAGTTATTAACCCATAAGCGTAACATCTGTTATTTACCTGAACAGAAATATTTTACTTTTCAAAATGTTTCAGAATAAAGTATATATATATATATATATATATATATATATATATATATATATATATATATATATGTATGTAATCTTTTTTACTAAAAGTGTGCAAACGAAAATTCGAAATGTGCATACATGTGCAAACGATGAGCAATCGAATGAGCTAAAGAAATTTAATTTTTTTTAATGTTGGGAGGCCAGTTTCACATGGGTGATATGGACTTTGATGCACGCGATGCACTTTCTCCGACAAATTGTAATACAATTTTTTACTCACAGCTATGGAATAACTAGACGCGCAATTTGTATAACAATCCAATATGCTTATCGCTGTTTACATTGCAAGCGTTTGAAGCGTTTAGGCGGCGGAAATAATTTGTATTTTAATACAGCTCGATGGCTCTCGACATCAACAAACGCGTCGAATTGCACGTGTCGTCCGATTCGACGTTTCGCTCGCAACACCTGCAGCCTTCTCCTCTGTCGCTCGCTCTGTCGCTCTAACATGTTTTTCCGTTGCTCGCCTTAGTGCCCTCGGGAACCATCGACCGTACCTACTTTTTATGCCATTTCGCTCTCAGAGCTCGCAACATCGAGCGTTGCCAGTTCGTACCATTTCACGGCGGCGGACAGCTGCCCCTAGTAACGGTCGGAGAAGACATACGTCGACTGCCGAGGGATTCTCAAGGTCCTACATCGGTCTGCCATGCTTTCGAAATTATCCTCTCCCTTGCTCACTCTCCATTATACATACATTCCTCTACAACGCGAAAGAAATTCCTAGCAATCATTATGCTAATATCGTTTCAAATAAACCACAAAAGTAACAATGTATAAAATATATTGATTGGAGATAAGAAATTTTCAGAATCTTTTCGTCGCGCAAGAATATATTGTCTCCAAAGACTGCAGAAACAAGGTAGAATCAGTAAAAAATTCAAGAAAATCATGTTGCTTATATAATAGCGTACAATTATCCTATTTTTAATACGCGAAAAGAGAGAGATGGACAGCAATAATATTGCTTAATAAATATTCACGTATCTCTGTTGTAATCATGCGCTTATCACCGTTATCACCGTTCATATTAATGATAAATTTTTTATTCTTATACTTGAATAGTTTATTTATTGATTTCTTATCCATTTATATTGATTGAGTAATTATTTCGCGTGTCATTGGCTCTTATTCCTTTTCTGTAGTTTTGCTAACCTATATTTTCACTGCGATTTCGTAGTGAAACATCCTCATGACGCAATGCCATGCGACGGTGACGTTATTGCGTCAAATCTGTTTCATTCGTTCTGTTCAATAAGGATAAAGTAATAATAATAATGATTCAATATGTTAAATATGTATATATTATTATATACATATCTATATACATATATTTGTATGTGTACATTATATACATATTATTCAACATGTTAATATTTTACCATATGTAAATAATTATGCAATAACGTGTGAAATATCCTTTGGCGAAAAGAGGAAATATCGCGCGCGCGAGATAAACGATATCAAATTTACCGCGCACACAATTGCAAGGCACTTATCAAACTATTTATACCGTCGAAACTTCAACTCAGATACCTTGGCGACGACAAAGTTTCGTTACCTAGCAAAGCCTAAGTTTTGTTAGGTAACAAAAGTACAGGACCTCTCATACACTTTCACGAGTATTTCCTGAACCGTACAGGTTTAAACACTTAATGATGGTATACGAGTAGAATTATAGATACAAAGAATCGATATGATAAATGAATATGAATATTAATTCATTTGCTATTTACATCGTCGTCGTTGCTGTTGTTGCAAATCAACGGTGTACTGGCACGTTAATCTCAATATTTAGAGCGTAATGATACACCGGTTGCGTCAACTTAACGAAATGTCCCAATGCAATTTCGATTATCTTTACAGTAGCCGCGCTATCTCAATCTTTGATAAAATGTGCGTGCTTGTTATAAAATTGCGCGATATCCCGTATGACGAGTTGTCTTTAATCGCTAAACATGACGATTCTCTCTGGAAGTTTCTCCGTAATTAACATGCAACAGTATTTTTGCAAACGAAATGTATAAATACTTGAGAAATAGAGGAGTTTAAAGTTATTAGTTTCTCGGCATGTTATAGCCGAGAAACTAAGTGCTGCGAGTAACAAAGCGAAAAATAAGTTGTTAAAATCGTAATGTGCGCATTACGAGTTTTTGCGCAAACTCGCATTTTTTCCCGCCGATAAAAATAATAGATGAGAATGTCTTAGTTATTTATAGTTACACGTCGCTGCATTTCGCGCCGTCTATTTGCTCCTTCAGCGACGACTGTAATCTGCCCGCTTGTTCGTCGCGCGATATCGATCCTTTCCGAAATTTGCGACGGCAGGTATTACTGTAACTGGAGTCATCAGCCGGAGCATCGTAATAATAGAATACACGGTACCGAAACGACGAACGGTGAAACGGGACGAAACGCGTATATTACGGAATCAAAATTATTTCTCAAAATGACGGTACGATTGCAAAATAATTTAAATACGTTTTATTACATTAATTCAATCTTTCTCAAATCATACAAAGTGTTTACAGAAAAATTAGTAAGATGCATTTAATGTACACAAATTTATGGAATGATTCTCATTCATCTTCTTAAAAATCATTTATATTTTTTGTCTCATTCAATACTTTAGTTTTCTTTATGGAAAACCAAATTAAAATTTCTACCTGTGCAGTTCAAGACTACGATGATTACATTCGGACGGAAATTCATTCTGATGGATTTGTGCCAAGTGTCAAAATGAAATACATTGATGCGTAAGTACTTACGATGTGTGTGATCTAATCTCGCGCTGTAACCATTTTGACTTACCTCAAGGTGTATGATTAACTTCAAAGCTTGGCACAGAATCATGAAAACAAATTTCCCTTATAACTTCAATCTAAACTGATACATCCGTCTACATTGACTGATAAATTGTCTCGAATAAGTCGATCATAAAACGAAAAATATAATTCAGAATTAAAAGGCCTAATTATTTTTAGTGCACTCGATTGCGACGATTGGAGCAATCTCTGCATTAAATTTTAGAGAAGAGCTAGATACATTACTAGTTAGAGTATTAGATTTAGACGACTTCTTCGATCTTTTCATTCAGAGAAAATTGCAGCGGTGTATCGTTTCTACAGGTTTTTTCCTGTTACTTTCGCCACTCCGCTTTGCAATTCTAGCCAGGCCGCAGGCGCCACGCACTTTCTCCCGGACGTTTTTCCGGTAGATGCAGAGTAGCGAAAGGGTTAATCCTCCCACGCGCGCGCGCGCGGTCTCTGTGCATACGTCGTGGTAGGGATATATCCCCTTGCGAAGCCGTGCAAGGGGATGTATGCATTTTGCACGCCGTGGCGCACGCTCCCCTCTCATGCCTAGCCGGCTCCAATCGTTTCAGCATCCTCTTTGTCTTTCTCATTGTCTCCGTGTGCTCGTGCGTTAATTGCAGATTAAGCGAGAAAGGGCGAGAAGTAGGTGGACAAGGAGACCACGGGCGAAAAGAAGACGGGCGGAAAGGGGTGGGATCAGGGCCGGATTTCCCATTAGTAGTCGCCGCGCCGTACTTGTGGCATTAGCGAGCGTTTATCTTTTGTTAGTTTTAGAGAAGGCCTTCTGAAAACAAACAAAAGCGCGAAGGCGTACTAAAACGCGCGAGTATGCGACGTTAAAAAAAACAAGAGTTATTAAGATCGTCGGTATTATCAGAAATGTATTTCTGATTAGATGTTTTTTGTATGTTCAAGAGCTTAAACGTTTAAAAAGAAAATTTAATCCTCTATAACGCCATGTACTATAAAGTTATATACCTGTATATTTACATTTTAAAATCTCAATGATTTAATCAATATCTTCCATTTACAATTATACAACTTGAAAAAAACATCCAGTTGTAGAGAGTTAAAAGCTTCGAAAATTGAAACGTTTCAAATTTCTCAAAAATATTTGCATCACTTTTCATCGATTTTAGAGACGATTTTAGGATACTTAGTGTAGGGTACTTCCTGCTTATCTTGATCGCCGAAATAAGCTTGTTAAAATCTTAGAGAAGCCCTGGCTCTGTTACTCGTCCGGGCAGGATATGACGACCCTTCCCGATCTCGGAGTCTTTTTTTTGTCTGGCGGGTCCCCGTCGCGTTCGGTAACTCCGATACGGACTCTCGCTCGGTGTCAGGTCGATAGTTTTCCACGCTCTCTGTCGTGGTAATTTTTGCCTGTGCTCTCGCCGTGCGGCACCCGTTCGCACCGGTAAGACTGGTTATATCCACGAAGAGTGGCCGCGCGATGAAAGGATCCTCTCGGTAGCTCTTTACGACGAGGTTCAATCGATCGTTCTCTTAACGCGCGCCGAGCACCTCAGACGTGTCGTGCAAAAATGCAACCATTATTTTGTACGCAACACTTTGTTTGACGCCATCCATCATGGCTCGTTTTACGTAATTATCAATATTGCTATTTAATCCTGGCGTGAACGATTACATCTCACGTACGATTATCTCCTGATTAAGAAAATTATTGATTCAGTGTCTAGCGTAAAAAAAATATACGTTTGTAGGAAACACTCGTGAGAAAGTATATGCAGCTTTCAAGTAATTAAATAACATTGCGATTTCCTTATAGTATTTATATTCTTGTAATTAGAAGCGGCAGCAGTAAAATATAGCGAAATTTATTTTATATAATAATGTGAAGGAGGGAACCGCGGAGACTTTTTTTCTACAACAAAGCTAACACGGAAGCCTTGAGAAAGAGATTATCCTGATAAGAGCACATAAGAGAGCACAAGAGAACTTAACATAATGAATTGCAACGATGTTAACTATTCATTTATTTTACATCGTCGTTACTGCTATTATCATTGACACGCCTATTGCAATTTCTTTTAAGAATCATCAACTCAATATAAAAAAAAAAAAAAGAAAGAAAGTGTATGAGGCTTCACGAGGAAAGAGATTGAGTAGGCCGCGTGATCATACAGCGACCGAGCAATATTGACATCTTTGCAATATCTGTATGCGACGGTGTTATCGATGCTTCCTGTCGAGGAAACCACGGATCCTCCGCGGTCGCCAGGGTCGGTCGAGAGACGGCGATGCGACAGCTGGCCCTATATACAAGGGCGTGGCCACCTTTATCCGAAATAATCGGCGGCGCGCATCGGCGAGCGAGCAGTACGGGCGAAATAAAGCAGCCGAAGAAGCGCGGCGCTAATTACCGCGAAAGTATCGAACCGCTAATTGCAAAACGCGCGCGCGTGAGCGAGCGAGCGAGCGAGCGAGCGAGCGAGTGAGCGAGTCATTGACCTTCGCTTCTGACGAAGAGTTTCGTTCGTGCGTTCGTTCGTGCGTTCCGGCCCGCATCCTTTATGTCTCCGCAGGTAGGTGCGCAAGTGGCCGCAGGAATGTGCTTTCGTTCGAGCGACGAGGCCCCCGAGTGCTTCATTTTTCTTACGTGGACGTCAAGTAGCGTCAACGACGCGTGATATTATTCCCGTCGTCGGTTTATGGCCACCGTACGTTATCCCGGATAAGAGGCTTGCTCGCGAATAGGAAACGAGAGACGTACGTACATTCGCTTGCTCGAAGAAAAGAAAACACACGGTGCGCCGTGCCGGCTAATTTGAAGAGATAAAATTCTCGATTCTTTTTAGGTAAATCCCGAGGATTCGAAGGATTAAATGATATGACTTCGTCGACCGTAGCTTTTCTGCACAATTCTCTTATCTTCCCTGTACACTCCTTACCGGCTATCTTTCCTTTTGTTTTTATTTTGATTACTCGATTCCCCTCCAATGGTGTCGTGCGAGTCGCGCGACTCTGTGATATGGTACATTCGCTCGACGCTCCTCGTATTCCTCGGTTTATTTAGTGAGACAAAAGAAAACACGCTACTTAGTGTATAACGCGGTTCATTTATTAGATTCGCGGCGAAGCCTTTGTAGATGAAATTAAACCGCAACAAAATTGAATTTTGTGCTTTAGCCGGCTTCTGTAGCGTCCGGCGAAGCTGGCCGCTACTCCGTCATTTCTCCATAAGTCACGCCACGTGCGGATCATGATATGTGTACCTCTGGGTGTAGCACGTGTTTGTAAAACTAAACTCAACATTAATTACTAGATATTATTTTCAAAACGTTTCTCTTCGTAACTCATAGAGAGTAGAAATGTTTCATATGTTTATCGTCGTCATTATCGGATTTTACAAAGAGATTTGTATCATAATTGTATTATATTACCTCTCTTCTCATACTCCTACATTTAAATTGCTATTTAGATCTATAATGAATGCAGTCTTAATTTGGTAATTCATTAACTCGATATAAAACTTAATAGCCAATTTTATATTCCGAAGATCAAATTATCCTCATAATTCAACGTGTAACATTATTTTTCTTTATATCCTGGAGGAAAATGATTGGATTATTCCGATTTTTGTTCATCGATAAAGTTTATAGTATTGATCAAATAATATCCAACTGTTTTATTTGTCGCAAATTAATTCTTAATCAGCACTTGAATTATGGATTTACCTGCGACGGCCCGTGATACCCGCGCGGTATCGTGATCGTCGCAGCTTTATCGCTGTCCCGTACACGTTTAAAAACAGCGCAAATTATCGAATGAATTGCTGTATATGCGATTGTGTTAAATGGAACATCCCTCCCCCCATAAGTTTGCGCGAGAATTTCATAGCCGACGACCATAATTCCACAGTGACCGCGTGGACCGCAGCCGACCTCGACGATCTAATTTTCTCACGTTGACTGCAATCAGTAGCAGCCGGAGCTATCGCGCGGCATTTAATTATCGCGCAATCATATTGTCATCGGGACGTAATATCCATGAAACGTCACGCAGCTCGTGCAATGGTACTAACGCACCATTGTACGCGAATTGAATCAGTTACTTTAGAAGGGAAAATTGCGCGCCCAGAGGCCTGCTATATATATTGTAATAACTTGACAATCGCTCACTCCTCCGGAATTCGCCGTTATAATTTATCCTCCATTTTCCTCCCTCCGGCTATCGTTTCATTTGTAATGCTTATCGATCTTTCTTTCTGTTTACAGGGAAGAACCTGTACAATAATGAGCACGTAGCAATTAAAATGGTGAGTAAGAATCGTGTGTTTTATGTAACTGCGAATACGTGAAAATCTCGAAGAGACTTCCGTTAACGGGCTCCTCTATTCGCCCGCTGTTGCAGGAACCAATGAAGTCAAAGGCACCACAGCTACATTTAGAATATAGGTTTTACAAATTATTAGGTACACATGGTGAGTATCACTTTCACGCCATTACATTCAATACCTCGTGTAATAAGACTGAAGACATGAATTTATAATGAAAAGAAATCGGAAAGTATATTGAATTGTAAAAAAAATAGAATGAAAATGAAAGAACTGAAGCATTCGCGTTGAAATATATAAACAGGTTTATAAAGAGTGGCGGAGAAGTAGAGAAGGTAGATTATTAATTCTACGACCCCTAAAATAAGTCGATAACTCTCAAACGTTCTCGATACTTCAGAGTGCCGTTAATCTTTTGTCGATGACACTGCGAGAAAATAGTTGAAGTTAGAACTGACTTTGCACAATTTGATGCGATATGACATACGAGATATATTATAATCTACTTCAATTTTCATACGATCCGAGCTAAATCTTATGTGAGACAATTGCGCAAGTAATTGCACGCTTGACTAAAACTCGACACAAATTAGCGTCACGAATTGAGATTTTATCGAAAACGTACTTCTCGTGCCCCGAAGAAATAAACGTGCTGCGTTTTTCATATACAAGCTGTTCGGCGTTATCTTTTAACGACTAATTCCTCGTTCAGTTTCGAACTGAGTTTTCCATGGCGGAAATATCGGAGGTCATTATTATTTATCGCAACTTCATAATTTTCAATATCTCGTATGGAGTTGAACGTCTAATAGCCATACATTTGATAAAGACAGCGACGTCAGTCTTGTACAATTTTTAGTCATTACCTTTCTAATTATTTCCATTGAGCAATACTTTTGAATTATTTATTTAAAGAGTCATCATATAATATTATACTAAAACCTAAATTACGTTCCACTGGGAGCCTTATGTATTCTGCCCGTAAAAAATATTCGCAGAATATCACGATTCAGGATAATGCAAAAACTTTTTCGTACAAACTTCGTTCCGTATACTTTTTCTTTCTCTCCTCGCACATGTAGTTATTTTTGGCATTATTATTGTCAATGAGATTTTTCTTCGCCGTAGAGTTATATCTGCCTGATCTACAATCGTCACATTCTTCTTATTTCGTTTTATGCGATAATGCGAAAACAACCTGATAATATCGCGTAACTGGGGGTAATCTGGGGTGTGATCTGCTTTTGTCGATCGGTATAGTTCATAACACACATATAGAGGGTATACCGGAGGTGTACTACTTCGGCCCGTGCGGGAAGTACAACGCCCTGGTGATGGAGCTCCTCGGTCCGAGCCTTGAGGACCTCTTCGACATCTGCGGGAGAAGGTTCACCCTCAAGACCGTTCTCAACATTGCCACACAGCTCGTAAGTCGCATTACTGTAACACTTTAACGTCCGCAGAACTAACTCTCAGTTACCGCACTTTGGAGATCGATCTCAAACACTGTGCTCGGGTATTTGAGGTCCGACAAACCCCAGACATCGATCGTCTGGCATTCGCTATTTCTCCTCAGGCTGTTTTTCTTTTTACAATCTGAGGGACTGTCTGAAAATATAAAACCATTTCAAAATTGTTGTAACAGTAAATTGCATTGCGAGAATGAAAACATATAATTTTGTTAGGTAGAATGAAATGTGTAAATATCTCTTTATTTGTCCAACAGCTCCATAGGATAGAATACGTTCATAGTCGGCATTTGATATACCGCGACATCAAGCCGGAAAATTTTCTGATAGGACGAAACACTACCAAGCGAGAAAAAATCATTCACATAATCGATTTTGGACTAGCCAAAGAATATATAGACCTGGAGACGAACAAACACATACCGTATCGGGAGCACAAGAGTCTCACCGGCACGGCGCGTTACATGAGCATTAATACGCATCTTGGCAAAGGTAACGGACGTTTACTTTTGTTTCGTCGTGTGTGTATGTATGTGTGTGTATGTATACGTCGCACTACATAATGAATCGCCACGTGCTAAGCCATCGCTGGCTCGAGAGAAAGCGCGGCAAGTGCTTTATCTTCAGCAAGTATCGTGAGATCTTTTAAACCTCAAGTAACATAAATTAAAGTTATTTAAATTTTAATAATCTTTTAAAGGTGGAATTATACAGATTAATACAACGTACGGAAGACTTAACAGAACTTGCAACGCCTGCTGAGAATCAAGCCGCCGCGAATATATATATCACTTTTATAGCGCGCGAATTTTTTTTCCTAGAATTTTGTGACTTCCACATGTCGACAGAATGAAAATTTCCATTATGTAAATAATGCCAAGAGCTTTGTGAAATATACTAAAGATATGTTTTACCATAAACAGAGCAAAGCAGAAGGGACGACCTGGAGGCATTGGGACATATGTTCATGTACTTCCTGCGTGGCAGCCTGCCATGGCAAGGGCTGAAAGCCGACACGCTGAAGGAGCGCTACCAAAAGATCGGCGATACGAAACGGGCGACGCCGATCGAGGTGCTCTGCGACGGCCATCCCGAGGAGATGGCCACATATCTGCGCTACGTACGCAGGCTGGACTTCTTCGAGACGCCGGACTACGAATACTTGAGAAAGCTCTTCCACGATCTGTATGAGAGACGTGGCTTCGTCAACGACGGCGAGTTCGACTGGACCGGCAAGACAATGGTGCGTGTCAAAATGATCGTGACGATTCTCGTTGCTATGTTTATTCACGTTATGCAAAAAGCGTTTGCAAAAGCTTTTCGGCGGATGTCACGTTCGGGCATTACTTTTTATCCGGTAATCCGCAGTGACGTAAATGCGTGTATGTTAACTTGTTGTTTGTTATATTGGGCGAACGACAGTGATAACGGACATCGCTTCAATAAGAGAAAACGACTGAATCATGATCTTGCATTGACGTTATCTGTCCAATAACGTAAAAAACGGGAATTATCGTTTGCGTCATTTATTTGTGAGCAATCTGATATAATTAGAAAATCTCTACAAAGCATTTTTCATCAAAATGTTATTCTGATCTTTGAAATGTAAAAATTGTAAAAATGACGGTAATAATATTTGCGAGCCGTTCGATGATGTCAGTATCGGTTTGTTTTTTTTTTTGGGCAAAAAATTCTTTATTTTTCAAATTATTTATACTTCTTAAATTCCTGAATGTAAATTTTTTGTCAGTCGTAATTTTCTAAATGAAATTGATCGTTTCGGTCGGGAAAAGATTCTGACAGCTCGGTAAGTAAATCGCCCGCCTATATATTCCAACAGACCCGCAACAAAGAGCAATGCGGTACCGAAGAGCAGTTTCACATTTGATTTTTAACGTTTGCATGCTGCCCTCCCTCTCAATGCACTATCTCTAGCCATCCAACTTCGAGAACCTGAGATTGCTGCGGATGGCGGCTCCCTCGCATATCGGCAAAACTAAGTCCGACAAGGTTGGTGATGGCCTCTCAAGTAGCGACAGTATCTCACGACAGATAATCGCGGTCGAGTAATTGAGCTTCGATATCTTTGCGTATTGCAATACAATCGTATATATTATCTGCAATTCTTCATGTAGTAAAATACCGTTATCACAATATTCTAACTAATCGTTGCCACTTGTCACGGCCGACTGGCCTTACGTACGTAAGGATCTAATGTGATTGTGATGTCACAGGTCTTCTGTTAAGCGTAAATTAAAGTGCACAATCCGTCAATAAGTCTGTCTGTCTGTCTGTCTGTCTGTCCGTCCGCTTTCCAGCTCCAAGTATGTTATCCATATATCCTCGTGAAATACGTAGAAGCGCGCGATAACGGCGCTCATTACAGACTTTCATCCACTATATATGTATATAAAGCAAATGTTTTCTCTTTCGTTACAGTCCACGCCCGTCGGATCCCTTCAAACCGGCCAGGAGATCGTCGTATCACCAAATCGCGATCGGCATCCCGCCGCTTACAAGGTATTCCTTGTTTTCTACCGTTTCTTCTCCCTCTTTTTCTTTTCTTTTCTTTTCTCTAAGTCAAAAGCATGGACGTGTGTAGCCCATTTGTTATTCGAGTTAACCGCATGGATACACGCCTCAGTAGCGAAAGAACCGAAAACAGAGTTTTAACAACGACCTTGATTCAGAATTCTTGTTTATCTCGGGGTAGAGATATAGATCGAACGAACAAATTTTGCGCAAAAAAACAAAAGATATCAGCGCGTGCCAGTATTAAATACAGAAAAATGAATATGCAGCCTATTGCCGGTTTATCTCTACGCACGTAATCTCCACCAATGCGTCAATTTGTAGGAGTACGATGATTTTGAGGAGGATGTGATCCTCATGATGGATGAGGTTCGCTTCGAGTTGCAAGGCCGATATGTAAGCCATCCTTTAGGTTACGCTCGATGAATCGACTTCTTCATGCATACTTTATCTTATCAGCGGAGAGATGACTATATAGTCGGAAAGATACCCGCGGTCACATTTTATAATGCACGTTATTAATGTTTTTCTGCTCGTAAAACAAGGTCGCGCGCGAGGTTTAACGATCGTGGAGCGTGAACTCCGCGAACCCGCGTCTTTTAGATCAATAGTCAATTAACGGATTGATAGCGGCAATAAATTTCCTGTCGCGTAACGTTATTAGAGTTGACTAAATATAGATGATGGACCGTGACGAAGTCGCGTAGAGCCAATACGTTTGATTCGAAATGTGCGATAGCGATAGACTTGTGCATGAAGAAGTAATGTTGCCGTGACTGCTTGAGTAGCTCGGCAGCTTGCAATAAGTTAGAGCCAGGAAATACATCTTTCCTCATAGCTCGTCTGAATGCTATGTATAAAAATAATTTGACGCGTAGATAATTATTACATATCATTTATCAGAGAGCGAACCGCATTTTCATCCCCTGCCTAACATAGTGATTAATATCGGATTAGATTAATCTTATTAATCGCGCGGATCTGCGATTTTATCATCGCAGATCGCCATGCTATACGCTCCAAAAGATTTCTCTCTCGGATCTCTCCTCGACATCTTTTTTTTTTTTTCTACTCTCCTTCGTGTTTTATTCGCGGAGTTGTTTAACGCGACGCAACTGCGAAATTGTCATGCTTGTTCCTTCAGGATGTGGCAGGAGGGGTGGGAGGTGGGGGCGGTAAGGGGGTGGGAGCCACGTGGCCAGATACTGTGAAGCAATCAGGAGCCGGTGGTACATTGACACCTGCTGACAGGCACGGTTCTGTACAGGTGAGTTTACCTGCGCATCTTCCGTCCTTCCTCTCTCGTGCCATTCTCTTAACTTCCCAGAAGCTTCTGCCCTTTTTTTTCGACTTTCTTTGCATCTTCTCGTCTCTTGTTTACTGCCGATTCATTTGCGATCGCAAAGGAAACATGATTTATAGATGCGACTCCCGTTAAACTTACATTAAGTACTTAATGTAAATTTCATCTCGTACACCTTCCTCGTGAAAAACGTAAAAAATTCTTAAAGATTTGAAAGATATTGATGGAAAGATCGAGTAAGGGCGAAATTATTCATTATTCTTCCCTAATTATCATCTTTCTTATCTCACATTCTCATAATGTCGACGTATACGGGATGCCTCAATTTATCAGGAGTAAACTGTTCGCTCTATTTCTAGACAAAGCACCACTGGATTATGGTCAGTTAGAAGTCTGTGCAATTTGACTTGTTGCGGCATGTTATCTTTGTGTCGATTGTGATCGAGACTTACCTTCTTTCTTTGATTGGATATGAGATACTAATCCGGTATTAGTACAGATCACTTGTCTTCCCATGCACTTGCAATAACAAAAGTATCATCATCACGTACGAACCGTATGACTTTTGAGGAAGATCAGAGTTTTTATTACTTATGCTTCTTTTATTCTTTTAGTATATTGCTTTATTGAATTTCTCTATGTATCAACAGTAGTCTTATGTTAGATTTTTATCTCCGCTCTCCCCTTTAGCACGTAAGATCTCACTTGATTCTTTGTGTAACTTGCAAGTAGACTTTGGACAAATCAATTTTCGATGTGTGTGTTACTTTATCATTTCAAATTTAAGTAGAGTGCAAAAAGGACTCTTTCCTGACTTTCACATCCAATATAGCGTTCAAAATATAAAATCTATATAGTCTATATAGTTACGTAAAAATCCCTTAATGTGAAACCTGTATATTTCTGTATGTTTTCATTTTCTTTGCAATAACGTTGTACGATGTGTATAGGTGGTATCGTCAACTAATGGAGAACTGGCTAACGACGACCCGACTGCTGGTCATTCCAACACACCAATTACAGCACCTCAGGAAGTGGACATGATCGACGAAACCAAGTTAGTAGCAGCTTGTTTTATCGCAATTTGTCTTTCTGTCTATTCTCCTAAATACGGATAAAGTTCTGAAATGAATGAAACTGCCTGATTTCGCGGATATTTTTGTCGCATTCCATTATTGAATATATACGCGATATTCTGATATTTTATTAGTACAATTTTAGTTAATTAACTCGGGAATTTAAACTTTGACTATTAAAGTAAGAATAAAAATAATAGCAGCTTATATCTTTAACATCAAAAGATATTAAAGATATAAGATATTGAATTAAATTAAATATTAAGACGATCGATCTAAACGATACATGCATGTGTGTATGTGTGTTATTTTCAGAAAAGTAATCCAACTAAAACGGAAACATTGTCCTCGATGTGGAAAATTGTTGTTCCGTTCTTTACAAGCATACATTTCCAGCACCTACCCTACCCTCATTCCCGAACTAGGTTTGTTACACCAACTAAAGTGGCCAATTCAAGATTTTCTGTTTCGCAATATAAGAAGAAAATACAATATTTGTTAAATGTTAATGATTAAAAATCGATTATTATCGTTCAAAAGAAATTTTTATTACTAGACTGATAATGATGAGAAAATTCAGTGCTATGAACAAAATATAAAATTACAATAAGGTGAATATATATTTATGATATATGTACAATGCTTTTATTTTAGAATCTTTTATAAAAATGTTACAGTTATACAATTTTCAAGTTTCACTTTATTTTCGCAATGTAAATCATGTCTACAATTTATGTAAAATGTAGGGGCAAGATTTGATTTGATAATGTAGAGATTATTATTTGTCACACAAAACGAAATTAATGTATATGAAATATTTTTTTATATTTAATGCAGAGATTTGTATTTGTTATATTCTCAGTGTATTATATCAGCATAGATTATTTGAGAAAAAATGTTGTTAATTTATTATATATAATTTAGACAATTTTTTACAGTAAATTGTACGCCCGATTTTCTCAGTTACATTGTACTAACATGTAAAATCGAAATGATGTATTTCTCTATGTTTGGCACAACTACAATTAAATGTCTGTATTTCAGTTTATCCCGTATTCTCTTTTTTGACGTTCCTATTTCTTATCATTCCTATACGAGTTTTGATGAAATCAAATTAACAACTGCATGATTAATTAACATAATAAATAACTGTCTACGTTTACACGCAGATAAGGTATCTTGGGAGACAACAAATTTCTTTCTCTCTCGTATTGTCTCTCTCGTATCGTACGATCCTATGCCGAATGCAACTATTGTCCCATCTTTGCTGCATGCTTGATGTGTTGATCGACGAACGACGCTGCCAAGGAGACGACTCTAAGTCCTATTAGTGTTTGCTTCATTTCCAGATGCTGTTGCTTCTTCAAGCGCAAGAAGAAGAAAAGTGGAAGGCAGAAATGACTGTCCGTTACCGTTGGTCTCGGGGGGGCGGTGCAGTGCGCGGGTAATAGTGCCGACGAGACCGTGGGAGCCGTCGCCACGACGTCAACAAGGACTGGCAAGCGCGGCGCGGGAACGGGGGCACGTGCGGGCGCAGGTACAGCAGGTGGTATCGCAGGCGATCCCGAGAGAGAAGCCGTCACCCTGCTGCGCGTCGGCAGCCGATCCGCATCACGAGACTCGGTGTTGCACACCACCGTCACGATGACGCCGACGCCGACGCCGCCGCCGCTGTCGAACTGAATCATCATGATCTTCATCACCACCACTACCACCACTACCACCACCATCACCACCACCACCACCACCACCACCACACCATCGTCACCACCATCACAGAACCATTCTACTACCGTCACCGCTATTATCATTAATTGGACGGTTGCGCGATTGAGTCGAGATCGAGAGAATGAAGCTGCTTTTCCTCTGGCCAATCGAGCTGATCTCTTCGATAAATAGGCGGACTCGCTGACAATGATTCAGGCACTTGCTCCTCGGTGTAGTGAAATTCTGTAGTAATAACATTACCGTTGCGATTGGAATTGTCTCGGCTATGTGTTACGATGAAAGCGCGGTCAATTATCGGCTTTACTTAAAACTCTGTATTCAGAGAACTCGATATATTGATGCCGAACTTTCATTGAGCTTTGTCAGGAGCTGCCACGTCTTTTTCATCAATTCATTTCTCTTTTTAGTAGAGTACATTTGGACAGATGGAAAATGGCTAATAAACGATGTATTGTGTGACTAGTACAAAGTCTTTCTCGGTAATAAAATTTAATTGTTAATCTCCAATCGAAATTAACATTCCATTTTCGTGACTGAAATTATAAATTCAATGATGATTAAATTCCCACGTAAACTTTTGCTAAGATTAGTCAAATACGGATTTAGCCATTGGTATCCATCTTTTTAGATGCGCCTCATATGCATCTTGCAGTTTCACTTAATTCATACCCTTCCCTCATTCTCATAAACAGGCTGATGAATATTCCTTGTGGCCTTGAGCTACTGATAGAAATCAAGACGTTAGCGAATCCACTTACCTACTTACTGAATAAATCCTCTCGTTTAGCCAAGAAAAGTGACCTCGTGCTATTAGATTATTGCTACTATTGTCATGATTACATTTCATCTTGTTGCTCTGCCCACTACCTACTACTATTACTATTTACTACTGCTACCATTACTATTACTAGGTACTACGATTACTATTATTATAATGATTATTCTTCATTATTTTATTTTATTTCCTTATTATTGATATTATTATTATGTTGATCATGTTGTATCATCTTTATCATCATCGTCATTATTATCGTCGTTAGTCCATGATCGTCATCGTTTCCATTGTCATTGTCATCATCATTCCCATTGTTCATACCCACGTTTATCAATTATTGTTATCGTCATCAATATATTGACACGTCGCTGTTGACTGAGTACGGTCGTCGGCCGTGACAGCGGCTATGACGTTTCAGTATCGGGGAAACCAACCGGATCGCATCCGCGTTAAATAGGAGTAAGAAGGAATTGACGTACCGATGTTGAGAGAACTTGTTTGTGCCTACGACTCTCTTCTTGTAACACGGGACGCTTTTTAATACACCGCCATGTCGTGCGATGGATACACGTTGGCGACTCGTCGTGCGATCGCATGTATAACTGTGAATTATAACGAATTGAAGCTACCGCAGATGTCATTGTATTCACAGCCCTGCAGGATGAGCGAGCGTAGCGTGTTCCCGAATTTGTTGTAATCCAGATTTCGATTGACGCGAAGTCTGATTATAATCCTCTTGAAAGGCATGAAACTGAAAGGAACGGGAAAACGATGAACGCGAGTGCCCCACCCGGCCCTCGAGGGGACGGGATTGAGACGTCGAATATCTGTAAATAAGTGCTCTCATTTTTGCCCTCGTCGCGTCCATAAATTGTAAATCGTGCGCGTAAATCGCGGGAATATATAGTGCTATACACATAAAATGAAAGTTTGCGCCCTCCTGATTTTATTAGGTATTTTTTTTAATTTCAATTTTTATTTTAATCCACCGTCCAAGTGAATGATTCTAATGCATTGAAATAATTATATTAGTATACTTGTAGTACATACGAGCCTTCCGTATAGTAAACGATTTTTATATAACATTAATTTTGAATTATATATTGTAGGGGATGAAAGGAGCAGCGTTAGTATTAACGTTATAAATAAGCGCTCTCACGAGAATACTGAATCGTATCCATACTAAAGTCCAAACTGTCCCAGTGCGTTAATTGCCGAAATGGTTTCTTTAATATGTACACTGCCTATTTTTTCTACACGGGAATCACGAATGCACGATAGTTCAATCATCACTATATGGATTGTAGCCGATATACATTAATGAATATTTCGCCGCGAATTCCTCGAATGAAACGCAAAATATCTCTTTGTGAATATCGCGATCATGATTATCGTTCGCATTTTATTTATGATTATTTCCCATCCGCCCGCGTAATTTTTAAATACGACGATGTAAATCACGCAGATAATTTGCGCTACATTTTTCAAAGCAATATCATAGGTTTCGGTTTCGTGCCTTCCAAAGCAAAGTTATCATGTGAGAGAAAGTGATCTATCGCAATGAACAGTTGAAACAATTACATTTTACATAACATATCGATGAAATAAGGTTTTTTCTGTCTGTAGACTCTATAGCGTATATAATGAAAATTTAGTAAACGCGTAAATGCGAGAAAATTATGTGACATAGCCGAAATTATGTGACATTGCAGTCGGACTCGTGTTCCACCACCAGTGTGTATCGATTAAAAAAAAAAAAAGAAAAGGGAAAAGAAAGAAAAAAAAACGATAAAAGGAACAAAAAAGAGAAGTTTCTTTTGACACGAATTATCCTCTGCGAAAAAAACGCGACATTCGCGGACAGCTCTTGTTTCTTGATTCATACGCGTTTTCAATTATTAAAGAGGACATTAACGAACAAAAATAAGAGGGAGGAGAGAATCGACGGTATGCCCGCGTCTGATCCTATTTCGATGTTCTTTTCGATACGAAAATTTGGGAATGAATAATACATGCTGGAACCGAATGTACATGATCTTCATCTAGACAGATCGATCTAAATGCGAGACGGAAGAAATGAATCATCGAGTACGGCATACACGCAATAACGTAAAAAGATTCACTGTAATGAACTCTCTCTGTTGCGAACACATTTAATCCATTATTTTTCATGATGCAATGAGGAGAGCCTTATGTTGCGAGACGTTTCTAGGGATTATACAAAGTGAGACACGTACGATTTTCTGCTGGTTTGCGACGAAACGTTTAAGCGACCAAGAGACAAATGAGATGAAAATATATATGAAAATCCGGAGAGCATGGGAAGCAAGGCTCAGCCCTGTTGATTAGACAAGCAAGTAAGAATATTTGATTATAATTATTATTGATGATTTATTCGCAATTACTTATTTAAATTAGACTCTGAATAAAATTCTCTTGCTCAACTTTAAATGAAAATTTCATACAAAATTTCTAACATTTTTCTTAAATATATTTGGATAATATTAAAATGTTCAGAAGAAATTTAAACTTACTATTCCGACGTTTATTTAAGAAAAAATTGGAGATTTTTTTTATTAAAAATACAACGTTTTTTTAAATAATAAAAATCCACAGAAATTTCTAAGAAACATCAACCCCATCTCTCCTGTTTCCCAGAAAGAACATTTCCCGTTAGACTCGTATTACTTGTTTGTCCAAAGGTATACTTAAACTCTGTTTCTTTTTGCAGGAACACGGTAAACGGCAGGTCGAGTGAGGAGTAGGGGCGCGGAGGTGGTGATTGCGAAAAAACTTGTGTTACGTCCAAAGGTCCACACCTACACGCTAGTCTTGGCCGATGACTTCGTCACCGCTCCCGAGATGTATAATGCGCATACGTACCGTACTATGTAATACGCCCGTACACCACGTTGTATCCACGTTGAATATCTTAAATACCCAGCAAGCGCGTCCGACAACAGGAAACCCATGTACTTATGAAACTATTCGCGTACTTGAACCGTAGTGTATACTCGACCGTGCGTGCTCTCGCGCGATAAAAAGCAAACGGGAGACGAAAGAGAGGGAGAGAACTACTCCGTCGAACGTCTTGAAAAGTAATACGCTTAAAAATCGAAGAGATAATCAACTCTACGGATTTCATCTTTCTCTCTCTCTCTCTTTCCCTCTTTATCTCATTATATCTGTATCTTCCCACTGGCGATCGTTCCTTTCTTTTGTAAGCTTGCCGCATCACACCGGTGAGCAACCGTCGAAACAATCAGTCGTTCTACGTTTGTATCCAGCGGACGCAGGAAAAGAGTGAGTAATCCGACGAATGCCTGGACACTGGATGGTATCCGCGTATGTGAAAAGAGAGTGAGTCGAGAAGAGATATTACTCCGGGACGCTTTCCAGCGCAGACTAATCCGTGGCTTCGCACACAAATCGTATCCGCCGTACTTGTACATACATAAGACGCTAGACATTCGCGAGTCATTCGTTTGCGCAATAAATCTAATAGCGAGCGGCGCATATGATTGTAATTCCCGACCCAGACGAGGAGAGCACGTGCGTACGCGAGAGATCCACACAGACGCGACGAAGAAAGCGAGAGAGAGAGAAAGTCTCCGATATTTATATCACTGTCCTGCCACCGGAGAATTCGTGCTGGCGTAATTATAATGAATCCCGCTGTGCAACCATGTTGCGCAAGGACGTTTAGCCCGTAGTTTTCTAGCCGATTTTTCAAAGCGCGCGCGCGCAAAGTCACGATTTTTAATATAACACGACTGACTGCTGGTTAAGTATGGTTGTGAGCAAAAGTCCTGGTCTCCTCGGACATTGTAACACACACACACACACGCACACACACACACACACACACACACACACACACACACACACACACACACACACACATATATATATATAAATACAACACATTACACACGGCATAACACACAGAACACACATTTTTCCAGTTCCCTTAGATACGTACGTTGCACGGAGAGAAGAGCGATTGTTGCATACATGCTTAGGATGGAAATTAAAGCTTGTAATCCAAAAACGACCATCTCCTTCGCTCGAGAGACATTTTCTTCTTTTTTTTTTTGTATATTTGTAAATTGGTGCGAGTAGGGAGATCGGGCCAGGACCGATATATCCTCAGTGTCTTTCATTCCACGGCTCGTCGGTCGAAGAGCGGCGTATAAATGTGGTCATGCGTATCTGTGAAAAAAAATGAGGCTGCGTAATTAATTATCTCGTTGCGTAAAGCGTAAACTTCGAGAGAGAGAGAGAGAGATCGGGTGATCGCGCGTTTCCCCTCGTGTGTTGTGATCGTTTAGTTGCATTGATACGTCGATTCGGCGATGTTTGAAGAGATGTCAATGGGAGACTCCTGAGATTAAGTTAATCAGCACTATAGTTTCTCGCGTAGTGAGGCTTATGTGTATACATTTTTTGACTTACTCTATGTTCGTACTGTTTTAATGGACGAATTGTTGAACAATAAAATCGCTGATTGCTACGATAATAATGAATCGCCGTTTTTATCGAATTGGCAGCTCGTATGCGTGGGTGCGCGCATCCATGCGTGTTCGATACCTTATTAAAACATGAAATTGACGAGATTATTGACATTAATTAGAGAAACGCGTGTAGATTTGTGTTGTTAATTAATATCGTTTATTGCGAACACATGAGGAAAAAAAATTAAATAAGAAAGAGAAAAAAATAGAAGATCAACATACAAAGCATTTACTTCGGTCCGTCTACATAACGATATCGCAGTAAAAATGCAATTTCTATGACTATATGCGAAATGCTGGTATATTCTTTCGTTATAAATTTTTTTTTCATTAACTGATATGTCACTGAAAACAGACATGTGTGTGTTCTTTACGAGGAAAGTTCTTAACGAAACGAAAGTGGAATGACGAATTTGTATTAGGTGCGAATTTGTTAAAGTATGAGGCACATTCTACGAGTTTGCATTATCCCGCGATTTTTCGTTGAACAACATAAGGTTGATCTGTATCCTGGACCTGGTCAACATTACGTTCTTTAACGAAATTCAACGCCACTCCCTACAAGTGGATTCATTTTCTTTCCATTCGCCTTCTGAACTGATCTATTCGAAACCGAGCACTTGTGTACATAGCGATTGAACTGTTTTAGTACTATCATAGTGAGAATTATGTTTGTACGTACTCATATACGCGTATATGGGTATGTGATTATAGAAGTATTAAGCTGAGGAGAGTGGTCTACATAAAAAAAAAAACATAACGAGACTGAATGATGTATACATCGGACCATGAAAAGAAGAAACCGATTGTCTTAGATCTGCATTTTGTCGTCATATGCAATGGTTATTATTATTATATAATAATATAATGCAAATTATAAGTACGCGAAGAAATGAAAGTCTCCCAACTGTATCGATTCTAACGAAGCGGATATGTACATCTCTCTCCCCCTATAGCGAAGATTTTACTACATATACGTAAGCTGTGATTACTATCATAATTTTTAACTTATATTACAATACCGATTATGCTTTGTTTAACGATTAACTTGTACGAGACCGTCTGGCAAGGCGCTTTAATAGAACTTAAAAAAAAGAAGGAGGAAAAGGAAATAAGAAAAAGACATGAGACTTGCGTGGAAGCTTATTCTTGTAAATATGTGTTGTGTCTATTACGCTTAGCGAGTAAGAGAAAAAAAAAAGTTCTTAATGAAAGTTCCTGCGTACTTCCTCCGAGATTTCTTTTATTCTTTGTCTTTCTCTCTCTCCTCGTTATTTTGCGACATTTTCACTATCGTTTCGACGTTTATCAATTCTCTGTGATTCTCCAACATCTCCAGCAGTAATGGCTCCTCCTTTAGCATGTAACTGGACACTGCTATGAAGTTTCTAATTAGTTTTTTCATTATATTTATCTTCCGTATCGTTCTTTCCATTCTAGCTTTATTTCTGGAAAAAAAACAAAGATTTTAAATATGAAAAATACTTTATATGATACTTTCGCTGTTTGATCTTCACTCACTCCACAATCTCGGGATACATCTTCTGCAGTCTCTCGCTACGCAACTGCTCCTGCTCCTTGAGAAAATTTTTGTGGTCAAGCAATGCCTTTTGACATTCAACTTTCAGGTCCAGCTGCACTCGAGACGCTTCCTCGATGGTCTCTTGAATGGCCATAACATTGTCGTTGAGAGTGAACAGTTTGCTCATGTAGGTGTAGAGCTTCCTAGCAGTAAGCAGAATTGAAATTTTGTCACACTTTCTTACATGTGACATTTCGACTTGCGTCTAGAATTAATCTAGCCGTAATTAACAGTATTTACGAGTTTATCTCTCACTTTCGGTCCTCCGCGTTGCCCTCCTTCTTGCTGAGAATGGAGAGGATGGTGGTGCTGTGTAGGCACAACTTGACGGCCCTGGCGTTTATGAGCGTGTCGCTCACGACGTTCTGCAGCGTGTCTCCGTTATCCTCATCCTCGCTCCCTCCGCGTCCATCGTCTATGTACTCTGTAAACAGACGGGAGTTCAGAAAGGAATCACGGAGTGGAAACCCGTCGGGGCGACGTCGACGTACGTTTGTACTTGGCTCTAAGCAATAACGACCTGGCGTTCAGGCGCATCAGCGACTCCCTGGTCGCCCGGATCTTCTCCTCGACCGGCTTGAAGTCGTCCAGCGACGCCGCGCCGATCGGGAACCCGTCGACCACCGCGCTCAGCCGCATCACGGATCGCTCCAGCTCGTCGAGCTCCATCGTCGGCGCGTCCGCGGATCGTCCGATTCCGCGCGGGGCGACGATGCCGAGTGGGTTTCTAAATCGTGCGCAGCATCCGAGTCCCGCCGCGACCGCATGCCAAGACTACGCGACTATATTTCCTCGACGGACACATCGTATTGTAAACGCTGAGTCCGAAAATCATGCTCCAATATCTCACGGGAAACGCGCGGAACGCACGAGACTGCGTTTGCCACTGCCTGCCACGGCCCGCGTTTTGAAATTCCACAGGCGTGGAATTTTCTTCCTCGGAAATGAAAACTCACTAGAGCGGTCCGTCGCAGAGCGACAATCGACCGCACGGACCAATCGGCGCGAAGAGATCGACACTAGTCTGTCTTCGCTTCGTCGATTGGTCCGGCAATTTTTTGTCCAATTTATCAAATAATTTAAAAGACGAAACGGATGGAATTGTTAATGTTATGTCGAAGCTATAATCCGGTCACTGTTTCATTATCATCGAAAATATATTAAACCTTTTATATATTTCTCTGATAAAAATTGTGAGATAAAACAGCACAAGTTGAAAATAGATATTTGGATATTTTTAATTTAATTCGAGGAGAATTATGTGAATTATATCTAAGCAGTACCAATCAATTAACTAATTAGTTAACAAATTTATGTATAGATTTAATATGTATTTTTTGACATCTCTTTCTTGCCGCGTCAATACGGGATTCGTGTTTATGAATCCGTTACCATGACAGTGGATTTGAATCACGGAGAGCGTGTAAATATACGTGCCGGTACATTTGCCGGATGTGTTATTTTGTATAAAAATATTTTACGGGAATTAAGAACGAGATGACGGAGGCGATTAAATCTGACGTGCAGATTATTTTGAGCATAAAAGAGGGTAAGACACTTTCATATATGTTGCAACATTGTAAGAAACATTGCAAAGTTTTATTTTCTGAAATCGATGTCTTTTCCTCTTTCTTGAAGATTTTTTTCTGAAAAAATTTACATACTCCTTATAATTGCGTTACTGTTATAATAATGAATGGAGTAGAAAAAAGGAAATGTTATTATCGATTTATATAACCTATAAATTATGTTAATCTACTAGCATAATAGAGGGAAATGTAGAACTAAAATTTACAAGAGAAAATCAAATTAGTATCTATCAAATTGTTGCAATTATTGCGATGAAATACAATTTTATGTACGTTTATGCAATAGGGAAGGGTTTTGAACAAGTTTTACAACCAACGTTATTGATTGGGACTTTAAATGGACACTCGTTAGAGACTGACAGAATCGAGTCGTGTCCAACTCCACAATATGCCACTGATTTGGTTTGGGAAACTAATAAAATGGTGCTGAGAAGGTAAGAATGGTATTTCTTTGTTTTTATTCAAATAGCCATTAGTTGTGAATAAAATACAGATATTTAATATTGTGCATTTTATCTTATATTCAATTTATAGAATGCGATCAGAGCAAGCCTCATTAAAATTAGAATGCTTTGCTTTTAAAGAAAACGAAGGTAGAGAGAGAATCGGATATGTTCTGTTAAACGTACGTTCTGCACAAGTATTATCTAAATACGGAGATCTGAGTCCGAAAGCAAGTTGGCACAAGTTGCTTGGATTAAGAAGCGATCTTAAGATACAAAAGCCTGAATTACTTCTTGCATTAAGAGTCGAGGATCGAAAGGACAAAAATCAAAATCTAACAGAAGTAAAATATATTTTCATTTTGTATGGATAGTGTACTTAGTTTAATAACACTCATACATGCTCTCCTAACAGCCATATGACAAGTAATAATAATAAAATAATTGGATGATATAATTAACCATCCTATATTAAACATTAATTATAATTAGTTCTATAAATATTATATTATTTTATAGCTAAGAAATTTAATGATAGACAAAGACGTCATTTTGGAAAGTGATAAAATAATCCCTTACTTAAATCCTGATGAGCAATTGATTCAATTGGGATCTCTAGACACCTGTTGCGAATTATTCATATTAAGTATCACGGCCATGTGTATAGAAAATTTGCATCTATTATTACCTGAATATCTAAAAAATCGTAGCACTGTGCGTTTCTTATATCGAGTTTTGGAAAATGATGTAGAACTTAAACCGTTTAAAATAGAGTCTGGAAAATCTTATTTCGTCCCCGAGAAAGTAATAGTGAGAATACAAAGTTCTTTGAGCGTCTTAAAGCAATATCTACAATTGAAGCCATATCTGTTAATATATTTGAAGCATGCAAGTAATGTAATAGCCGAATCATCAGTTAATCTGCAATCCCTAGTACCCACAGACAGTTTACAAGAATTTCTCAAATGTGCTGCAAATGCCAGTACTACTCTACACGAACAATGTTTTCTAATTAAACAAGATTCGACAGAAAAACTCCATGAAAACGAACATCAAAAATCATATCTTGATTTGCAACTTAAATTACAATATATTGGAAGTAAAACAAATATCTTATTTAATTCCGACGCGATAATAAACTCTAACTCTAATTGCGTATCTACCACTCAAATGAATTGTAATGAAGAAAGAATAAATAATATTGACCAGGTAGAATAGGATCATTTTATTGACAATTTCTCAATCCAATTATAATACATTAATTATAATTAATTATAATAAAATTTATAACAACATAATACATAATTTATAATAACATCCGATTTTAGCGAGGTCCAGAGATTGAGTCTCACAGAAATCCTAGTGGCGATTTTGGAAAGATCAGTTTCAAAAATATTCCTGAAGAAGTAAAATGTTTATCAGAATATAAAAGTATAAATAAACAGTCCGTTGATTGCCAGTGCTTCAAACATCAAGTGAATAAAGTTACATGTTTGCGCTCCTGTGATGGAATGTTCTGCAATTGCGTTAGTAAAAATCACGTCAAAGGCATGGGATCTTATCATTGCTATTGTCTACGTATCTCGCTTGTGACAATAACATTGGTATCTGAAACACTGTCTGGACGAGAAATTGAATTTCGGTTTGTTTGATTTTAATGCTTTCAATAAAAAGAGGGATATAATTTCATTTTTTAATGCAATATAATCTCTGTATAGATTTCACCATCCAAAAACTGAAATTATATCAACAACACATGTGACAATGCCAGTCTTATCGGATGAGAAAGTTAAATTGCAAGATATTGCATGCCAGTTTCACTTTATATCCGCGCCAGACGAAATAAAACAGTTATTACAATCTTTCCCACCGAAAATCAGTATATACGACACAAACAAAGATGATGAATTATCACTGTTAATACTTGATGTAAAACCATTATTTTATCAAGAAAAGGTAATATTAATATTATACTTAAATCAGAAAAGAATTTTAAAGAATAATGGAAATTAAAGAAGAACTTTTTTTCAGTCTGAATGTCAGTATAAATTATCTCTGTTCGATACAGACCGAAATAAAATTGCTGATATGGACATAATACTCAAATTAGAGGATTGTGGACCGCATTGTATATTAAAAAAAGAAACTGTCGGTAGGTACATATTATATCCATTAAAATTTTTTTATTATAACTCTTATTTCATACAGCTTTCTTAACTCTTTTTTTAACTTTAATCCCCTATTTATTAAAATGGTTTGTTTAAGAAAAAAATCTTGGCCCACCGATATTGGACGATAGTTTAGCATATAAAATAGTGGACGAGCTCGAAACTTGGAAGGAACGCCAAAAAGAAATGTTTAAAACTGAGGTAAAATGATAACAGCAACAATTAGAAATTTCTATTTAATAAAATATTATTTATCTGAAATATGAATTAGCTCAAAAGAAAAGAAGAACGACATTTGAACATACTGAGCGAAGAATGGCGAATGCAGAGGGAAAGTTTGGAGGCGAAGCTCGCATATAGTGTCGAACAATGTAAGACCTTAGCCAATAGTTTAAACAATGCTACTGAAGATCTGAGAAAACGACGATTAAAGAGTCTAGAAAACGAGACCAGATTGATTAAAGCGAACGAGGACTTGCAATGGAGATATGAAACCAAGTTGCAAGAGCTAAAAGATAAATTACATGCGACGCAAAGTGATCTTACAACAAAGGTTTGTGAAGTATATACTTAGTTGTGTGCATTATATTTTGACTGGTTCTGCATCCCTCATTTATCATACGGTTAAAAGTATTCCAAGTAATGGTATCTTGTGACTTTATACACATAACATTGTTTCTGTACAGGTCGTCAAACTTGAAGAGAAGAAAATTGCTTTAGAAGCGCAAGTTGAAATACTGTCATATGAAAATGAGAATCTGAAATCGTCGATAAGTAAACAGATGGATGAATTGCAAATGTATCAAAAGGGATCTTTAACTCAAGATCAAACAGCGACTTTGTTGCAGGATGTAAAAATTCTCGAGGAAAAATTAGACAATGCTCAGAAGGGCAAGGATTTTTTTAGAGAGCAATGGAGCAAAGCGGTTCGTGAATTACACAGAATGAAAGTGGATTATCAACAAGCTATGCAAGTTCAAATCAAGAATAGTAGAGAGGAACTATTGAGTGCGGAGTACGTTATAATACTATTTTAACTTATTTGTAAAAGAAATTCCACTTCAGTCAAAGCATTAATGCCAAAAATAGGTAAATCAATAATTTAATTAAAACAAAAATAATATAGTATCTTTATTCTTCGCGACTTCTTCTGTATTATAATAGAAAATTTCTTAAAATGTTGAACATACTAGATCATTTTACACGATTGTATTATAGATTTTTATAAAATTCAGTAGTATGATGCCCTCACAATTATAATATTCCATTTTATATTCAATTATATAATATTATATAATATTCAATTATAATATGATTTAACATGATTTGACAGAGGTGGAACATCTTGTACTTATATTTAATATTGTATACAATATTAAACAATTTCATATAACTTAAATTTTTCATTTTTTTCGTATGTAGCCTCGCAGAAATTTTGACTGCAGATAGAAAAGCTTTAAACAATGATCAAATTTTGCTGAACGAGCTGCAGAAGGAGATCGATGTGATTAAGCCGAAACAGTCCTTCGCTCTAAAAGAAACTTACAATCAAATGTTTACGACAACCGATGACATTCTCTATAATAATGATAAATCAGAAGAATACAATGAGCGGTTACAAGCACTGAGGGAGGAACGTGAGTCCCTTTTAAGAACCGGAAATTACACAGCCGATGACGTAGTGATAAGAAAACTTAACGCAGAGATTCAATCCTTGTTGATAAGCAGGTAGCGAATTTATTTCCTGCTTGGCTTTCTTTAATTAATATTCAATTTTCACATATAAAAGGAAACCGTACATTTTGGAAAAAAATTTATGACACGTTGAAAGAAATAATTTATATACTTTTGTTCAAATAAATATTTTATATTTAAATCTTTGTAATCCTTTTATGTTTCTTCTTTCGTAAAGTATGGAAGTACGTCTATGGGAGCAGGATACTCTTTCAACCACACCTGGCCTTTGAAAGACATACCTATAGTCATATCTCTCCAGTTTCCCGCAGGTAGATAGATATTACGACTTACGGCACCCTCTTCGATCACTGGAGCAACTAATATAGACTCTCCAAGGAGAAATTCTGTAAGATTAAGCAAAATTCGTAATATGATTTACAGATCTTCTCACGTCCTTCTCGAATTTATTAAGAACATTATCTACTCATGAATAATTATTCAGACGTTTGACAAATGGAGTACAATTCATCCATTCTTACCGTCATCAATTTTATGAGCTTCTTTATTGTTCGGATCAATCCACCAAATAGGTGGATTTACGGGAGTGCCTTTTTCAATAGCTTGCTTCATGGCATTCAGAATTTCATCCTTATAATTGGCGTGCAATTCGGTATACTTTTTGCAGATGTTAATGGTCTAGTAAAATGCAAACGAATATTATTTTTTCGCAATAACATTTTGATTGAAAAACTTGGATTCGTTAATCTATCAAACAGCAATTTATCCATATAGGATAAGATTTTTCAGATTACTCACTTCTTCGTCATAATCCCATGGCACAAAAGAATATTGTAACGCTGGCATGAAAACACTGGCCTGCAGCCATCTAATGAATATCTCTTTGGATGGGTATTCTGTTCCGTCGAGCGAACCGTTTAGATAGCCTTTTCCACCGATTATGTCCGGCAGCACAAAGACGTATCCGTTGAGATTCATCTGCAATAGCGTCGTGATCAACGTGGGTAGGCCGTTATTCCACGTCCACCTGGTATCCTTGTTGATCATGCGAACGAATATCGGTAACTTCTGGCTAAGCCATCCCGCACGCACTACGATCTTGTCATCGAAGTTTTCTTGGAGTATGCGGGTGTATTCTTTTGTGAATATACCCGGCTGCAACTCGAGCGAGGCGTTCAGAACCGGCAGGTGTGGTAATCGGGATACCTCGCCGGCATCGAATACGAAGCTGGCGATGCCAAGTTCCTGAAGACGCTTCAATCGCTCCACCCACCATTTCACTGCCTCCGAATTCGTGAAGTCAATTGTGGCAGCATCCGCGCCTGAAGAAAACACAATTAAATGGTATGAAAATTATAACAATTTACTTAAAATGTTTAAACATTGCCTAGATGCTTCTTTTTTAAGATAAGGAACATCGCTTTTAAAGCCAATTCTTACCCTGCCACCAGGACATTTTAACGTTTCCGTCGAGGTTTTTAACGAAATAATTGTTATCAAGTGCGATGTTATACGCGCACTCGCAGTCTCGGTTGATGAACGGATGTATCCACAGGGTGACGCGGAAGCCTTTTTTCTTCAGTCGTTGTACGAGAGCTTTAACATCGGGAAACTTGTCGGGATTGAACTTGGCGGAACCGTAGCAAGTCTCCCAGTTATCGTCAATTTCAATCTGACTGTTCTCGAATTTATTTGCGAGGATCTCGTCTGCAAAAGCCTCCACCACTTCCTCGCTGACATTAGTTTTGTATCTCGCCCAAGTGGACCATATAGGATATTGGATTATCCGTTCGTCGGGGAGACCCGTCGGGCGTTCCAGATGGTTGTTCACCGCGTGCTCGTGAGCAGTTTTCGGATCCGGGAAAATACCTATTGTATAGGTGAGCTCGGTATTGTTGCGATAAGGTGCCTTGTTCTTGGCGATCAGACACAGATTCTTATCCCCATAATTTCTCTGGTCGATGAATAGTGGGCTTGTCGCGCTCACATAAATGTAAATGCCTTTACTGGACAGCCAATAACGTTCAGCAAATGCCATGTTTCCAGAATGTGTCGGCAGATACGGCTCCTCCTCGTAATACATATGTTGTATAGGACAGTGCTGATAACGACGCTGCGGTCGGCCGAACCATTGCCTGTCATCATTAAATTGGAAACAATCGACGAGTTGATAAGCAGAATCAAGAGTACGAGTTACAGTAATGGTTTCATTCTTTCCATCAATGAAGAACAAAATATTTAGTTCAGGATTGATCGAGGATTTATATCCTGTGAAAAGTATATTACTCATGAATGTGCCGTCTGAAACAAATAGTATTATTCATTAGCTTCTTCATTAGAATTTATCAAAGTTAAACAGTATTAAGTAACGATTTAAAACGAAAAACATTAAAACTCCGAAAATAATTGAAGAAATAACTTGGAAAACGAAACGTAACATATATATGTTACGAAATTAATAAAGCAAGAAATTCATTTAACAAAATAATATGAACACATAAAAAGTTATGTATTATATTACAACTCACCAGGTGTCTTAAGGTCGAGAATTATGGGATTACGTGGGCCGACTTCGTGTATAATAAGAACACCATTTTTTAAATTTACTATTGACGCTCCATTGACAGCAGTGAGAAATAGCAATATTATCAGAGAATGCATCGCTAAAATGGATAATTATATTAATTCTTTTAAACAGCAAAGTGAGAAATAGCAATATTATCAGAGAATGCATCGCTAAAATGGATAATTATATTAATTCTTTTAAATACAAATGTCTTGAAGAAATGTCGCAGAAGCCTGTAAAAGAGATGCAGTGCAAATATACAAGATGCATAACGTCTCTCCAATATGTCGTTTATTATATTATTTATATTTTGTTCTGTTATTTTTATTTTGATCCAAAGAAACTTCACTTACCACTCCGTTCCAACGATGGCACTTTGCTTGTTCTATATCTGACGACTGAATAAGCGATGTCGTTTAAGCCATCAGCTTAACCCTCGATTGACGGAGTGGGGTCCTCATAGGACCCCAACAATAAACGGGACAGCTTTTATGCGTTTAATGTCAGCACTTGTATACAAAAGTTTTTGGGGTCGCAGATTACGAATCTGATGTTGAAAATGCAATATTCAAAATGACGGACCTAAAGTTCCTTTATATGTAGAATGATAAATGTAGAATGACAAAATGTAAAAATTTGACACGAAAATTTTTTTAAGAGTTTTTGGGGTCGCTAATTACGATATCAAAATTCAAATTGACAGATAATCCAAAATAACAGACACTATCTATATTATATTTACATTTGGTGATTCTACATTTATATGGATACTTTAGGTCCGCCATTTTGAATTTTTCATTTTCGACAGATTCGTAATCTGCGATCCCAAAAACCTTTGTATACAAGTGCTGACATTAAACGCATAAAAGTTGTCCAATTTATAGGCGTTTATCGTTGGGGTCCTCTGAGGACCTCTCTCCGTCAACGACGTGACAAAATAAGTCTCTGTCAAGCGTGGGTTCAATATACTCGTTTGATTGTACATTCTGTTATATCAGCATAAATAATATTCATCATGTTCAATAAATCAATAACTAAATATCGAGTAACAAATCATACAATGTATGTATGTATGTACATACATACAAATATGTAAAACAAAGTAATACAGTGTCTTTATTCTTGGCGACTTCTTCTTCTTAAACATAAAATTCCTTCAAATATTGACGATACTAAACCATTTTACACGATTGTATTATAGATTTTTACAAAATTCAGCAGTATGATGCCGTCACAATTATAATATTCCATATGATTTAACATGATTTGACAGAGGTGGAACATCTCGTACTTATATTTGATATAACAATTTCATATAACTCAAATTTTCACTTTTTTCATATGCAGCCTCGCAGAAATTTTGTCTGCAGATAGAAAAACTTTAAACAATGATTAAGTTTTGCTGAACAAGGTGCAGAATGAGATCGATGTGATTAAGTGGAAACAATCCTCCGAAAGAAACTTACAATCAAATGTTTACGACAGCCGACGACATTCTCTATAATAATGATAAATGAGAGGAATACAATGAGTGGTTACAGGCGCTGAGGGAAGAATGGGAGTCCCTTTTAAGGATTGAAAATTACACAGCCGATGACGTAGTGATAAGAAAACTGAACACAGAGATTCAATCCTTATTGGTAAGCAGGTAGCGAATTATTTCTTGCTTGGCTTTCTAAAATTAATATTCAATTTTCACATAAAAAGGGAAAACGTATATCTTGGAATAAAAATTTATGACACGTTGAAAGAGACAATTTATATACTTTTGTTCAAATAAATATTTTATATTTAAACCTTTTTAATCCTTTGATGTTTCTTCTACTTTCGTAAAGTATGGAAGTATATCTATGGGAGCAGGATAGTCTTTCAACCACATCGGGCCTTTGAGAGACATACCTAGAAGAATATCTTTCCAGTTTCCCGCAGGTAGATAGATATTACGACTTACGGCACCTTCTTCGATCACTGGAGCAACTAATATAGACTCTCCAAGAAGAAATTCTGTAAGATTAAGCAAAATTCGAAATATGTATGATTTATAGATCATCTTATGTGCTTCTCGGATTTATTAAGAACGTCTACTTTTGAATAATTGTTTCGGGTATCGACAATGTAATTTTTGGACACATGAAAAGTTTCACATAAACGTAACAATTCTATTGATTCAAATCCTTCAGCACACGTCAAACTTTTCACGTTTCAAAAAATTACGTGATATTCAGATATTTGACAAATGGAATACAATCTATCCTTCTTACCGTCATTAATTTTGTGGGCTTCTTTATTGTTCGGATCAATCCACCAAATAGGTGGATTTACGGGAGTGCCTTTTTCAATAGCCTGCTTCATGGCATTCAGAATTTCATCCTTATAATTGGCGTGCAATTCGGTATACTTTTTGCAGATGTTAATGGTCTAGTAAAATTGGATTCGTTAATCTATCATTCAGCCATTTATCCATATAGGATAAGATTTTCCAGATTACTCACTTCTTCGTCATAATCCCATGGCGTAAAAGAATATTGCAACGCTGGCATGAAAACACTGGCCTGCAGCCATCTAATAAATATCTCTTTGGATGGGTATTCCGTTCCGTCGAGCAAACTGTTCTGATAGCCTTTTCCACCGATTATGTCCGGCAGCACAAAGACGTATCCATTGAGATTCATCTGCAATAGCGTCGTGATCAACGTGGGCAGGCCGTCATTCCACGTCCACCTGGTATCTTTGTCGATCATGCGAACAAATATCGGTAATTCCTGGCTACGCCATCCCACACGCACTACGATCTTGTCATCGAAGTTTTCTTGGAGTATGCGAGTGTATTCTTTTGTAAATATACCCGGCTGCAACTCGAGCGAGGCGTTCAGAACCGGCACCTGTGGTAACCAGTCTACCTCCCCGGCATCGAATATGAAGCTGTCAATGCCGAGTTCCTGAAGACGCTTCAATCGCTCCACCCACCATTTCACTGCCTCCGAATTCGTAAAGTCAATCGTGGCAGCATCCGCACCTGAAGAAGACACAATTAGATGATATGAAAATTATAACAATTTACTTAAAATGTTTAAACATCGCCTAGATGGTTCTTCTTTAAGATGAACATCGCTTTTAAAGTCAATTCTTACCCTGCCACCGAGATATTTTAACGTTTCCGTCGAGGTTTTTAACGAAATAATTGTTATCGAGTGCGAAGTTATATGCTGACTCGCAGTTTCGGTTGATGAACGGATGTATCCACAGGGTGACGCGGAAGCCTTTTTCCTTCAGTCGTTGCACGAGAGCTTCAACGTCGGGAAACTTGTCAGGATTGAACTTGGCGGAACCGTAGCAAGTCTCCCAGTTATCGTCAATTTCAATCTGACTGTTCTCGAATTTATTTGCGAGGATCTCGTCTGCAAAAGCCTCCACCACTTCCTCGCTGACATTAGATTTGTACCTCGCCCAAGTGGACCATATAGGATATTGGATCATCCGTTCATCAGGGAGACCCGTCGGGCGTCCCAGATGGTTTTTCACTGCATGCTCGTGAGCAGTTTTCGGATCCGGGAAAATACCTATTGTGTAGGTGAGCACGGTACTGTTGCGATAAGGTACCTTGTTCTTAGCGATCAGGCACAGATACTTATCTCCATAATTTCTCTGCTCGATGAATAGTGGGCTTGTCGCGCTCACATAAATGTAAATGCCTTTACTGGACAGCCAATAACGTTCAGCAAATGCCATGTTTCCAGAATGTGTCGGCAGATACGGCTCCTCCTCGTAATACATATGCTGTATAGGACAGTGCTGATGGCGAAGCTGCGGACCACCGAACCATTGCGTGTCATTAGTAAATTGGAAACAATCGTCATGTTGATAAGCAGAATCAAGACCTCGAATTAAAGTGATAGTTTCATTGTTGCTATCAACGTCGAACGTAATATTTAGGTGAGGATTGATCGATTTATATCCTGTGAAAAGTAAATTATTCATGTACGTGCCGTCTGAAACAAATAGTATTCATTAGCTTCTTCGTTAGAATTTATCAAAGTTAAACAGAGATATTAAGTAATGATTTAAAACGAAAAACGTTAAAGCCTCGAAAATAATTGAAGAAATAACCTGGAAAACGGACATATGTATGTTACGAAATTAATAGAAAGCAAGAAATTCATTTAACAAAATAACATGAACACATAAGAAGTTATGTATTATATTACGACTCACCATTTGTCTTAAGGTCGAGAATTATGGGATTATAGCCGAGTACGTGTACGTAAAGAACGCCATTTTTTAAAGGTATTATTTCGTACCTTCCATTGACAGCAGTGAGGAATAACAATATTGTCAAAGAACGCATCGCTAAAATGGATAATTATATTAATTGTTTTAAATACAGATATCTTGAAGAAATGTCGCAGAAGCGTGTAAAAGAGATGCAGTGCTAATATACAAGATGCATAACGTCTCTCCAATACGTCGTTTATTATATTATTTATATTTTGTTCTATTATTTTTATTTTGATCCAAAGAAACTTCACTTACCGCTCCGTTCCAACGATGGCACTTTGCTTGTTTTATCTCTGACGATTGAATATGCGATGACGTTTAAGCCATCAGTTTAACCCTCGATTGACGGAGTGGGATCCTCCGAGGACCCCACTCCGTCAACGACGTGACAAAATGAGTCTCCGTCAAGCAAGGGTTCAATGTACTCGCTTGATTGTATATTCTGTTATATCTGCACGAATAATATTCATCACGTTCAGTAAATCGATAACTAAATATCAAATAACAAATCATACAATGTATACATACATGTAAAACAAAAATAATACAGTGTCTTTATTCTTGGCGACTTCGTTATTAAACATAAAATTTCTTAAAGTGTTGACGATACTAGATCATTTTACACGATTTTGTTTTATAGATTTTTACAAAATTCAGCAGTATATGATGCCGTTGCAATTATATAATATTCCACATGATTAATATGATTTGATAGAGATGGAACATCTTGCACTTATATTTGATATTGTATAACAATTTCATATAATTCAAATTTTCACTTTTTTTATATGCAGCTTCGCAGAAATTTTGTCAGATAGAAAAGCTTTACACAATGATCAAGTTTTGCTGAACGAGATGCAGAAAGAGGTCAATGTGATTAAGTGGAAACAATCCTTCGAAAGAAACTTACAATCAAATGTTCATGACAGTCTGTGACATTCTCTATAATAATGATAAATCAGAGGAATATAATGAGCGGTTATAGGAGAGGGAGGAACGCGAGTCCCTTTTAAGAACCGGAAATTACACAACCGATGACGTAGTGATAAGAAAATTTAACACAGAGATTCAATCCTTATTGGTAAGCAGGTAGCGAATTTATTTCCTGCTTGGCTTTCTTTAATTAATATTCAATTTCCACATATAAAGGGAAAGCGTACATACATCTTGGAATAAAAATTTATGATACGTTGAAAGAGATAATTATATATATAGAGAGAATTATTATATACATTTGTTCAAATAAATATTTTATATTGAAATATTTTTAATCCTTTGATGTTTCTTCTACTTTCGTAAAGTATGGAAGTACGTCTATGGGTGCAGGATAGCCCTCCAACCATATCGGACCTTCGAGAGACGTACCTAGAGTCATATCTGTCCAGTTTCCCGCAGGTAGATAGATATTACGACTTACGGCATTCTCTTCGATCACTGGAGCAACTAATATAGACTCTCCAAGGAGAAATTCTGTAAAATTAAGCAGAATTCGTAATATGATTTACAGATCTTCTCATGTCTTTCTCGAATTTATTAAGAACATCTATTTATGAATAATTGTTCCGGATATCGACAATGTAATTTTCGGAAACGTCGAAAGTGAAAAATTCCACATAAACGCAACGACTCTATTGATTGAAATCCTTCAGTTCACGCGAAACATTTCACTTTTCACGTTTCAAAAAATTACATGATATTCAGATATTTGACAAATGAAATACAATCTATCCTTCTTACCGTCATTAATTTTGTGAGCTTCTTCATTGTTCGGATCAATCCACCAAATAGGTGGATTTACGGGCGTGCCTTTTTCAATAGCCTGCTTCATGGCGTTCAGAATTTCATCCTTATACTTGGCGTGCAATTCGGTATACTTTTTGCAGATGTTAATGGTCTAGTAAAATGCAAACAGATATTATTTTTTCGCAATGACATTTTGATTGAATGACTTGGATTCGTTAATCTATCAAACAGCAATTTATCCATATAGGATAAGATTTTTCAGATTACTCACTTCTTCGTCATAATCCCATGGCACAAAAGAATATTGCAACGCTGGCATGAAAACGTTGGCCTGCAGCCATCTAATGAATATCTCTTTGGATGGATATTCCGTTCCATCGAGCGAACCGTCCAGATAGCCATTGCCACCGATCATGTCCGGCAGCACAAGAACGTATCCATTGAGATTCATCTGCAATAGCGTCGTGATCAACGTGGGTAGGCCGTTATTCCACGTCCACCTGGTATCCTTGTCGATCATGCGAACGAATATCGGTAACTCCTGGCTGCGCCACCCCACACGCACTTCGATCTTGTCATCGAAGTTTTCTTGGAGTATGCGGGTGTATTCCTTCGTGAATATACCCGGCTGCAACTCGAGCGAGGCGTTCAGAACCGGCACCTGTGGTAACCAGGATACCTCACCGGCATCGAATTTGAAGCTGTCGATGCCCAGTTCCTGAAGACGCTTCAATCGCTCCACCCACCACTTCACTGCCTCCGAATTCGTGAAGTCAATTGTGGCAGCATCCGCGCCTGAAGAAAACACAATTAGATAGTGTGAAAATTATAACAATATACTTAAAATGTTTAAACATCGCCTAAATGCTTCTTTTTTAAGATGAGGAACATTGCTTTTGAAGCCAATTCTTACCCTGCCACCAGGACATTTTAACGTCTCCGTCGAGATTTTTAACGAAATAATTGTTATCGAGTGCGTAGTTATACGCGGATTCGCATTCTCGATTGATGAACGGATGTATCCACAGAGTGACGCGGAAGTCTTTGTCCTTCAGTCGTTTCACGAGAGCTTCAACGTCGGGAAACTTGTCGGAGTTGAACTCGGCGGAACCGTAGCAAGTCTCCCAGTTATCGTCAATTTCGATCTGACTGTTCTTGAATTCATTTGCGAGGATCTCGTCTGCAAAAGCCTCCACCAATTCCCCGCTGATATTAGCTTTGTATCTCGCCCAAGTGGACCATGTAGGATGTTCGATCATTCGTTCATCGGGGTGACCCCTCGGGCGTCCCAGATGGTTGTTCACCGCGTGCTCATGAGCAGTTTTCGGATCCGAGAAAGCACCTATTGTGTAGACGAGCTCGACATTGTTGCGATTCTGATAAGGCGCCTTGATTTTGCCGATCAGGCACAGATAGTTTTCCCGATAATTATTCTGATCGAGGAATAGCGGGCTTGTCTCGTTCACATAAATGTAAATGCCTTTACTGGACAGCCAATAACGTTCAGCTAATGCCATGTTTTCAGGATGTGTCGGCAGATACGGCTCCTCCTCGTAATACATACGCTGTATGGGCCAGTGCTGATGGCGAAGCTCCGGCCCACCGAACCATTGCGCGTCATCAGCAAGTTGGAAACAGTCGATTATTTCATCGTCAGAATCGCTAACCGTACGAGTGATAGTGACGGTATCACCGTTGTCATCAACGTCGAAATCTATAAATGACGTTTGCCTGCTCGTATGATTTCTTGTGAAAAGGAGATTAACCATGTTCGTGCCGTCTGAAATAAATATAGCATTCATTAACTTCTTCATTAGAATCTATCAAAATTAAACAGAGATGTTAAATAACAAAAGAACATTAAAGCGAAATATTTGAAGAGATAACTTGAGAAACGAATGTATACATGTTTCAAAATTTATAGAAATTAGCAAGAAAATTCATTTAACAAACTAACATGAAGAACATGAAAAGTTATGTATTATATTATGTTATGACTCACCATTTGTCTTAAGGTTGAGAATTATGGGATTACGGTCTTGGTTTACATTAAGAACGCCATTTTTTAAAGGCAGCGTTATTTCGTATCCGTGGGCAGCAGTGAGGAATAGCAATATTATCAAAGAACGCATCGCTAAAATGGATAATTATATTAACTTTTTTTTTAATACAGACGTCTCGAAGAAATGTCGCAAAAGCGTCTAAAAGAGATGCTGCGCAAATATACAAGATCCGTAGCACCTCTCCAATACGTTGTTTATATTTGTCTATTATTTTGACTCTAATTCAAGGTCTGTTTACTTACCGCTCCGTTCCAACGATTGCATTTTGCTTGTTATATCATTTCTGACGACTGAACAAGTGATGTTTATGCCATCAGCTTATATATATTCGCTTGACAATACAGGTACATTCTGTTGATACTATATATCAGCACGAGCAATATTAATCATGTTCAGTAAATCAATAACTAAAAATTGGATAACAAATCACGCAATGTACACATGCCTTGTTCTACATTATGTGTGACTGGAGTATTACATAATGGTGCAATATCCGATTTCTGATTATCAATATCTGTGCACTTTGTATATACTGTGTATTTAATTTTTCAGATATAATTTTTATATCTGTCCGTTATTATCTAGTAAAACATGAAATATATACACATTTTTGTGTCTTAATCTATATATTTCTAAAAATTATTTCGATACATTTATACAACTTTCATATATCTCTATTTCAATATATATTCTACAGTTTAATGTCACACATGCACACACGTGCGCGGGCGCGCGTATTGAAAAAATGTGGTACCAAATTTTAAAAGTATGTATAGTATTCGTAAAAATAAATAAAAAAATCTTAATAAATAGTATTCAAAAAATCATTTATTTCCAAGTTATAAAACATTTTCTGCTGCATTATTTCGTTCACTTTGAGTATGAATCATGTAACATATTTACATGCGACCATTAATATATTCGTTCCTTATGAGCTTCCAAGTTCAATGAATAATGACTATCATTGATGTTTCGTAAGCATGTATTTGTTGACAGTTTGTAATTCTGTGTCAGTTTATCAATCAATAAACACCCATACATGATTATTTATTATCATTAATTACCATTGTTTTGTTCAGCTTTAAAACAATAAATTGTTAACAGTGTCTGATTTTTCTGAGAATAACTAATTGTTACACGAATTTTAACTGAAATGACAGAATTTATTTCGTGAATGACAAAGCAAGGCTACAAATTCAGATGCATGACTACCTTGCTCACCAGGTTTAAATCTGTCAGACTTTTATTTCTAGAACTATTTGAAGAGCTTGGCGTATGCTATAGTTCATACATTGAATGAACTGATACAGAAAATTATATACTGTTGTCAACAAATATGAAATAAACTTGGAATTTTTAAATATGTTCAATCTTCAATACGAAAACGTTCAAAATATATTGAAATGAATGGAGGACACATCAAACATCCATTGTAGATTGAATTTATTTTTTATTTGTTATAGCAGAAAATGTTTTATAATTCGGAAATAAATAATTTTTGGATTGCTGCTTATAAAGACATTTTCATTTATTTTCACAAATATTGTATACTCTTAAAATTTAGACATCTTTTTATAACACCTCATATATAAATTTTAATTCTAAATGTCTATATACAAAATATATTAAAGTTTTCATTGCGTTTCAATAATTTGTCACGTTATAGCTACAAGTTTATGAAATTATTCTCTCGAACTTAACTTCTAAGCATTATTCGCGCTTATTTACGTATAATTTCTTCACTTTGTCATAATTAGATGAATGAGAAAGTGTCGAGAATACTTTAGAAAAAAATCTGATATAAATTGAGGTCGAAGGAAATAAATAAAAGTCAATATACTATTATATCTCAATTGTGTTTTGTTCTTATTGAAAAAATTATAATTTAAAATATACATGAAAAATACTATCTATTATATTAATAAGATAATAGCGTCATATAAATAATAAAAGTAAATATTTCATTAGAACGATTGGCAACTGCAATTATATTGAGGTATTTAATATATGATAAGTGTTATCCTATCAATATTATCAATCATGGATAAGATTTTTCGCGATAAGCACTATCTGTTACTTATCTACAAAAGAATTCCCAATAAATGATCAAAAATGTAATAATTGTCAAACATAAAGAGACCGTGTTCACTCATAAGAAGTCAGAAGGAATTACTGCAACATTTGCAATTATCGTTTTTATTTAAACAAGATAATATTAAAAATAATACGTTTATTAATAAGATAATATTAAAAATCTTACTAGTTTATTTTGATACATAAATTTATTGTGTAACATTTATTAATTTACTGCTTACTCTTTTAATCCTATATTTTAAGTAAAAAATGTAACACATATGTTGATATTGTTAAAAATACTAAATACATTCGTATTTCACTTGACTAAATTCGACTTTGAATTAGTGGGGGGGGGGAGAGAGAGAGGGGGGGAATAATTAAAAATACATCTATTTTGCGCGTGATTATTCCGGCCAGTAGATCGTATAATTGAATAATAAAGGAAGAAAAACTTATTCATACAAACTATATTATATTTTCTAACTACAACGACTATTATTTAACTCGAAATGATTTTATTACGAAACCAAGAAGTTTATTAGGAATCTTCCTACGGACATGACAAAGATGATAAGGATATGAGCAATACGCGTTATATTTTCAGTGTTTTAATGCAACATCTTGTTAGTTTCTTTCTGTAATAAAACATATGTATTTTTTATATTTACAAAAAAATTTACAGAAAAATCGTGCGTTTCGCCGCTCTCGAAATAATCCTTTGGCTTACGTAGTCGATTCTGACGTCAAGGAAAATTTTGTTGAAAATTCGAAATTTGGTGAAAAATCGATCGTACGTACAATACCTCTTCCCAGAATGTAAAAGTCCTCAACCATCGTCGAAATGTTTAAGACGAGTTTACCATTGTCGGTGAGTTTCCTGCAATGAGCATCCGATACTTTGAAATCTTTATACTCACGGACAGTGGGTTTCAACAGAACGCCTATTATCAAGCCACCATAAGTATCATGGAAAAACAAGGCATAATCTCCGTAACTATCCTAAAAATGAAAGAGACACAAACAGTATAGAATACAACGCTTTAAAGTATTAGATATTTGATATTTAATAATAATTATTAATTTAAATATTTAATTACATTTAAATCATGATACGAATTATTTTTCTTTTTTGGAAACGTCTACGCATACATTGAATTCAATGAAATTGCCACTTTAATTGTTAACAACTTATTAATAAGTTATCCAGGATAACTTACTCTTAAATCTTTCAAGAAATATTGTACAGGATCAAAATCGACGACTGGAATCTTTTGAAGGGAATGAGTCTTATACGGATGTAGGTCTACGATATCGGCTTTGCTGGGTACATCGACTGCCTGCAATCTTCTAGGAATCATATTTGATTTTAAATGTAACAAACAATCGTATTCCGAGAGCGGAGGTCGAAATATGGGTTTTACATCCAGAACTGTATTATTGAATAAAGAGTTGTCGAATAATTTCAGCGATTCCTTTGCAAGTACGCTCATACGGTTTAAAATCAACTGCGATGGTGCTTTCCTGGTCCACAAGGATTTTTGCTGATCGTAAGGGGTAGATATGAATAAGGGTGGGAGAGAACTGCGAGCTGTATTAAATAATGTTTCTACGGCGGCAATTTCTTCATCTGTAAAAATTAATATCATATAATCAATACATCAATACAATCTCTGACGTAATAAAGTCAGGAGCGATAATACAGATTTTAAAGTGAGATTTCCGTTCGTTATCATCTTTATAGACTTCTAAATAGATTTAACTTTTACTTCAGCATCAGTTTATTATTTCAATTAAGTTATTATTTGACAGTGATGCATTATAAAATTTTTTAAAAAATTGTATAAAAAAATAGAAAATATATTAATATGGACTTACGAGTCATCTCGCCATTGAAATTAACAATGACGGGATCAGTGTTCCAGTGAGCTCTCGCAACAATTTCGAGAAATCGAAGAAATGCCACTTGCGGCGTCTGAGCCGGCTTATACGGCTCTGGTGCTAGATACAGTGATGCCATGAGCAATTCAATTACAATTCCTGGTATGTGAGTGTCGTCCAACAGTTGTGCTGATAACCATCGTTTCGCTAAACAGCAAGCGGGACCAAACGATGGTTGCTGAGAATGCAACCTGAAAGAACGAGAATGTATTTTTTTTATTTATTGGATATGACTCATCTATTGTAAGAATTACTATGGAGGGAATATCTCTTATTTAAGTCTCAATAAATTTTGTTAAACTTTTAGTATAGTATATAAAATCTCAAATTTATAAAAGTATGATTTTTCCTTAACCATCTTCATAATCTATTATTAATAACTAGTAACGTTTCTCTTATGTTACCAAGTTTAAGAGATATCTATTGACGATTCGAAACAAAAATTATCATTCGGGGAAAAATATTAATTTCAATAATAATTTTCAATAAAAGTATGCTTTTAACATTTTATACAAATTATTCTAATAAGGATTCATCAATTCTTACCCATGCAAAGCGCTACTCAATTTCGGTAAGTGAAATAATTTATTTTCCAGTTCTATAGATTCTTCATTGTCTTTGTATTTAATTATTCCATCTTCCTTGACTTGTTTCATTAAAGCAATCTCTTTCTGGTTCGCCACTCTTAATCGGAAAACAAACCCATCCTAATAAAAAAATTTTTTTTATATCACAAAAAAATATGTTATAAATGCAATATTACAGGAAATTTCCAATCTGTTACTATTACAAATACTAATAGTAATAACTATATTATACTTAAAAAATAATTCTGTTATTAACCTGGTACACATCTACATAAGAAGGATTAGCTTGCACTGTCAATTCATGCTGAGTCCTGAGGCATTCTGCAATTTGTATGTGAAATGCCGCCTTTGTCTTTCTAATAGCTTCCAGTTCGTCAGGCCATTTCCCACTAGTCGATAATTGTAACGTCGCATCGAGCGCTTGAACGTACATGGGACATTTCGTGATGTTCTTTGGAAGGGTCAAACAATTTTTGTTATTGTCAGTGATCCAATTGATCTGTCGATGAACAGTAGCAAGCGGCGGAAAGATTTCCGTGTATCGAAACACCGGGCTTGAACCCTGCACACCGTTTATCGTCAAAGGCATATCGTTCAGCGACATCAAATTCTTTTCCAAGGTGTTGAAAGCTTGCAGCACTTTTAGAGTAGCTTCTTCACCGGTCCCGTATACAAAGTGCGTTATTTTGTACTAAATAAAAATATATAATCACGAATTATATAATATTTGAAGAATATAATGATAATTAAAAATGAAGCATTTTTATTGAAAATGGTTATGTTAAGTAATAATTGTGAAATTACGTTGTGTAATTTTAACAAATCTTCCATTTGATCCGCGACATATAAATAATGTTTTTTGAAGATATTAAACTTGGCTTTTAGCAGAAACACTATTATCTTCTTGCATATTATTCTCTTGTCCGCGAGAGTTTTGCCTTTTGACCAAACCACAGCCTCACGAATGGCTCCATCTTTAAATCTGCGTAATTCGGATTTGATGCCCCAAAAATTTTTGAAGTCAGCTGCCTACAAAATAAAATACAAAGTCTTATCTTATAGTATATAATAGAAAAAATATTAATTTAAAATAATAAGTATTCATAAATTATTACTTTAAATGACAATTGTTATATATTCTTTACTTTATTATCATATTGTTTAAGATGTTATTTCAATAATTTGCTTACTTCTGGTAAATTAGCTTCAGGTCCTTTATCCACAATGTTGAAACACGTTTCAGGATTCAATTCTAATCCAATAACAAGCTTTCCAATACTATCTATCGTCTCCTCGGTACATTCCCATTCCTTACATATACTAGGTAATATGCACAATCGATTAATTCTATTTCCTAGACCTCTTTTCAGAACTTCAAACAGTAACTTAATCGCCTGACTACGCCTATCAGGTCCATAATTCAGTTTTTTATTCATACTAGATTTATTATTCACTACTTTTTCTAAAATTGATTTATCCTGAAAACTATATCCAAGAATAAATTATTAAAATGTATCTGATGTCCTCAAATACAGAAATTTTATATTAAATTCTCTTCATATAAATTACCATAAAATATGGTCAAATGCTCTGTGAAATGGTACATTTCGCATGAAAAGTGCATGAAAGCTATCCACATGTATGTTGTCTAAATGCTTCAGACACAGCGCCGCTTCTCTTTGTACCCATGAAAAGGTATCCTTCGATAGATTCGCCGCGAAATTGTGATAGCCGGTACTATCAAGAAAAACACAATCATAATAATCGCGATAATGGGACACTTGTTTCAAACTGTCCTTGTCCTCGCACATGGTAATTCCGTTCTCGCACCAATTTCCTTGTTCTATATGAAATAAAAAAGATAATTAATATCTCGAATAACGCGAGAACAGTGTAAGTTAATTAATTAACAACTTTTCAAAATACCTAAACAAATCCAGACATTCCGTACAATCTGATAGCTGCTCATGAAAGTATTGAGCTTCTTCTCGCGCAGTAAATAGATTACAAACATAGTGACAATGTGGCTGGTGAAACCGTCGTATCCCTTGTTCAATTCGCGTTGGCGCAACCATATTTTCAGCAAAATTATCCCGTCTCTCAAATTTGGATACTCTTTTATTGCTTGCGCAATCTCGGAGTTTGTCCTCGACATTACTAGGTCACGCAACACCAAAGAATTGTAGTGCGGAGTAGGTGGTAAAGATGCTGTAAGAAAAAGATTCGATAAAATTTGAAAAGTACAAACAATAATTATATAAATCTACAGAATGAGCCAAGTAAGTATAATTCCATGAACCTTCATGTAAACTTACTGTTTTTCAAAGACTTCTTGAAATACCATCCTGGCCTAACGCTATTTTTCTCCGGCAGAAATCTATTCAACCTAAAACTAGTTTCCTGCGCGGATACGTGTATTACTACGTCCACCTTTTTGTTCAACCTTCCACTGGGCCGGAGCTTCAAGGAAGGTGTCAGATTGTCGCCGATAAATCTCTTGCTCTCGGCAATCTCGCTTCCTATACTCGACGCTACGAACGCCAGGTATGTCGATCTTTTTCTAAAATACACATAATTTTGATAATCCTGCTTCCGGAATAAATCAGCCGGCATCTCCACCATTACGTCTACGGTAACGGTAGGCCCGAGAACACATCCCGAATTGTAAGATCCAATCACACTAATGTTGGACGGCTTCAAGAACTTAAAAACGCTTTTAGTTTCTTTTGGTATATGCGGCACGGGAATGCAAACGCCCAGTTTATCATCCAAATTATTATCTGCAAACTAAAATACAGCAATTTAATAGATTGGACATTACTTTACTGTTTTGTATCACATAGTTCAAAACGTATTACTAACTGGAACTTCTTCAGTCTCTTCAATGGATTCAATCGCTGCTTTCAACTTCTCGAACCATATCTCAAATAACACTTTATATTTATTTTTTAGCCTTGTTTCATTGAGAACCTCTTCAATTTGCAGTCGGAACAAATTCGAATGAAATAAATTCTCAGTTTCTCTGAGCTGACTGAGTTCTTCAACTGTCGGTTGCTTGTAAAGATTATTTTCATGTTTTTTCTTTTTCTTAGGTGCCTCGATTAACTCGTCCGTGACTTTCTTCCTCTTTTTCTCTTGATTCACTGCGCGAGATTCAGTCTCGTAACTGTTCAGTTCTTCTTCTTCCTCCCCGTCTTCTACTGAGTTTGCATCATTGATTTCAGGATCTTCCTCATCGTTCGTGTCTTCCATCAGATCTGTATTATCAGATTCTGCTGAATCTTCATTGTCCTCGTCGTCAATCTGCGAATTCTCTATGCTTTCATTGTCACATTCAGAATTCATATAGTCTTCATTTTCAATGGCACAATCAGTCTTGTGCTTGTTGACCTTCGCTTTGCCCGACTGAAATTATTTATCAAACATCTCGTTTTTCATTTCTTTCTGCCCAGCGTTATTGGCGTATCAAGTAAAGCATAATATTTATAAATTAAAAAATATACAAATATACTGATATTCAAATTAATATAAATATTAATTTAAAATAATAGAGGTTTATAAATCATTGCTTCAAATAACAGTTTAAATTATGAATATTATTATACATCAAGAAACAGTACGTCTAAATTAAAATATAAAATATATATTAATATTTTAAATTTAGATACTCAGATATTTTTATTTAATATTATGCACACAGAATGTAAAGCAATTAGAAAAGGTTAGGGAGCTAAAATTCCAACTTGATGCTTCGCCGAGTAAATGAAATACAATAATAAAAAACTTTGCTGTACCTTCGAAAGCTCTTTCATTTTTCTTTCGCTGCTGCGTGACTTCAAAGAGGAAGCTTTGATTTTTATTTGTGCCCCACGTTGCAAAACGTACTTCTTCTTCCTCTTAGTATGACTGTATATGACTGGTACCTGATTGCAAAACGTACGCCGGTTACCTCTTCTTCTATTTTTTTCCGTAATAGTTCCTGGTCTATGTCAACACCAATACGGTCAATAGCAAATATTTATGCTTCAAGAGGAATGTAATGCCGGTTAACTCGACGCGCCATACCAATATCACATGCTCGCCATGCCTTCCCAAAACATTCCACGTGATCCAATTTACAAGTCCGCGACATCTCTCCTTCATTTCTCTCCCTACAAGCCCACGTTTCTTCGTCGATACAGCAGCTCTACTCGGTGACGAACTTCCGAGGCTTTTCAAATTACAGCTGGACGAGAAACAACGCCTCATGTCGCGTGTAACTTAAATACATCTGAAAGCTCGCGAGAAACATATAAACATACATCATTCCCGAAAGAAGCGAAATAGACGAATTTCGCAGCGCGTGCCGCGCGCTCCGATTGGAACGCAGCGTTCCGCGAAGTGATCGCGATGCAGCGGATTCGCGTGCCATCCCACTTTTCCGGTAAAAGTCATCATTGCATAACGGGCGATCGTTAATCGCGACGCTCTCACCTTCCTCCTCCATCGCCCTCCGACGTTCTTTCCGCGCGCGGACAGGAGAAATAAACGAGAGTCCCGGAGGAGAGATCCGCGAGGGAGGCGCGACCGTGTGTTATCGGCGGATCCGCGCGAGTCCTTCCCTCCCCTCCGCCGGCGCGGTGTGTGTCGACGGCGGTGTCAATGACAGCTGGCGCGCACCGATGACGGCAGTCAATGGCAGTCAATGGCGTACGCGCGAGGTAGGCGCACCTGTGTCGATGTGTCAGAGCCGGACCGTGTCGCGCTGGAACGTTTCTTCCCGCCGTTTCGCCCCGTCGAGCTCTCGCGGCCGCGTTGCGCGTAAAGAGGAGTGGTCGAGCCCGCGCCGAGGCACCCGGGGCACCGTATGCGCGCCGTGTTTCGCGGATGTTTACGGCTGGCATGGTAAATGGCAGTGAACATGGAAGTGGCGGAGGCGTCCGGGGTGACGTCCGAGGACGCTAGCTCGCCGGGAACACCCGCGAACGAGTCGTCGTCGGTCGTGGTGGGCGTCGTGCCCGTGGTGGACGACGCGCGACCGACGACGAGCGACGGCGCCGCGGAGAGGGACGGAGAGGCCGCGAGCGGCGACGATCCGCGCGCGCCCCAGACCCCGCTGGCCTTCACCATAGACTTCGGCAGCAGCAAGGCAGTGGACACGGCGAGGTATCAGAATCTCTTTGAGAGGTACAACGCCAGGCACAGGAGGAACCTCTCCACGTCCAAGGTATCAGTCTCCTCAGGGATTCTGGCTATGATCAATTTGATGATACAAATACTTTGTAAAGTTTTTCTTCTTCTTCTTCTTCTGTCCTTATTGAAAGAAAGGAGAAGAGAAATGCTTCAAAGCATTTCTAGCGTTAAATCGACCGCAGCCTTTGTTTTGTTTTCAACGTGTGTCTCGCATGAGTAGATACTTAAGTGTGCGAGCCAGCTAAATGCTGTTAGCGATATGCCAGCAGTTTGCCAGCAATGGGTTCAAGCAGAGTATTACAGCAGATTGACAGGGACTGCGTTCACGTTCAGCTCGTGTTTTGCCAGTAGAGATGTAATCTGATAACAAATTGCCAGCAGAAACCAAACGGAATTATTTGACTATTTAAATGGAACATATTGTTCAAATTGTTACGAAATGACAGATTCTGCTTGATTTCTACGCTCAACTGCCTCATGTTGTGGTAGTAGATTCTGTTCTATTTCTGTTGGCATTTTATTTACAGACAAATTTGTTTAGCTGTTTAACTGTTTGCTTAAGTGTTAACAGACACTTTATGAAATTGTTTTCAATAGATTTGGCTATTTGAACAGTAAACTTAAATGCTACAAGCGTTTCTTTTTCTAATAAAATTAATTTTGACAAATTATTCAATATAATATTTTAATGTTAATATTAGAAAAACACAAAAACATATTAAATTGGTTTATCGAAGAATTTCACATAAAATATATATTTTAACAATGTTTTTAGGTAGAAGTAAAATCAAAGAAGCCAGGCACTATACTATCTCCAAATTTGGTGCAGAAGCAGAAAGTTCCTAGCACTCATTCGGAAGGTTACTTTAGCAGTGAAGATGATACAAAGCGAAAAACTGACCAATTATCAGAAAGACTTAAACAATTAGGTGAATAGATATTGCACTTTTACTCCTCCTTTCTATTTTGCTTCCTAAAGAAGAATTTCATTTATTTACAATCAATATATTTTAAAAAGTCAATAATTTATATTACAATTATTACTTTAAAATAAAATGTATGAACTTATACTACATAATATTTAAAGTTAAATATTAATTATTTGCAAAATCCAGTGTTAAATTTTTATGCTAAAAATAATCTAATAAAGGAAACTTTAGAGTGAATCCTGTATTGGAGCTGAATGTATCTATAATGTATGAGTCATGGTGAAGTCATGTTCTTCAAGCTTCTTAATATTCCTTACAAGTACCTTCTACCTATCCTGAATGATGTGCTGACATATTAATGATTCTGGTGTCATAACCGTTCCCATGTTAGGAATTATATGTGATTTTCCTCTAGAAATTACAAAGGATATTAACAATTTTTCCAATATTATTTTTATGACTATCATTTTTCAAATGATATTTTAGAAGGCATACATCATCTTCATTATATGTACATATACGTAGAAATCAAATTAAGAATTATATCTATATTGATTTTTATGATTAATAAGTTTTGTCATTTTTTTATATCTTATACTCGATATTAATTAAGATTCGAACGTATATGATTTTGTAGGTGTCAAGAATCCTTTGAGAGCACATTCTAGCACGAAAAAATCTACGAATGAACCTGTAGATTCCTCTCATCAAAATAAGCAGTATTTAATGACAAGATCCTGTGATGAAGAATTGCGACACGGAAAACTGTCATCTCAAGGCCTCTCTTTGGAACTTGAAACCAACGAAAACGTGTACTGGACATCCCAAAGGTCTGTAACGATAAATGATTTAAGTCGCATTCAGACTAGCAATTACGACGACGACGAAAATGAGAAACGGTACACGAAGAACATCGAATATATCGACGTTAATCACGAGTGCAAGGAAGTGAACAATGTAGAAGACAACAAAGTGTCTAATATGAATTATCTCACCGATGATTTCAACATAAAGAATACCAATGAGAGAGAGAACAATTTGTTGAGCGATCAGAGAGAACAATTCGTTAATTACGCGATGGATCTAAACGCGGACGATATCGCGGATACCAATCTAGATGTATTCAACGTCAGCAACGTCGATGCTAATTCCGATGGTGCAGTGAGCGAGGCTGGAACATACACGATTCACAAGGACTACACTGACGAGGAGAAAGCGAGAATGGATATCGACAAAGTTTTCAGTGTCGGCGTTCTAACTGAAGACGAAAGCAACGAGGCATACGTTCATAATTTTAAGGTAGGTAACGTTTACAAGTGTTCGCGTGAGTAATGCGCGCTGATATTCATGAAACAATCTTGTTTTACAGATGAGCATTTCACGCGATAATAACGCATGGATATCGGAATGGGCTACTCAAGTAGCGGAGCATAACTCTCTACCTCCGATAATAGGCGGCTCGACGGGTCGTACGCCACCTCTGAGTCCCACCAAGATACCATCTCCGATTCATTCTAGATCTCAACGAGTGTCACGTAATCGCTATGTATGTATCGCACATTTTCAAGTACATAAAAAGATAAAATTTACATCACAACTATAAAATCTATAAACACTAATAAAATTTCTGTAGAATAGCAAATCTTTTTATACATAGTGTTGTATATAATTTCTCTCGATAATTATAAATGGAAATATCTTTATTAATATTCTTTTTTTCTTAATTGTTTCGTGGCTTTCTTTTTTCTCTTCTAAACATTTTTATTTTTGTGCGTGCAGGAACAGTCGCCTGACAACCATCTGGACACGGACTCGTACGTACGGATAAAAGAAAGGCTCGGCTTAGTTTCAAGTCAACATCAAATTATAGACTCCGGCGGAGAATCCGATGATGACACCAGCAACAGTTACAACACGCCGCCTAACAGCTCACAACGTACACCTGTACATAATACCGTAGTTAGACGCGGCAGCTTGTCCGAGTCATTGTTTCGGCGAGCGAACAGCAACGAAAATAGGCGAAGCGTCCGAAAATACTTAAGTTCAGCCAAATCAAAGACTGCTGATACTAATGTAGAATTACTGAAGAGCCCGTCCCAGGTCTTGTCGCCTCTCCATTTTGAGAGAAGAAGTAGCTCTCTAGATAGGTAAATGATCCATTTCACATTCCGATAAATTGATCTGTTAACAACAATGTGATGATTAACATTAATTAATATCGCAACAGTTTTTGCTAATGGCAAAATGTAGAATTTTATAGCTATATATAGATTATTATCGGATTTTTTAAACTTTAAGAAATTCTCATTTTTCTGTAATGCAGGAAAGAATATGCTTCTGATACAACGGAATCTAATACGTCCAGAAGAAATAGCACAAAGTATAAAGAAGACTTGAAACATACGGATAGTCCCATTTTAAGCCGTCTCAGACCACCCACACCAAAATTGACTACCAGTCCAATTGTTAGCCGTAAGGCTGCTGCAACGAAGATAATCAATTCGCCCATGTTAGAAAGACCTAAGCATTTGACGAAACCGTCACAAGCGAAAAATATAGGATATTTTACATGCGTTGAAAATAGGTATATATTTTTCGTGTTTTTTTACATTACATATAACATTGAAAAGCTTCAATAATTAATTTCAAAGTGATTAATTGTCTTATATGTTATTTCTTTTATAGTCCATATATGCTGAGAAAATCCAATAGCACTACGAACTATCATGAAGGAACCAGTTATTTTGATAAGGACATACCTCTTAAAGCGCCTAACATGCTACGAAACAGTCCAGAACTTCAACGGCATCTCAATATACAAAGATCGTCAAGTAACGCGAGCATTAGAAACATGAAGTCACAGAATCTCGTGTTGCGTCGCAGCAGCTTCAATAGCAGTGACATTGACAGAATATCGTCGAGAGGAAAATATGCTTCTGTTGTTGTCTCCGATAGTAGTAGCGAAACTGGTGAACAACAAAGAAAATCTCCTTTGACACCAATCTCATCTGGAATCAAGTTAAATAGAGCATTCAGCATAAGAAGAGCAAGGTATCTTATGCGAAAAGTATAAGAATTCCAAGAATCTTCTGTTTCAGTTTCTACAGAAAAACGAAATGTATTTTTTACAGATTAAACTGCGAATCCGATACAACGCCGAATACAACCCCCGAAGAAAGACGTAGAAGAGCGCAGTCCGAAGTTAAGACTGCAGCACCTGTGAATAAGCAGCAAAGTTATCATCGTATTCGCACAAATAGTGTTGGAACACACAGTAAGGAATCATCGAAAAAACCAGACACAACGAAATTCAGAGCGCCGTCTATATCTAGAACCGATACAGGGAGATTTAGTATGAGAGCCCCCAAATCGACTCATGTAAGCATCACGTCTGCATAAAGGATTATTTTAAGTGAAGGATATTTTAATGTATATCCTGTGGCCTTTTTTTAGCATCCTCCCGGTAGTCAAAAACCCAATCAAAAGCCAAATAAAGATCACAAAAAGTCCGGCAGAAGTAATTCCAGCCTTACGTCCAAGGAAGTGGAGTTTCAGAATTGGAAGAGGCGGAAAAGTTACGATCCGATGAAAGCAGCGGCCGAAGGAAGAAAGAAATTAATAGACAGTACAAAGAAACATCACAGTACCGAAGACGGTTCTGGCAAGTGAGTATACAGAAATATACGGAGAGCGTTCACGCGAGATAAATATTTCAGTTTTCGAAAAGTGCGATTATGTATTCCAGCCATGACAATTCCGTGTTAAGATCTGCAAGTTTTCACGGTACAGGAGGTGCTCTCTCGTTAGCCAACGATTGGTCAGATAATGAATTAAATTACTGTTATGAGGACAACCATGTACCACCGCCTAGTAGTCCGCAACTAGTACGTTTTGAGATATTTTTAAATGTGTATATGCATGGATTATAATTAATTTATTAAAATTATATTTATTGACAAATTTAACTACTAACTTTAATAAATTATAATAAATAATTGTATATTAAATATTTTATAAAATCTGTAATTGATTAGGAGAGCGACAGTGATTTAGAAACTTCGTCTTATCTGCAAACAACTCAGAATGTCGTATCTGCAATGTCCGCTCGCATGACAGGATATCGTCCTCCACTCGTTTCGGATAACGAGAGCGACGAAGACACGAGTCACAGCCTGCATCAGAATATATCGAAAAGATTACGCCATCCAAGCGATACGGAAAGCAGCGACGAGCAGCATCCTATGTCACAATCTCCTGTCTCTAATACTAAATACAACAAAGAATTAAGGTGTCTATGCTTTTTTCTTATATATTTATTTTTTTCTACAATATTGCTCTATGCGTATCTAACTGTTTCTTCGTTTTAGTTTGCGTAAAGCAAAATTGGATCTGCAACGAACAAAACCCGCGTCTTCCAATGTGACCAAAGCTAAGATATCGCACGATGCTTACAGCAAGTCCGAGTCTCTTTCTAGTATCAATAGAACCGATTCTGGTCGACCTAGCACGCGAGCCAATAGAGGCTTAAGCATGGTAATTGTAACGTCTTTTTATTTTTAATATAATAAAATTTAGTTTGTAATACATAAATACGTACGTATGAATGTTAGGTGCCTAAGAGCAAACCAAAAGAACCGAAAAAGCCCTCGGTGCCAAATGTACGGGAAGTCGAAATGCAGAATTGGAAACGTCGCAAAAGCTATGATCCCATGAAAGCCGCAATGGAAGGACGGAGAAAAGCCGGCTTGGCGAAGAAAAATGCAACTCTGTCACCGAGGTAACTTGATTTAATTTAATTTTCCTAAAAAAAAGAAGCGATATATAACGACTTTTTCCAGGCAAAGTAAAAGTCCAAATGTTATCACGTCTCTTGGTCTTTTGCATTGTCTAGAATATATTATTTAATTAATTGAGAAGATAATTATTTTATTTTACCTGTTATATTTTGTTGGTAGGACCGATAGTGATCGATAATCTAAAAATAATGTGGCAAAACAAGCAAGCGGTATGGTACAAATTTGTTTGAACATTTTACACAGATTCTTTAATTTTATATAGATTCTTTCAAGAGGTACATTTAATAGATGGTTTTCAAAGATATAAAACATTTTTACTGACATGAATGCTTGTTTTTTGTATTGCATTAACTCAGAACTATTGTCAGAAGATTAAGATTTTAAGAATGATTGAAGATATATTGTGTCTATATTTTGCATTAATTTATCTATTTTAGTGATGTGTTGCTTTTGCACTTTATTTATCCATCTATTATCGTTTATAATATTATTTCCATGAAAAATATAGCTCTTATTAGTACATATAGTATATATATTATTTTTATGAAGATATAGCTGTTATTAGTTATAAATACAGAAGTCTAATCATTTTATTTGTCTAATATTGCATTTGATTTGATCAGATAATTTAACTTTAGCGATAATGTTGTGATATGTAAATACACGTTAATAAAATTTTTCCGTTTGTTTTTTGATAAGGAAGAGTGTAAACGAGATGAGATTTTTGTTTTTTTATTTATTTTTCATTCAATTGTATTCTATTTATATTTTTATCAAATTTTAGCCACGTAGCGAGATCGCAGAGCTTTCACGGATCAGTAGGATTAGCAGTCAGCGATTGGAGCGACGAGGAACCGGTCATATCTGCGGATGAAGGTCCCCTTTATTAGGATTGTCTCAGAGTTAGTGAGAATACGTAAAAACGAGCACATAAGTGAAAATAAGATAAAGCCAATTACAAAAATTCTTATATATATATAAAAATGACAAGATAAGCGAATTTTACAGGATGTTATAGGAATTAAAAGCACTCCTATATCTAAATATAAATCTATTGAAAAGGATTGTAGCAAGTCAAATAATTATTATTGGAGAAGTCTTTTCAATATTATAAATTTGTGAGCTATCGACTCATTCGATTGCTAAACCCTAAGTTACAAAAATGCGCTTCCTAAAGGTGATACTTAAAAATTATATGCCGAAATTTACGATATTAGTATTGAAACGTCCAATTGTTTGTAATTAATTTGTACGAGATGCTCTTCTCAAATTATTTCGTACTTTTCATTACAACGTAAAGTGAAAAATATTGCCTAAAAATAAGGAATGTTTCATGTGTATAATAATATTAAAAAGAGAAAAAAGATTAATAAAGAAGACTCAAGATGTCTCAATTATCAAGCGAGAATATAATAATATACGGTATTCAATTTTTAATAAGGAGTGCTAAATATATAGAGAAATATATGTGTGTCATTGGTTTAATTATAATTGGACCAATCGTGTAGCGTCTTATGTACAAATATTTTTATCTATAAAAACATATTTTATTTCGCACTGGTGCAGGCGAGATTCGTCTAATATTTGAATAATTTACTTAAATAATATTTTATAAAGCATATTTTTTCATTAAAAACGGAAAGAGCAAACGTGCGAACAAACTTTACGTATATTTTTATCATATTGATTGAATCATATAAATTATACATTGATTGTAATAGCTCACATTGGTACTCGCGATTTCTTTCTGCTAATGCAATTATCGACACAGAAAGAATGTTGTGCTAAGCTCTCTTCCAAAGCGCGCAATGAATTGTAGCAAATATTTTTCCTCTACGATAATTTAATGTGATCATGAAGGGCTTTACAATGATCTTAATCATTAAGATGTATATATTACTATCGATCGATTTAATTGTACATTCTTTTTCTTGATTTTTACGTAAGAATTAACCAATACGTCTGTCAATTTAGTTCGGAGAAGTTAAATTGTCTCTGTAACATACTCGACCAGATAATATTAAATGACACTGACATAAGACATATTTTATACTTGTTCAAAAGATTGTATCACGTGTTCATCATATGCTTGTTGTTCCAATATAACTTCGATAAAAATTTTATCTGAATTTCCTAGAGAATTTCGTGAAATTTACAAGTTCGTTGTGCATATCGCAAGCATTATGATAAAGAGTTATATTAATGTTCCCTTTATTGCATAATTCTTATACGATTGTTCCATCATATTAAAACAATTTCTCTGCGTCTTCTTTATTACCGCAAAAGATAAAAATCGAGAAATTATATTTTCTTATCGATACAATTCATTGATTGTATCGATAAGAAAATATAATTTCTCGATTTTTATCTTTTGCGATAACAAAGAAGACATATTTGTAATATGTTTCTCATTGTGGGATTACGCAATAAAGGTTGCAGAAGAATGTGATATTACGACAGGATTAGAAAGATACTGAGTTAAATATGATAGTAATATGAATTTCTTTGAAAGAAATTACTAGATAAATGTATATGAGAGTTTTCTAATTGAGTTTTCATTATATGTTTGGTTCTAAAAGTGTTTAATTCTATAGTGCAGTGCAGAATTTATTAATGTTGTAAAGATAATTATAAAAATATGGTGTTTTTTTATTAAAATTAAAATTTGTTTTTAAGTACTTGATCAGTTACTCATAAAAAATATTTAAAAAAATATCTGTTCAAAATGTATTGTAGAATTGACATTCATTGCAAAGAATACTAATTCTATTACATTTTATATAGTAACATGCCATTTTGGAAATTGGTCCTTTTCTTTTTTATAAATTTATATGTATAAAATATCTTACAAAAGTACAAACTTCTCATAATGTTCTTAAACACAAATTTATCTTTTATTTTTTCTTTGAAAAGAAATGGGCTTCCAATGTGCACACACAAACTATATTTTCAAAATAGATACATCAAAATACATGGTACGATATATTGCGTTATTTTAATTTTGTAATTGGAAATATAGGATTATTAAGATAAAGAAATTATAATTCATATATTCATCTTAATTGTGATTTAATTGTTCTTGAAAAATATGATCTCATGCAACAAAAAGAAATCTCAATTAGTTCTAAAGATTTGCTGCTCAGATCCTCACCTTTTTAAATCGATGTAATGAGCAATTTGTAAACTTGTAATATTTTATTTGATCAAGAAATCTTTTAAGTAACCGATTATTAACGAATCTTAGTTTTTCTTCTTATTATCAATGATACTGTATATCAAAATGTCGTCTTATTAATATGATCTGAATCGTTTGTCTCAATGTTATATATACATAATTGCTGTTATTAGCATAATAGCGTACAAGATGTATGTGTTTCGCATCCTGTTTTGCCACAAGAAAGAAGCGCGTGCATATATACAATAACAATGCGATATATTTTTGTATATTCAAAGCCTACAATTGTAAGCGCGTTAAGTTTCAATTTTACAGTTAATTAACTTTTATTAGAATGTGTACACAATTCTTTTGCAGAATGTTATTACATGATAGTAAAATATAGTATCGGTATCTTAAATAAGAGCGTGTCACTTGATCGTATGTATCGTAAAATATATAAGTGTAAATCGCAAAGCAGCCGTTTGTTCCTTTATTCGGGAAAAGAACATTGTGTTTCTAAAAAGTCTGCGAAATATTGTAAAGTCGTGTTCGCCAAGTTGCGTTGTCTGACAGACGATCAATTTATCAAGACCTGGAAATTTATATCGGTATTTCAACACCTTTTTTACTCCTTATTCGTGTATAAGTGTGTGACATCCGCGTTGAAACATATACAACGATCATTTATAAAGACTGAAACCGAATTGCAGCAACAATTTATCCCCGATTCCTCTTCAAATCATACTGTTGCTCATTGTACAGATAAAAGAAAGGGAATAATCGAAATCTTCGGACTTGTGCAATACAGAGAATAAAAAGTTGTCAAAAATATAATTCTTTGTACGATTGTCGTTTTATTTGCGTTTGCTTTTTTGATAATTTATAATAACTTAAATTAATTTTATTTATATCAGGTATCAACTTAAAAAATATGATGCACAAAATATTAATTAATTGTGTATAGTATAAATTGTGTATAGTATAAAGAGTAATTTTATTGATATTTTAATAAGTAAAAAGCTTTATTAACAAGAAATAAGTAATTTAATAAGTAAATAATTTTATTAATAGTAGAAAAAAATGATGCAAAGTTCAAAAATGAAGCATTTGTTAGTTTTAATTAATTTTTCTACCTACACATAACCACTGTAGGGTTGGCAGGTATCACATGGGGACCGTCTGCGACCGTGTTGTTTAATGTCCCCACGGCTATGCATCCCTTGACACGGTGCCTCACATCGTAGATTGAGACATTGTACCCGCTCCCCTCCCGAGAGAGAGAGGAGAAGGTACGGCGTGCTCTTGGCACCCGAAGCTCCTGGGAGCAACGGGTGAGCCCCCTCACCGCGACAAGGTGGCACGCTACAAGGGGGACGCGCAGGCGATCCAGGAAATCGCTCCGTCGGGCTGGCCGTGTTGCCACGGCGCGGCGTCCCGACTCTCGCTCATCCTGTTTCCGGCCCTATCCGGGCGCGCGGGTGGTCCCAGAAATTCGCTCCGTCGGGCTCGCCGCGTTGCCACGGCATCCCGACTCTCACATCCGGTTCCACCCGTTTCCCGCGCGGGACTAACTTCGCGCGCCCAAGGGTGCGGTGGCGCCCAGTGAAAAATGATTGGTCAAATCGTTATCGAATTGATATCGATTTGATATCGATTTGACCAACTATTTCTCACTGGGGCGCGATTCTTGCACGATTCGAATATATACTCGTCGCTTTGTCGATTGTTCGCTCGCTACATCTTCGGTCACATATGAGCCTTGTGAACGGCGCATTTTAACTGCGCGTCACGATGCGAACGTTCAATCAATATTACACGATATTATTACAAAGAATAACTGCAAAGTTGATATGGAATTAAATTTTAATTTTGCATAATAGACAGTACGCGAACTCATTACGAACGTAAAAATATTTTACTTAAAATTATATTGTTAAGAAATATCTCAATCGATTATTTTATTTGTTTCTGCACGTCGGTTATTTACATTTTATGTTTCCAACTTAATATTTTAATTTCTTATAAATTTCACTTTTTTTTTTTCAATAAACTACGTATTAATAAAATTCGTTTGACATCCACAACGTGTAGATATATAGCCTACAAACACCAAAAAGTGATTTATCAACATTGTCAAAAAGTGGATTTAGCACGGCGACACACCATGCACGGAAGCGATTTGTCGACAGTGAACGTTGGTGAACGTGGCCACGTAGCCCTACATCCACGTTTGACGCGGATGCTAAACCAGAGAGAAGCTTGAGAGACGACACGGCCCGATTTTAGCTGATCCGCGAAGGCGATACGCCCTCTGCGGAAGTCCGAAAACGTGCATATGAACTACATAGCCAATGTGCACGTTTGGGCCGAAGGGTAACGCGTATGTGCACAATCGTGGTTCTGTTCCGTGCTATGTACACGAAAAATCGGTAACATTGAGTTACAGAGTTTTCAGTATGTGAGAACGTGGAACAGATCGTTGGCCTAGCATCCGCGCCAAACGTGGATGTAGAATTACGTGGCCACGTTCACTGACGATAAATCGCTTCCGTGCATGGTGTGCTAAATCCTGCATTTTTTGACCATGTCGATAAAAAATATATCGATCGTAAGATACAGATTATTTATTAAAATTAAATTAATATAAGTTTTACAAATTTATACCCAGTGAAAAATGATGATCGACGCGACATCGACGTGATGCCTTTTCGATGCAGAATTTAAGATATTGACGCGATATCGCGTCGACATCGATTTGACCAACCATTTCTCACTGGGTAATATTAAAATTATTTATTATAATTAATATATGTATTTCGGGATTTGTGTCTTTGAAATATATTATACGAGCAGCAGTGAGTCGACTTCAAAATTTAGATTTTCAGCGATTTGAGTAATCGTTATTGATCTCTATCAGACATTGATTTGACTCGCGTCGTACTTAAAGTTGCCGCTACTTTCCGAGCTTCCGTCGCCATTAGCGCAACTAAACGCGACCGACGCAAGATGGATCGATCTCGAGCTGAATGCGCGACGCATTTAATTAGCAAGCATAATCATCGTCCGCCATAAGATACAGGTATTTCACCACCTATATCTTATAATATTCGAGATCCGCGCAGCCGGAGAAGCGTGGCGTTGCACGTAAATTTCTATCAGGCGGTAATAGTTGGGTAAAGAACCTGGCGCGAACGAACGGCAGCGACGATCGTCACGAAGCTTGTGCGTATCGTGTTTAGCGAAATCTCCACCTTTGATTTTAAGTTGTTGATATTCAGTCGTTCACAATGTAATACGCGCGCGAGAAAGTAATCATCTACTATTTAATTAATTACTTAGAGAACAGACATTCGTTGGACAAAGCGCGAAAAATGCGCGAGCGCGTAGTATTCGAAACCCGCGCAACACTGCAAAATAACAATAATGCAGTTTTATATAAGCGAGATTTACGAGTTTGAATGTTGCGCACATTTTCTAATCGATCCTCGCGCAAAGTTAGTGGCCTCGTATATTCATATATCCTCGTATATTTTATTGTCGTGGCGACGAACGACGCCGGCGAATCGGCGACGCGATTCTTTTAATTATACATTTTAAAATCTATCACGGCGATTTAATTGTGACTTGTACATTATCGTTATCGGACTGACACGTTCAAGTATAGGTAATTCATTCAAGCGATGGAAAGCTGAAGCATAGTCGCTTTTAAAATTTTGATATATAAAATGATAAATAAAATATTCGACGTAACGCGCTCGGCGCTTAACGGCGGCAGGCCGCCTTAGCGGCGACCCGGCGGCGCTCGGCAATACTCGGCAGTGCTCGACGGCTCGGCGTCCTCGCGCGCCGCTTACTTAGCAGTTCCCGCGCATTCCCGCCAGTTCCCGCGCATTCCCGCCAGTTCCCGCGCATTTCCGCGTAACCGTTGAGCCAGCAGCGAGAGCAAAGCTTCGTTTATCGAAACGCAATATTTTACGAAATAGGTAAGTTATTGGTTGGTGCGACGAATACTGATTGGACTGATGTGCGATAAGACAGAGTGTCTCGTTATTCTTATAAAGTAATATCTTGTGCGAGTAATCATTCGGAATCGGAGTGAGGTTCGCAATGCCATTTTCGAATCGGACGCGGAGTGAAAAAGTATCGCGACGATGAATGGATTGAGCGGTATCGCGATCCGTTCATGTAACAATTATTACAGTGAACATTATTATAAATGCGCATAAGAATTATTTCTTTAAACGTTGATCATTTTGAACGCCTCTTTAATGTGAATTATATATTTGTGTGTTGCAGCGTCACACGTAATGTGAATTATATACTTGTGTGTTGCCCGATGACAAGTCCCAGTTGTCCTGAGAGGAGGAGGAGGTCTAGGATAGACTGCGGGCCCCGACAGAGCAACCTTGGGGTAAGCATCATTTCTTATTTGTATAAAATTAGTAGTTTCCTCTTATTTATTCTGATTCTTTTATTTCCCTAAGAAAACTTTTTGAAATTATCAAAGATTATCATTATGAAATCTTCGGAAAATAGATAATTGTAATTATATTTTTTTATTGAAACATAAATTACGTAAGAATTACGTAATTTATGTTTCAATAAATTACGTAAGAACGCACGTAAGAATTATCTTGCGAAACGTTGGTAATTTTGAACTTTATTTAATTTGAATTTTATATTTGTATGTTACAGATATTCTATCATCATAGCTACGTGGCTGAAATAACTCCACCCGTTGCGCATCGGATCGGTGAGTCAAATTTTTTTTATTGGGGGAACGGATCTATGATTAATCAAGTATAGAGTAAATATATTTTGGTTTTACACAATCGGATGACGACAATAAATAATAATAGAAAAATATTATATTTAAATGTAAATATTGCATTATTGCACTTTATAGATCCGTTGTCTTAAAATGGATGGGCTAGAATTAATTATGGTAGATATTTAATCTTGGTATTATCTATATTGTCGATGTAGTACGTATTATACGCGATTGTGCTTGAGCAAATGCTCGCATACTTCGTACACAGCTCGTAATATCGAGCTCATTGTTTATCAAATGTTTGATTTACCATTATTCTAATTATTTGTCAAATCATATCACGTCTAAATAATTGTGTATCAATGTTACAAACTTCATATAAAATATATAAAATTAATATTTAACAAAATATGGAAATCTGAGTTTTATTTCGCGAAATTTTTTTAATTTGCGTAAATTAAATATTCGAAATTGCATTATATAAATTAATTTTTCTTATATTAATTACATATTCTTCTATAAAGTGTATTTTAGAAACACTGAGAAACACTGAGAAAGTAAAATAATTCTATTATATATATATATATATATATATATATATATATATATATATATATATATATATATATATATATATATATATATATATATATATATATATACATATATATATGTGTGTGTATATATAAAATAAAGATTTTTTAAATATAAAATTTTTCCTTAGATTTATTTTTTATGAAATTATATTTATTTAAAAAAGAGATAAGAATAAGAATACTGTATTAGGTATTATAAAAAAAAAAATAAATAACTGTAGTTAGAGAAAAATGATACATTAGTTAGGATGTGTTTTATTTATTTATCTATTCCTCTCCTTCATCCTTTCCCATATTTTTCCAAGATTAAATATCATATAAATCATTGCAAAGAAATTATATCTAGAGATATTTAGAAAATTTTAATATGTATAAATATCAGCATGAATTAAAAAAATATGAAAAATTTTCTTTTTGAAAAAAAAATCATTTTTAGGAAATTCAATAATGATTATTAAGTATTAAAATTTATTTCAACAAAGCAATGATTTTGACTTAATTGTTTGTAGCCTATATATCTATTTACATATCTATTTTTGATTGAGAGAAATTGATTTTATGATATACATATAAATGACGCGAGACTGTAAATATTTTGTCAAAAAATTATAAAACTTTTTATATATTTGTAAAAAATGTCGATTTCAGTACAAATATTTAATTTTGCAGAAATATATAATTACATATTTACATATTATGTTAAAAATTATTTTAAGAAAAAATTAAAAATTTTTCTAAATGTATTTATGTCGATACTTAATATAAGTTTATAAAGACTCGCATATATTATTACATCAATGCTAAAGTTTGTAATCGATGCGCAGACATTAATGCTAATGTTGCTGTTTTTTTCTGCTACATCTTTGGCTTTTAATTGAATAAAACTTAGAAGATGGAGCTTTTCAGAGTACCTAAGAACTAGAGAGATATCTCCCGTCGTAACATACTTTGGTCTTGACGGGTTTTCCTTACAAATACCTCTTAAAAATCGTGTGATAAGTCCGTTTTTTGATATATTATCAAGAGAAATAAGTATAATAATCGCTGATCTGATCGTATTCAAGATGTTGTAACCTTCGCGCCTTTTTTAAATCTTTGAGATATTTATATCGATATGTTTAAGTTTATTACGACTTACAGATATTAGTCACAATAACACGGTTATTAATCCTAATATCTAATTATAACGTTAGATCTAATCGTGCGGGAAATAACGCACGATTATGATAATTTAATAAATTTAATAAATTATTATAAATTGACCATACTTATTACACATTATGGCGTACTATCAAAATTTTCAGATTACTGCTTCATCTCGCGTCGCTACCTCGGGGTGATTGCAAACAACTCTCTTTCTCTCTCTATCTCTCCCTTTAATTAGTACATATTCATAATATCTATATACATGTTTAAATACATCTCGATATATTTAAAGAATTACAATATATATGTATGAATACAAACATGAATTTTTCAACAACACACATTTTGCTCTAACTTTCTGTAATAATTTTGTAATAAATAAATTTGTTCGTCCTCTATTTCAGTGGTACGTATGTGAGATCTGACGCGTCGTCAAGTACGACAGTACTGTGCAGGAACCCAACGCGCACCTATCAAGCAAGGATGGTAACAGATGGCCGTGGAAGTCGTTGAACGTCGTGTAGCCCCCCTCGTTGCGTGCCACCTTGTCGTGGTGAGGGGGCTCACCCGTCGCTCCTAGGAGCTTTGGGTGCCAAGAGCACGCCGTACCTTCTCGTCTCTTTCGAGAGGGAATTGGTACAACCGGGGTGGCCGCGGAAGTCGTTGAACGTCGTGTAGCACGACGATTTCGACTTTCGCGGCTAACTCCGGCGCGCCTGCGGGGTCGGGCAGGAGCCGTGGTGGCCGCGGAAGTCGTTGAACGTCGTGTAGCACGACGATTTCGACTTTCGCGGCTAACTCCGGCGCGCCTGCGGGGCCGGGCAGGAACCGGGGTGGCCGCGGAAGTCGTTGAACGTCGTGTAGCACGACGATTTCGACTTTCGCGGCTAACTCTGGCGCGCCTGCGGGGCCGGGCAGGAACCGGGGTGGCCGCGGAAGTCGTTGAACGTCGTGTAGCACGACGATTTCGACTTTCGCGGCTAACTCCGGCGCGCCTGCGGGGTCGGGCAGGAGCCGGGGTGGCCGCGGAAGTCGTTGAACGTCGTGTAGCACGACGATTTCGACTTTCGCGGCTAACTCCGGCGCGCCTGCGGGGCCGGGCAGGAGCCGTGGTGGCCGCGGAAGTCGTTGAACGTCGTGTAGCACGACGATTTCGACTTTCGCGGCTAACTCCGGCGGGGCCGGGCAGGAACCGGGGTGGCCGCGGAAGTCGTTGAACGTCGTGTAGCACGACGATTTCGACTTTCGCGGCTAACTCCGGCGCGCCTGCGGGGCCGGGCAGGAGCCGAGGTGGCCGCGGAAGTCGTTGAACGTCGTGTAGCACGACGATTTCGACTTTCGCGGCTAACTCCGGCGGGGCCGGGCAGGAACCGGGGTGGCCGCGGAAGTCGTTGAACGTCGTGTAGCACGACGATTTCGACTTTCGCGGCTAAGTCCGGCGCGCCTGCGGGGTTGGGCAGGAGCCGGGGTGGCCGCGGAAGTCGTTGAACGTCGTGTAGCACGACGATTTCGACTTTCGCGGCTTTTGCGGCTAATTCCGGCGCGCCCGCGCGCGGGCCCCCCTCGTTGCGTGCCACCTTGTCGTGGTGAGGGGGCTCACCCTTCGCTCCTAGGAGCTTTGGGTGCCAAGAGCACGCCGTACCTTCTCGTCTCTTTCGAGAGGGAATTGGTACAATGTCCCAATCTACGATGTAAGACACCGTGTCAAGTGATGCATGGCCGTGGGAACATTAACCCGTTTCGTCCGGGAGGGACCTTTGACTTTTCTTCATGTAGTAAGTTTTCAAAGAAAAAATCGAGGAATCATTTAAAAAATTCCGTATTCTATTGTATTTTTGTCTGCTCTTTATGATTGTTCGTTTTTCGCTATCATTTGCCATTTTCCCAATATAGCGGCAAAAACTTAAAAAAGTCGTAAAAAAGTCAATTTCTATTTCGTTAAATCGTATTTTTTAACATTAAGACGTTGTCGGTTTGTTCCCAAATGTTTTTACTAAAAGAAAAAATTAAATTTGTTTATAAATTCAAAATGGCGAATCCAATGTGGCACAGTAATTGTAGGCTGATAGAAGGATTTGGAATTAGTACGTTCGTTTAAACAATAAATTATAATAATATTAGTTTTCGTTTATGGACAAATGTACAGAATTTCGTGCCAAAATGTATCTGAAAAAAAAATAGATTTTCACAACCAAAAAACGTCTGTTTATTACGCAGGAATGTATATTACACTGGACTTTATAAACGAAACTAAATTTTCTTTTAATGAAAACATTTATGCCGCCAGATTCAAACGATGAAAATGATCCGACAACATTTTGATGTTCATTAATACGATATAATGAAAAAGAAATTGATTTTTTTGCGATTTTTTACGTTTTTGCCGCCATATTTTGAAAATGACGGTTGATATCGAAAAACGGACGACGCGGTCAGAAAGAGCGGACAAAAATTCAATAGGATATGGAATTGTCAAAATGATCCATCGATTTTTTCTTTGATAATTTATTACAATTTACTGAAGTAAAGTAAAAATTTAGGTCGTTCCCGGACGAAACCGGTTAAACAACACAGTCGCGGACGGTCCCCTGGGGCATCTGCCGACCTCTAGTTTAGCGGTTCGGTTAATAGCGAAATTTATTTTTTATTGATATTGATAGTAACAGAGAGAAACCTGAGAGCGGCCATCCCGGCCTTTTTCGTGGGACCGATCGTTGGCCTAGCATCCGCGCCAAACATGTTTACATAAACTATGATTAAAATGTCTTTTTATATATGTGTAGATGTAAACAATCGTATTTTACGCGTAAACGCTCTATCTTGGTAGCACGGATATACACCATTGAAGCGATTTATCGACAGTGAACGTGGCCACGTAGTTCTACATCCACGTTTGGCGCGGATGCTAGGCCGGGCACCGGGTGTCTCTCATGAAAAAGACCGGGATGCCCGCTCTTAGGTTTCTCTCTGATAATATAAAGAGTAATTTTATTATTATTATAAATAAAAAGCTTTAAGTATCGACAAAAAATAAATAATTTGATGAGTAAAAAAATTTTATTAATAGTAGAAAAAATAATGCAGAGTTCAAGAAACGCATTTATGTCGATTTTAATTAATTTTTCTATACGTAACTATGTAATTTTGAGTGGTGAGCGTGACTCATTCCCACGTGCATATGAGATCAGGTGGATCAGTGGGACGTGATCACCTAACGCCATAGTGAGAGAAATGTGATCATTAGACTTGTTGACAATACTGTCTTATTTTAGTGAGTAAAATGCTACAAATGTTTCTTTAAATTATCTAAATCATATAACAATAAATAATTCTTCATAAAATATTGAGAATCTGTACGGATTCCTTTTCAATTTATCACCGGTTGATTATAGGTTATGTCATTTTAGAGTACGCACGTATATTTTCTTTTATATATTTACAAATTGCTTAAGATTGAGCAATAACACATTTTTTTTAATTCGCATTTACCTTTGCAGGTTTTATCTTATCGCTCATCATTGAAAAACATGGACAGTGTCACTGAGTCAATCGTGGCACAGGCTGCAGATCCGAAAGTGGCGTTTATAGCCGCAGCTGTTTTCGGTTATTGTTTATACAGATTCATGACCATGGTAAACTGGAAGAATCCTCAATCCTCGCACACGGAGGACTCCGACGAGACGGATGACGAAGGCGTGGTAACAAAAACAATATAACTTGTCTTTGAATCTCTCTCTGAAACTTGTGTAATTTTTCTCTTATAATTAAAACGTTTAATTACAATTGTTTTTTGTCTGTCTAGGTATTCACAGACAAGTATGACAATTTCAAGTTGATCCTGGTAATTAGAACGGATTTGAAAATGGGGAAGGGAAAAGTGGCAGCTCAGTGCTCACATGCTGCTGTTGCAGCGTACAAGGCTGCCAGGAAGCATCCAAAAATTCTGAGAGCATGGGAGAAGTCTGGCCAGGCCAAAATTACCCTTAAGGTATTGTATTCTGATTGTCAAAAGAAATATATTCTTTGACATATTCTAAAATATATAATTAATTTCTAATTATATTCATATCAGTTTATTATATTAAATATTCCTTGAACATGAAGAGAAAGATAATAAGGTTCTGATTGAAAGAGACCATCACTCGACGTTAATAAATATTATTTAATTATATACAGTTAAAATAAATATCTTGTTTCGCACACACGCACGTACAAGGAGATGAAAAAAATGATACGTTAACTTCCAGGTGGACAACGAGGCTGCTCTTACGGAGATAGCGAAGCAAGCTAGGACTGCGGGTCTCTTATCGAACGTTGTACAGGATGCGGGGCACACGCAGATACCGGCGGGAAGTAAGACGGTATGCGCGGTCGGGCCGGGCCCAGCGAAATTGATAGATCAAGTAACCGGTCATTTAAAGTTATTTTAACTGCTTATCAAATAAAGCCCCCGAGCCTTTTGATACAACCTCGATATTTTTATATTTTATTACTAACATCCCTATAAAATTATATCTCGTATCTGCTATTTAAATTATATCAGTCTGTTGGCGAAATTTATTCAGTTACATTCAGAGAAATCGCAATAAAAGTTGACATTAATATCGTGAATTTTTAGTGTTCACTTATATATGTTAGGAAGGTTAATACTATATAATTTTTATTATTTTTTTATGCTTTGCGAAGCAGAATTTTGAGATTAACATTCGAGTCGGTAAAGTATATGAGCAAAACAAATTTCCTTCTGACAAGCTTTAACAAAAGTATTTATCTTAACAGATTTCTCTTACAATTAATATAATATGTATTTGTGTATGTGTGTGTTGTGTGTTACAAACGTACTATAAAGTGTCAATCCTATCGCGTTCTCGCGTTCTTTATGAACACTCAGAACGCATGACTTCTAAGAAACATGATAATCAAGGTTAGAGTTCGGATGTTGGTATAACTAATACTATTTATAGAGATATCAATCATAAATGAGAATATGAGAATGAATACACAAAGAAGTTGATTCTTTTAGCTCATTGACATCCGAACTCTATAAACAGTCATCTTTTGCTATATTAATTAAGAACGTTAATAATTAAACGTTTGGACGGATTAATTAAAATCATACTTGAGCATATTAGCGCTTATTAACGAGATTATTTTGTCCTTGTATGTATATGGAGCTCGTTATATTGCGAGCATCGACGTATGAGAAATGGACATGCATTTGCAATATGTTAAGGCATTTGTGGTTCCTAGTGCATTCTTTCATCTCGAATACCAAGAAATATTGGCAAGTTTAATACGCGCTTGCACGACGTGTCTTTTGTTCGATCGTTTTTCTGTCAGCCCTGTCGTAGTTGCAAGGCTGTCTCCCATTCTTTGGTACCCAGTACTATATACTCCGCAAAATTAACTTATAAATATAAATAATCTATATCGGTGGCGCGGGAGCTTTCCGAGGTATTTTATTCGAACTGGCAGCGCTGCACTGCGACTCCGCGATAGATCTACCATCGGCCTCGTCCCTGCGGCAGAGCTCCGGCTCGTTCTGTATCCAATTCTGCGTCTGACTGTGACCCACCGTCTTCGCCGACTGTGACTCCTCGTTCTCGGATACGGCGCCCACCTCTTCCAGCAATTTCGCCGACCTAATCCTAAATTGCGCTCGTGTCCGAGACGTGGGCGTGAGCTCGTTCTCGGATACGGCGCCCACCTCTTCCAGCAATTTCGACAAGGACGGCGCCAGACCTAATCCTAAATTGCGCTCGTGATACACCTCCGAGATCGTGGGCGTGAGCTCGCGCGTCAGACTCGTCAGGGAGGTGGCCAGGTTTCTCAAATTCTGCGGATGCGTTTCCGTAGACTGCGACGCATCGGTCTGTGCGCTACAGATGTCCTCGTTTGCCGTCGTGGAATGCCGTGGCTTCCTCGACGAATTCGTGCCGATCTCCGTTCTCACGCTCAATCTCTCCAACACGTTAGCCGGCAACGGCGGTAACGGCTGCCGTCTCAATACGGTGGCGTGGCCGTTGTCCCAATCTGTCACTGAACTGCTTGAGCTCGAGCCGGGCCTCACCGGGTTCTGGTCGGGATAAAGATTCCGGATGCGCGTCTGATGATTCAAGTTAAGTGCCACAGGAGGACTAGGTGTAAATGCCACATCTGATTCACCTAAACCATTCGAACAAAATAATTAAATTTAAGATATATCTTATGAAATTTCTATTCTATTTCTAACAAGATATATCTGATCCCTAATAGGTGAAATTCTCCTCGATTGAACGAATTATCTTTTATTATTTGAAAAAGACAGTCAATTCGGATGTTTGTAATTTTAAGATATTTTTACCTCCACCATTTTGACATGGCTGTCGTGACGCTGGTATCAAAACGTTCGGCGGTTCCATAGTTTTTCCGTCTGGTTCGCCACGATGTCGCACGTAACTTGCGAACGCTCCTCCCAATCGCGGTCGTTCTACAAGGTTTTTCTCGGTATGGGCCACGGAAGCTAAACTCTCCATTGAACTGCCTGAATCTAAGCTAAGACTCTTTGGCGCTTCTTGTGTATCTGCAATTGACAATATATACATTACACAAATGAATACATTCATTGATTACTATTACTATGTATATAATATTCGAATATTATTTACAATACTCGAATTTTAATTTACCAAATAATGCGAGAAGAGCTTGAAGAGCAAATTGGACAGCTCTACGTGAAGCTTGTTTTCCTGTTCTCAGTATCACTTCCGATTGCCCGACTTCCATTAAATCGAACCCTAAGCTAGCGAACAGTTCGTGCGAGCCTGAAGCTCTCCAAACATGCACAGGCAGTATAACTTCTTGCCCTTCGGTGGCGCAGCTGGCTCTTCTCATGGCAGCAATAACGTCCTCTGAGGCTTCCGGCGCCTAAAATATTTTCGGCGCAATTAAAATCACAAAATCTTATATGTATTTAATTAAACATTAGTTAAAATGAGTCAGTACTTGTAAGAGCCTAGCCAAGGCGTGCAACGACGATTGACCTAATCCTAGTAGAGCTTGCAAGCTGGCGCTGCACCTCGTCAGTCTTTCCTCGGGATCGCTTTGTGGGAAGAACACGGAGGACGGTATACCGTTGCCGGCCGGCTCGAATCTGAATCCTACGGACATCAGGAGCTCTCGCCAACCCGTGGCCGCGCCCACCTTGTTCTCGATACTGCGCTGCGTTGTATACATGGCGTTCTTCTGTCCGCGATGAATTCTCTGTAACGATTTCTCTACCAGATGAAGCGTCACTCGTAACGCGTCCCTGCTCTGCTCGGGACCACCGCGCAATAATTCCGCCAATGCCTGACCCATAAGCGCGACCTAATAAAACGAGAGAAAAATGAAATATTACGATAAAAGCTGCGAAATACGAACCATTATACTAAAACAACTTTTTCATTCAAAAGTGATATAATTTAATAATTAAAATAATATAATATATGAAAAAATTTTATAACTAAGAGATCTATTTTCTGGAAGATTAAATTTATTCAGGACAATTGACTTAATTGTTTTGCAGTTCAAATAGCATATACAATTTCTATTGAATATACCTTGTTAGATAATCTCGCGTCTCCGCCGACAAGTAGCCAACCGGCCCAATTAGCGGGATGAGCAAAGTGTCTGGTATGCTGAACGGTCTGCATCGCCTCGGCCAATGCACGCGACGCTCTCGCGCCCTGCAACATTGCGCTGTAAAACGCTCGCAATAAGATGCTTCCGGCGGTCGGTGGTACTGCCCACATCCCTATGAGCACACATTGTGCGCCCGCGCTCAACAAAGTCTTGGAGAGATTCTGTATGCCATCCGACGTGGCGTTCGTGCAATCTACATTGCTCCAACTCTGACCGCTGGACACGACCACCAGACGGGCGGACATCTTTAATCTTAATAAATCAGCCTGGTTTATCAGATATTCCGGTCTCTCGGACGGCTCCTCGCACTGATCAGGCGAAAACGCTAAACTGCCGGTATTCCAGAAAATTGGCACTGTCAGATGAACGCACTCCGCATCCGGTAGGGATCGCAGAACCGCAGATCTGGTAGCTTCCAATCCTATAATGAATGAATGAATGAGAATCAGAAATGAATTTTTCGTGAATTGTACAATAATAAAGATTTTTAATAAATGATACTAACCAGTCATTGCGCGAGCCTCCAATAAGACTATTTCCGATTCGGTCTTGGAGGATACTCTCGGCCCAGCCATATTCTTCTCGAACGTCCTCCGGCAGAATAGGATTTCCAGCAACTAGCGCGGCTACAGTAGCACCGCCTTCCAACACAGGTGTCTTCGATCTTTTTCTGAGTGCTGCGAGGGATGGTACTACTAACAATGAAAACCTCTCGCACAGATAATCCTCGCCCGGATTGGATTGCAAAGCCGGAAACGGTGCCAAGTAGAGAGACTTCTCCACTACCATGATCAGCTCCTTTCGCGGTGGCGGTAGCAAGTCCTCGAACGGGGCGAGAAGAAGGTCGTAGAGCATCTGTATCGGCAACGGTGCTTGCCACGTAGGTCCTTTTGCGCCCCGTCCCCAACGGGCGCTTCCAGCGCGAGAGCTCACGGAACCGACGCTGAAAAGACTGCTCAAACTGTAGGAACTGGCGTTCAAGTGATGACCTCTCGATGGGATTTTGGTAGATTCTTCCATGAGCTCGTTGCTCTCGTCCAAGAGCGCTTCGCGTGCTTGAAGGACTCTCTTTTCCAGATCTACCCCATCGTCCAATGTGGCAGAGTGGAATCGTAACAGTCCACGTCCTGGCGCTAAGCACCACGCGTGCAATTCACATCCCACCTCGCTGAAACCATTTCGTTCAATTATTTTATATGTCGCTTTAAATTACTTATAATAATACTTATTTACAAAAAGATCATACCTATAGTACAGGATAACTCCGCGTTGTCTATCAATAATCTCAGAATAATGAGCTGCGTCATCCAGGGAGTTACTCTTAGATCGTCTAGATCTTTCCGCCCAATTCAAAGCTTCTTCTGCTCGGTTTAAGTTGATCAATACCTTTTGCAACATCCTATACGTTTCTGATAGTAACTCAGTTCGATTGGGTTGACCGCAAGAAAGGGATACAGAAGTTCCGTCTAATGATTCTAAGAGATTCGCAGCCTTCTCCAAATGTTCCACGGAGATGACCGCTTCTCCGGTTTCCCAGTGTACGAGACCAAGTCTGTGTCTTAATCTGGCGGCTTCTTCCCTTCTGCCCAAGCCTTCAGACAAAGACAGACCAGACTGTAGATAACTCAGAGCACGTGGCAGATCCCCGCATAGATGATGAAGTCGACCCAGACTCGCGAAAGCCGCCGCTCGGGCGGGTTGATCTCCCGCCGCGGCCGCAAGGCTCAACGACTGTTCCTGCAATCTTATAGCTTCCTCATATTGCCCCAATGTCTCCTGGGTCACTCCCAGATTGGCACAGGCGCGAGCTTGCAATCCGGCAGCGTCCAGACCCTCGGCGATCGACAGCTCCAATTGATGATGGCGTAACGCGGAATTCGGATCGTCCATCAAAAGATGTACCGCTCCCAAACCGCTGGCAGCTTCGGCTTCGGCTGCTCTGTCGCCGAGCCCACGAGCGAGGGCCAATTGATGCGACAAACAACTGACGGCCTGTTCGTGATTACCTAATGCAGCGTGTACTCTGCCTGCAAACATTAGGCAATTGAAAATGTTTACGTTATTTTTGTCTAAACATACTTAAAAAACATTTCTAAAAGATCTTTTTTCTAAGAACTTGACAAAATTAATCTAAATTTCATTATCAATTTACCTAAGTCACCGTAAGCAGCACCTCTCGCTTCAGGACTATCGACTTCATGAGCGGCCACTAATCTCTTCTCGAAACACACCAAGGCTTCCTGTAAGTTCCCGGTAGCCTCTCGAGCTCTTCCCAATCCTCTGTATGCTCTCTCCTGATCTCTTATGCTTTTCAACTTCGTAGCGGCTGTCAATTGTTGTTCATGACATTTGATAGCTTCTTCCAAATCGCCCAAGGCCTCGTAACAATCCCCCAAGTTTCCGAGTGCACGAGCTTTGTCGAGTAAAGCGGTGCCGGTAGTTAACGGTTCTAAAGTTGCTAATTGTTGCTCGAAATAGCCGATAGCATCCTCATAATGCGCCATATTAAGTCTAGCTATGCCCAAATTTCCTATAATAAGAAGTTATCATTTAAGAAAAAGAATGTTATTAACTTTTATTCATATTTTTCAAAAAGATTATCTTTATAAGTTTATTTTTATAAAAAATTAACTTCTTGATTCTAATATTTATTTTGTTATATATTGTTAAATTTATCTTTTCTTATTGGAGCAAAACATTTTTAATATACACTTTAATATATAAATATTTTATGCTAAATTCCAAATTTAAATATTATAAATAAAAATTACCTAATGCTTGGGCTTCAACTCCAGAATCCGCTAGTTCTTTCGCCCTCTCCAATTGTTCTTGATAACATTTGACCGCGTGAGTGTATTGTCCCAAGGCCATATGCACAGCACCCAGATTTCCATGCGCCCTGCATTCACCGCGCAAATCACCAGCTTCTTGTCTCAAAGTTAATTCCTGCGTGTGAAAACCGAGCCTTGTCCAAGTTCTTCGTAGCTCGATGAGCAATTCCTAGCGCGCCATAAGCAGCCGCTTCCAGGCAACGATCCGCCGCTTGACGTGCCAAATTCAACTGACGTTGATGCATCTTGATAGCTTCGTCGATCTCTCCCATGCGCAACAAACAGTCGCCGATATTTCCTAAAGCGCGGAACTTGCCGGCCAGATGCTTGGTCATGTGCGCGATTGCTATGTTAAATAATTAAGAATTATTTATTATAATAGAATATATTTTTCATAATTATACGTTATTTTTTATATTTATTTACCTACTCTCAATATATTATAAAATATTAATCACATTATATGTATTTTTAAATTATACAAATATGTTACCTAAATAATATTTTTGGCATTCTAGAGCGGTGTCCAAATTTTCCAGTGCTAAGTGAGCTAATCCCAGATTGCAATAGGCTCTACCCATGCCAGATTTATCTTGCAAGTCCTTCGCTAACGCTAAATCTTGATCGTAGTATCTGACCGCTTCTCGATGATTTCCTAGACAGTAATGAGCGTATCCCAGAAAATGGCATGCTTTAGCTTCTCCCTCAACGTCGTGCAATTCTTGTGACAGCATCAGATAGTGCTCGTAATATGGCACTGCTTCTTCGAATCTGCCGCGCGAAGAAAGACAATTGGCGAGATTTAGCAGAGCACACGCTTCACCAGCCGTATCTTTCAGTTCGCGCGCAATAGCTAAATGAGCTCTGTAATGTCTCAATGCTGCTTCATGGCCTTGCACAGCCTGATACGCGACCGCCAAGTTTCCATGTGTGCTGGCTTCCGAGCTACGATCGTTTACCTGAACGACAATTTTTCATTAATAGAATGTTTCATAATGATGATATACTTATTCTCGAGACGTCTTACCTCTTTGCTTATCGTTAATTCCTGTTTGTGATACTTGATAGCTTGTTCATAATATCCCAAGGCGTTATAAGCATTGCCGATATTTCCGTATGCTCTACCCATACCGGCCTTGTCTCCTAACGATCTCGCGATTCCCAAGTGTGCCTGGTGTAATTTCAAGGCAGCGTCGTGCTCGCCGAGCAGTTGGTATACTATGCCTAAATTGCTGCAGGCTCGTCCCTCGGCTACCTTGTCTTTCGTGGCCAACGCGACGTCGAGCTGTCTCTGATGCCACAGTTTGGCTTGTGCCAAGTCACCTATGAAATTATTTAAAATGAATGATTTATATTAACATAAAGCAAATTAAAAATAGGAATAATACACTAATATATTACAATATAACAATATTTTTATAATTATTATTATTATCATTACCTGCGCATCTGGCGGCATGACCTAATCCCGCGTATGCTCTGGTCTCTATCGCTCTGTCTCCGAGTTCCTGAGCTATTCTCAGAACGTTCTCGTGATAAGCCATTGCTTGCCCGAAATTTCTACGATAATGGTGAGACGATCCCAAGTTACTGAAGGCCCTCGCCTCTTCCACGCGATCACCCAGCCGTCTGGCTATCCTCAGGTGTTGCGTGTGACAGTCGACCGCGCTTTCGAATTCTCCCATCGCCAAATAGACCGCTCCGACGTTACCAATCTCGCGAGCCTCCTGCAGTCGATCCCCCATCTGCTTCACCAATTGTACGCACTGCTTATGGGAGGCCAGAGCGTTCGGTAAATCGCCGATCGCCGTGTAAACGTGTCCCAGACTGGTCAAAGCCGAAGCCGCCGCCTGCGTATCCTTGCATTTCATAGCTAAAACAAGTTGGTACCTGTGTGCCGTTAGAGCTTCCTTGAAGCTGCCCTTGCTGAAGTAAGCGGAGCCTAAATTCCCGTGGGCTCTGCACTCGCCTTGCGTGTCCCCTAAGGAACGCGCCACTCCTGAAAGTTTCAATTGTCGATAAACAAACTTGCTCCATTTAGATTCATAGATTGAAAGGAATTAATGCAAAAATTTCCACGTGACTCGTCGCAATCACGATTTATCTACTACTTACCTAAATCCTGCTGCATGTAGTTGATCGCCTTGTCCAGAGAGTTCAGTGCCCAGTACGCGCTGGACAGGGCGGAGAATACGGAACCCCTCAATTTCAAGCTGCACGAACCGATGGTGAGCGCGGCCTCCAATACGCCAGCCGCCGCTCTGTATTGTCCAGCTCCGAGCAGCTCTTGGCCGACCACAGATATGACGACGAACGGAGACTCGTCGAGCTTCATCGCGCGCAACTGTTGAAACGTCGGCTCCAAAGTCGGTCGCAACGGGGACTTTAAAGACGCTTCTACTAAGCCTGATAACAGTTGATGATTGGACGCGTCGTGAGCTAATCCCGTGCTGAAGGCAACGAGTGCCTCTCCGTGACGGCCTAAGCATTGCAGCGCTACTCCTTGCCGATAGTACGCCTGAAAACCGATTGTTACAAATCCGAAATTATTAATTAAATTATTATTAATAGAGATGAACGGAAAAAAAAGAGAAGAATATGTACCTTCGGCCATTGCGGACTCAGCTCGGTAGCTCGGACAGCGTCCTGCAACGCGAGCGCGAATAATCCCATTTTTAGCCTGGCGGCTGATCTGTTCGAATATAACACGTGACTGAGAGGGTCCAAGGCGAGGGCTTCCGTATACAATGTCGCGGCCAGTGCGTAATCTCCATTCTGGCACGCCGCGTTGCTCCTGCGTACCGTTTCTAAGAATAGTGCCCTGGATCCAGCGGCCAAGGCCGACGTACCTTCGGGCTCCACCTTACAGTCATCAAATTGGCACAATCTTATTTCGAGCAAAACATTTCCTGCTTTTAATAGACAAAACTAAGCTACTTATATAAATTTAGATAAGAAATCACACACATAAAGAACTATGGAACTAAAGGCGATCATTAAACAAAACAAACTGTTATTTTAACTACTTGTACTTAGTTGTATTTTTAACTATGTAATAAAATCAATGATAAGTTTTAACTCACATCAATCAATAATATATTTTATTTTTAAAAAATAATAAAATGTAACTTTGTGAAAAACCTTCCGAATAGAACTGAAAGGGAAGAAGATATCAAATAATTTTTCTACCCGAATATTTTAAAATGATTAATATGTATAAACGATTATGTAGAACAAATGAAATTAATACAAACCGAAATTAATGCAAATCAATGATATAATAATACTCAATTGAGTTAATAAATGTATAGAGTTAAAATAAAACGATCAAAACACGAGATGTAACGTGTAAGCGAAGGCACCTTTGGGCCAGATCCTGATCCAGGATTGGGCCCAAAGTTGCAATAGACACTCGTAATTACCTCAGAGATATCCCTATGAGACATTGCTTAAGACGGGCTAGTAGCATCCTCTGGCATGGGCATCATCTGCGGCGTGCTGGCATGAAGATCAGGCCCCGGATTGAACGTGCGATACCTCTATTTTTCGCCGACCCTCTCTCTCTCTCTCTTTCCCTCACGACTGGGATTTACCTCGGCACCTTCCCTCGACGTCCGCTCGTAAACTAAACTCTACGTGTACGCGCGTTACATTGTTTCATCGCGCGCGAGCGGTAATAAGGGGGTTTCTTTTCGCTAGAACGGGCAAATGGGACCGATTAATAAAAAAGGAGGGAGGCAGGCGTCTTAGGGGGGCACCCACTGCATTCCTCAGGCACAGCCATCTTGGAATGTGACCCCGGGTCCCCCCGTCGGGCCCAGAGCGGGGCCGGCACTGCTGCCTGCCGCTTGCCCGGTGCTGTTTGCTTCTTCTATGCGCTCCTCTCCCTCTTCTCCACCTCGCCGGGCCCCCGATGGGGCCCCGGCTCGTGTGTTGCCCCGCTCGTTCTGCAACACTATCATCAGCAGACGAGCGTGCAAAACGAGCGCGCGCGCGTACGCACGCACACGTACACATATGTGGAAACGTGGGCCACGCGCGCCAAGATACGTGGATCCATGACGGGCCCTGTTTTGCAACGGCAGCCGCTTCGCATCTCGCGCCTCGCGTATCAAAGGGGGACCGTCTTCGTCTCGCTTCGCAAGTCCCATGTAGATTTCGTTAATTAACTGTAGATCGAGGAGAATTTCCCGGGGAACAATCACTCTTTGAGCTCTTTGAGACTCCACGTTAATCAGAGATACCGTTATGACGCGGGATACCCTGTATGCATATGTAAAAATGTAAATGATGAAAGATCTTTATTCTATGCAACGAGAGGGAAAGTTGTATCTACATTGATAATTGAGTGTTATGACTTTTAATGTATGTACTGGAATAATGAATACGATTAAAAATTCAATTTTTTTATTAATTCGTGAAAATCAATCAGTGTCTTAAATGTTACCTTTGATTCTCCACGTGTCGAACACAATCATTGTTTTTGTATTTATAGTTTTTTTACCTTTTTTTCTAGACGACGAGCGAGCATTTTAAAGAATCGTCCATGCATTCCTAAAAAGGCAGCTCTCAGATTATTTTTACAGAATCCTGGAGTTTTGCCAATTTATACTAAAAAAAACTGTGCTATTGAGAACAAGATAAAGATAACAAAACGCATAGAAAATCTATGAAACTAGACTCCTAAATAAAAATCGAAATGTTATTTTTGTACTTTATATGCTTATCGGAAGATTGCATGTTAAGGAAAACTAAATACAAAAATTACCTTGAACACTTTTTTTATTAACATACATCCTTCTATATTTATCTCTGCAACATTGATGTAGTTCTCCGATGTGAGACATTTATTTTTAAAATTAAAATTGTTGGAGAGCTTTGTTCTATCAATTAGTGCTATAACTCTGTACAAAATTGTACATAAATATATTTTGTATGTATAAATACATGTATTGGCATATGTACGTTGTGGCTTATACATATCTATTATACACGGACTATTTCCTTGCACTTTAAGTTCACAAAAACGATACTCTCGTATCTTGGACTGAGATTGTAGGAATGTAACGTCGTTGCAGAATGTTATATTCTATAACACTAAAAACGAGATAATTTACGATACAAATTCTACGAAACACAAAATTTTCGTAGTTAATATGATGTTTGTGCATCGCACATGATATAAATGCAACTAGAGCCGGAGGTAGTAACATCACATAACTATCATGTAAAATAAAATCTCAATTTTTTTTTTGTATCGACTTGATTGTATCGTTTTGATTTTGTAAAATCAACCTTTGTCAAAGAAGTGCATTCGCGACATGTTTGCTCCATTATGATTTGTGATTTTCAATATATAAATATGGTTTATATCGCCATTAGATAACGGTTCTCTTATATATCTTAAATAAAAATATAAATAAACTTTAAAAAATACATTGCACAAATATGCTTGTAAAATGTACGTCAACGTAAAAGCAATATTTGTAAAAACTGAGAGAATGTATCGTGTATGTACAAAATGCGACAGACCTAAGGCCATACTTTGTTGAAAAGTTCCATGAAAGAATCGTATATCATGAATGTTATCGCAACGTCTAAACATACTCTGCCCAATCGCGGAATGGTTCCTTTGTAAAATGCCGTTGGACCTTCTTTCTTCCAAACTTGAATCACACAGTCCATGCTGTTCTTGTACTTTGAAGCTTCCAATCCCTAAACGCAAAACGGAATAACGAAGTTTAATAAAATTATGATCATCAATTGAGAATAGCAATTTTTAATATAAAATATAAATACACATACCTGCATCCTAGTTTTTATGACATCAATAGGCGTGTTTCCAAAAACTGATGCTGCGCCAGCAACTGCGCCAAACCCACCGACAACCAGTTTAGGAACACTTTTAGTATTGTCACCTCCTTTGTACCAGTCTTTTAACGTTTCCATTACGAAGAAACGGATGGCTTGATTGGATCCTTGCTTCAAAATCGTGGGCACTACTCCCTGGTATACTCCTTTAAAGCCTAAATAAATAAAAAAATAAAAAACTCATTTACTCTTGTCAATATTACACTAACACTACAAATATAATTGCATTACACTAATATTTAAAATAATTTTGGTTAATAAAATTATTTTATGACAAGAGTATCTTCATACATATAATTGTTGTTATTTATTGTACATAATATTTAAAATCTTAATTTTCAATATAATTGAATTAATTTTCTATTCGAAATCTTTATATGATTATCATTTAATGTGAAAACAGATTCAGGATTATTTCATAACGTACTGTGATAAACTGCCTATGTAAGCATGTATTGCAATCTGATCCAGTTAAACAAGTTACGGCTCTTAACTGGATTTCGCAGTTAAATTGTACTTATTTAAGTTACTATCATTTTATAATATTTCTGTTTCCTGTCTCTCTTCCCACGTTACAACTTGTTTGCAATTCAAATATATTCCACTTTAAAAAAACATGAATTAATGAAAAATATAAAAATAAAATAAAAAGCTTCATAAATTGAAACTTTTTGAATTCTCTTACCGTGTTCCCTTACAATCATCCGTACACCGTGGAAAAATCCTCTGAATCTCGGATTCGCCGAACGCTGATCGTTGATGAATTTCACCTTAATTGTTTCCATCGGGGTGACAGCGAAAATAGCCTCGCACACACCGGCGCAAAGACCGGCGAGGAGCCGTCTCTGCGGATTGAGCTTTCCATCCGCGTCTACCAGTTGCTTCCTCACCGACTCAAAAGCTCCAAATCGCACCGCCGACTTCGGGATAGAGCCGTAAACCAGGACGGACAGGCCTCTGTATAAGCCGAAGAATCCGCGAGTTTTGATGGTCTTGGTGACACAGTCGACTATGCCTGTATATTCTCTGCCAGCGCCAGCTTTTCCATCCAACTGCAGCTGTGTTTTCACATATTCAGTGGGATACGTGATGCAAATTTCTATGCCTCCAGTAATACCACCTGCAAAGCACGTGTATTCTCAATTATCATTTATAAATACAGAACTATAAATACTAGTACGTGTATACGTGTGTTTGTCAAGTAGTTATTAACGAGGTCTCGTTAAAAAAAAAAAATTGACTTTAAACGATCTAAAGAATTAAAGTGTCACTAAAAAAATTAAGAAGTAAAAGAAACGCGCAAGAAACAGTATAAAAAAAATAGTATAAAAATACAAATGCAACGTGACTTGTATTGCATCTCTATTCCCTAATTAAATGCGTCTTTCCGTTCCTAATTAAATTCCATTTCGGTACGTCTACGCACAGTCGTCAGCTCGTTAAATCGTTTACCCAGAGAGCTCAAAGCTCGTCGTCGTAAAACGATCGTAATTCGCGGTCTCCATTACCATGGAAATTCAGATAAACGCGATGACCTTGCGAGGATTGTAGATATTCACATACATACGCACGCAGTCGCGCGATCCCGCGTGTTATCGTACGATTTGCCGGAGTGCACTGACTCCGGGAAAAAAAAAAAAAAAAGAAAAAACGAAGAAAGCTCTCGTGCACGTTTCCGCGTGACGTGAGGCAACCAGACAGGTGTCAAAGGTCGCCGGGTCACGGGCGATCGCTCGCGCGAGCGAGAAAGAGAGAGAAAAAGAGAGAGAGAGAGAAAGAGAGAGAACGCTCTCAGCCGTTCCCTCCGCGGAGCGAGACGGAGCAAACGTACCGGCTATGACCCCTTTGAGGCCCAGGTTGCCGGAGGCGGCAGCGGCGGCGGCGATGCCGGTCTCGCTCATCCACGGTCGACGCGGAAACGGCAGCGGGCCGTGGCACGCGCTCGCCAGCGAGCGATGCTGCTGCTGTTGCTGCCTCGTTAGATCCATGCTCGGCGCACCAAGGCTGCGAACGTGCTCCACGCGCTGCTGCCACCGCTTGTCCACCTACGCCGCTGAACACCGCCGAGGCTGGACTGCCACAGCGGATTGACACTCATGTGTGCGTTTCGATGACCGCGTAACGCACCGGTTCCCCCCATATTTTCCCCCTTCCGCGATCGGCGAGCGACGTCGCCTCATTTGACGTTGTCATGCTTCATCTTTTCTTGCCTTGGCTTGCTCGTTACGTTATGGGTGTATCGTAACACGCGCACACACGCACAGAATGTTACTCTGATGACTGAAGAGATCTATTGAATTAATTGCGCTTGCTCGCAATTATTCTCTTCTTCCTCTCGTTCATCTCCTCTCTCCGTCTTTCTGTTTTTACCTATGGTTGAGATAAGATAAAATAAATGTGGAGAAAAAATGTGGCAATAAAAAGTACAGCAGGATAGACCTTATTATACATAAACGTAATACGTTAATATCTTCCAAGAGCATTTTTACCTCTGCTGTCTAATCTCTACATAGATTCTTTATGTATTATATATTTAAATATGTTAGAATATCTCGCAATATTATATAATATTAATATTATATCTGCGAAAAAATCAATATCTCCAAAAATCTAGATCTAGAAAAGATCTCAGGTAAAAGTTGTAAGTTTGTGGAGGAATCGCGATGGCATCCATTTCTTTAAATAAAAATCAGATTATACGTATACGTGTATGTAGATTATCGCAGGACCGTAACAAGAATTTGAAGATGTAGAAAAAGCGATCGTTTGTCCACAGTTATTATTAATACAATTATCAGTGTTCAAAACAATTGAATTAGGGAGAACAGGAAAAGAACATGTGGCATTCAAACTAAAATTAAATTAATAATTTAATTTTAGTTAAATTATTAATTTAATTTTAGTTTGAATATCACATGTTAAAATTTTGATTTTATATGGGTAGACGTATTTTTCTTTTAAATTTTTTAAAATAAAAACTTACTTAAAGAACTTCTTCAAGACAAAGTAGCATAAAAGCTAATGAAAAATTCATATTACTTGTGATAAAAGTTTTTCTTAAATATGATTTTGTCATATGTATCCTTTCTGTTCTAACCGATTCAATGCTGAAAATTTGCTCTGTAATTGAGTGTACGGGTGCGTTCGGGGAGATCCTATTAGCGCTATCAGAATCAGTCTTTGTTCTATTTTTAATGCATAATGGAGATAGACTGATGCTAATAGCACTAATAACCTCCCCGAACGCACCCTATATGTATACATACATGTATATGTAACAAAAGAATCATGTATAGACATATTAAATCATGTTTACAAAATAGAAGAACAATTAGAAGTTAAGACAATTAAGACTGAAAAACCGCAGAAAATCCCTTTTCGGCGAGGGCACTAGTTGAATCTACTGCGGCCCTATCATCGGCGAGTCCATAGTCCAGTGCTAAATACAAGAGTGCTTCGTCATGGAATCGATTACCTTCTTCCAAATTCTTTAGAAAGTAGAGCATTGTATTACGTATACATAAATGGAGAAAAGATATTACAACGAAGTTAGAGTAGCTAATTTTAATTTACATTCAGATTCATTCATAGAAGATCACTCATAAATCTCACTTAAGTATTCTTTCTCCATTCAATTCATTCAGTCAGTATAATGAGATGTTGACCCTCACGATTAATGAGATACCGAAATGTTAGATAATTTCCAACACGTGCTTTGGGATGATCGTTCATCGTAAATGAGGTGCATCACGTGATCTGTTATCTCGTCGTACGATTGCAGCCGACTGTAAACAGATAATTGTAATATCGCAAATAAATTTTGTAATGTGATATATTTCAAATAAAATATTCAAAATATATTGATATAATATATATTTTTCATGTACTGAAATGATTTTAAATGTATTTTTTACTATTATATAAGTCGCATAGTCAGCTGTTATCAGACCTCACTTGGAGTGTTACGCGATACATACGTGTCAACAACTGCGTTGTCGATTATACCATAACGTATGATGTAAGACAACTGTTATTTATCATGAACGCAAACAAATTGATTGTTATCGAATATGATAAATTAAACTAGAAAACGTTTTTAAAATATATAAAAATAGAAAGAAGTGAATTCTTTTTTTAAATTTTGAAAAATGACTCGTTAGATCTGGAATATCTTATATATAAGAATGTTCCTTATGCAATAATGACTGATTATGTAGTTATACATTCCTTTTTTTTAATAAATGCAACCATGTATCCGTTATTTTTACAAATCATTACTTCCACATATTTCGTATTCTACGATATCTTAATAAAAATTATATTGTTATAAATCTTATAAATATCAGGGCACACTAAAAATTAGGATGATACTGATTGAAAAGTGTAAATAGTGTGAAATTTTTTTTCAAGATGTGTTTTTTCTACCAGCCGGGCGTCGTATTTGCTAAACGTCGCATACGTCTGAAAGAAGAAAACTAATTAGTCAAGTGCATCTATACAATAAAGATAACGTATATTTCTACCAAATTCATTTCTTACCGAGTATTTCGATCTTGATCGCGTATTTTCTTTTCCATCTCTGCGTCTGTTAAGGTTTCTAAGAATGGTGCCCATTGATCGGCCTCTGACGGAGGTCTGAAGGGAACTTCTACGGTTGGTAGAGGTGCTTCGGAAAATGCATATGTTCTTTGATGCCATGATAATTGTCCACGTACACTGCAAAGAAATATTAGCATATTATTTAGATAATAATCAATATCAATTGCACATGTAACAATTTATTATACATCTAAAACTATACAATGGTACATAATTTATCATTACATTCTCAAAGCATCCAAAATAATTAATATTTAAATTTTCAATTTAACTCGTTTTTACAATTCTAATAATTTCGAAAAAAGATACTATTTTACACCAATGTATTTTATCAATTTTATTTTAAGCGATTTTAAGCATTTGGCACAATTATATTGTTACAGATAAGACTCATTGTGTTTTACCTGTAAGCGATAGCGGTGACAAATTCTCCGCCGAGGCCAAGTTCTGCACAAAGCTTCATCGCAAACTTCTCTGGATTATTCTCCTTTTCAGACATGTCCCATTCTACCTGATCTACTAGAGAGGTATTGCCCACATGTATATTTAATTTAATTATCACTCTCTGATCGCACTGATCTTCCAGAATCGTTTCCTGAGGGAACGCATCTATTTGCTGCCTTATCGCCTGTGCGATTGCAGGAACAAAAGTTAACGGATTTAAATCTAAATCATCGCATAGCACTTCAGCAAATTGTTCGGGTGTTATAAGACTTTCTGTGAAGCAAAAGGATATACAATTATAATTTGCAAAGATTATCATTGTTTAATATAAAAATACATGCCATTTTTATTCCAAGTAAAAGTGTCTCGTAATTTCTGGCCTTCGATTTCCATATCTAAACGTATTGGGACCAGCATTTCTTGTTGCGCTGCATTTTCCAAGTTTGCTGATGGATCTGTATCGTCGAAACTGTATTGCAAATAAAATAAGAGTTAGTTTTATTATATAATATAATATAGTTAACTTTATTATATATTATTATATAATATAATACAATTCCACATACAAGAATTATTCGGAAAGTCCAGAAAATTATTTGTAAAGAAGTTTTATGTTGAAATCTTTACTTTCCACATAACACATAAACATATTTCTAAAATTTGACTGAATTTTTTCGCTTACCATAACGGGAACGTTCTAACTTTTTTATTGTGCACTCTATTGCGATTTATTGGGGTAGCTTGAGGAACCGCATCCAGATGTGAACTGTTCGGTAGACTGGGTACCCATGCCATCGACTTCTTGGATTTACCCTCTCTGGGTGCTGGTGGTTCAGTTGAGTGAACAGACACGGCTTTGTACTTATCATCGTTGCCTTCAATAATATCCTCTACTTCGCTGGCTCTCAGCAGTGAAACACTAGACGCGAGAACATGTTGACTCAGCCCAAGCTCCACTAACTTTTTTCGTTCGTCATTGGTTATGGATCTCCTGAACATGCCAGGGTATCTCTTGTACAGGGACCCGCGGAAGAGGCGCAGGTAGTTTCCAACTTCCGACCCGATGCAGTAGTACTCCCCATTTTCTTCCACTTGGAAACTTATGGGTTTGTCTCCATAAGTGCGTAACGCCATTTTAGAGGCTACTTTTGCTGTAACCAGTAAAATTGATGTTTAATAAGTACCTACAGAAATGTAAGACGCTTAACATAATGGGACAATTACGTTAACAAATTAAAGAATACAAAATTGTATTTGATACAAGATAATCATTAGCTCTATAAGACACTTGAAGCTTTCACTGAAGCGTCTAATTCTTTTATCAGGTTTATTTAGATCCTCAATTTGGACACGTGTGAGACGAATTTATAAAATTTTACACAGAAGCACGTCGAAGTAGCTGCATGCATTTTTGTAATGTCGAATTCGTTCACCTGGGTTATCTAGACTCTACTTGCCTCTTAATTCGAACGTATTCGAGACGGTGAATTTATACAAATTAACGCAGTGATTAAATATTTATTAAATGAGCTATGTCAAAAACGCAGTAACGTTTTTATAATGAATACTTTTGGGTAATCCCGATATACACACTCACCGGCTTTCTTTGTACACCTTTCAACGAGGAAAATTCATCCACTGGCGTTTATCAAGCTCTCACAAACTCTTCTCACAGATTTTTGTTTACGTTTCCCCGAAAAGACTAGACGCATCCGCTAGCGGATATGAAGTTTAATTTTTTTTTATCATAGACGAACGCGAGGAGAAGGCGACTTATGTGTCAAACGACCTTAAGGCGAACTTGCAAGTCAACAATGGAGCGACGATGCACCAATCAAGTTCGAAGAGAAGATCCCATTAGCATACAAACAATTAGAGCTACCAATACTTGGGGACTTTCTCCCGGACCACCAATTAAAAATTTTGATATTAAATTGGCCAATTAGCGAAGAACATACTTCAGGTGCGTTCCATTTAAAGGTACCTTTTCACGCTGACGCTCGACGCTCGTTTTCAGCGTCAAAAGACGTCACGTGACCAAAAATAAATATACCGATTCGTCATTTTTGGTCACGTGACGTCTTTTGACGCTGAAAATGAGCGTCGAGCGTCAGCGTGAAAAGGTACCTTAAGATTGAGATTAAATTGGAATTTGACCTATCAGAACACTGTTTACAGAATTACTTCATATTAGCTTAATACTGATTGGTCAACTACCAATCTAATCTCAGTCGCAATTCATGGTCTGATACAGGCTTAACGCTGAGTGCACAAGGTGCATTTCGGACTGATCGGCCAATCGGGGTCGAGTCGCTTATCGATAACTGGGAAATTACGGTGGCCCCCGTCACCTCTCCTCTACATGTGCGCGAGGCCTGCGTGGCCCGATAGCCCGTCTGCGCGGCTGCGAAGTGCTGCGAAGTGTCACAGGGTTGAGGGTGCCCCGGTGTATCGCGCGTCGCACGCACAGCAGAGGCGCGAAGTTCCCCGGAGGGGGCGGACGACTTGTCACCCATCTCGGTTCTCGGTTCGCGGATAATATCGTTCGACCCTTCTCGCCCCCTTCTCCCCGTCGCCGTCGGTCGCTGTTAAATAGACAGGTAATTAATGAGGCACGGAGTAAGCAGCTGCGGCGGCCACGCTCCAGATGCAACCGTTCGAGATCCTACGTAATGTTTCAATGCTTTTTTACTCGCTTTATTATCGCGTGTGTGTGTGTGTGTGTATGCGCGCGCGCGCGCGCGCGCCATGTAGCTCGCTTATCTCACGCCTCGCAATTATCTCGACTTTTCCGAGGCGTCTCCCGGCCTCGGACTCCCTCCAGCCAGCAGCGCGTTAAATGACAGCTCGATTCCGCTTGGCGGGGGAGTTAGCACTACGACACCATAGATTCTGGACATTGATCCAGTCTCGGATTCGCTATATAGCGAAATCTTATTTAATTTCACTGTAGACGTCTCTCTCTTCCTCTCTCTTTCTCTCTCTAGTGTGTGGAGACGTCTACTGCTCGCTCCTCGGCTAGCGAGAATTTTGGCATTTTCATTACACGTCAGTTTCAACTTTGACCTTAGTATCAGTTTGGTGTAATTAGATTATAATTATATCTTGTGATAAATTAATACTCAATTTCGTAAAATAAAAATAATAAAATTTGTATAACAGTAACATTATTCATTTTATTATTAAAGAAATAGTTTAAGGAGTTATGTGATTAGATTTTATTGAGACCTCTGGTTACTTTTTCAAAGAAGATAGTTGAATTGATGAAAAGTAGATGACAATAGCGATAGAGTTCCTTACATATGTGTATTACAGATTTTATATCCTTGGAGATTGCATATTTACATGATTACGTTTTGTTGCATGCGCTACTGCAGACAAGATGACGGATTCAAAATATTTCACCACTACGAAGAAGGGAGAGATATTCGAGCTCAAGTCGGAGCTGAACAATGAGAAGAAAGAAAAGAAGAAGGAAGCTGTAAAGAAGGTAAATAAAAAGGATCTACTTACTGTTTTAAGTTTTAGAAGCGATAACTTTGGCTTCTTGCTAGTAATGTTTTAATATGCAAGTGAGCATTTTCATGTGGAACACTTGTGTAGAAGGTAATATATTTGGATATTACTCAGGTAAGTTGCGAAATCTAAGATGAGAGAACTTGAATTTTAATTGCAACAACTTCTTTTGTGTGTAATTCTTCTTGTTTTAGGTATAATCCCCTGATTATTCTTGAATTTATTAATACATGAAAAACATGTCATGTATAGCGTAGATGATGAGAAATATATTTGCTGCATTTTAACTAAGAAATGAGAATTAAGAAATTAATGCATGTAACAAGATGTACTTGTTTATGAGTGTATTACTCTGCTTCTCGTAGTAAAGTGTACTATGTATGGAATAAAAATTACGTGTGAATAATTAATATATAATGTAGTAACATACAATAGCAGTTATGCAGAAGTTAAATGTTTTTTTCTAAAAAAGAACATTATGAAGAATAAGACTAATTGAGTTTAATAATGAAAGTAACAGATCTGTACCTGTTAAGAATGTTCGTGTATATTGTCGTCTGTATCGCGATCACATTTCATGCGACCGTTTAATAACGCACGTGTGTCGTTGACTGTCTGTCCAGGTCATTGCTTCCATGACGGTAGGGAAAGATGTGTCTGCGCTATTTCCCGACGTGGTGAACTGCATGCAGACCGACAATCTGGAACTGAAAAAGCTGGTGTATTTGTACCTGATGAACTACGCCAAGAGCCAACCGGACATGGCCATCATGGCGGTCAACACGTTCGTCAAGGTAACGTAGCTTAGAAACTCGTCATTCAATTCGTCATCACAATTTTACTATATATAACGCACCTTTACCCTCTTACATATTTCTTAACACTTGGATGATGTTCAGAGTCTATCTGTAACAAGAGGCAAACTAGAGAATTTGTCTGCCGTTTATGTATTCCCGATGACGGCCGTTGAAATTGTAAATATAATCTCCTTTGTCGAATATCATCCTCGCTGTGTTACATTTTACAGCGTGCCTCGCACTGTATACAGACTGTGCTTTGCAAATTACAATTTGCACAGAGCTGTCTGCGTTATGGGACGGAATGTAACTTTTTCGTTCATTACGACTGAATTGTTTATTTTTCAAAGGGCACGGGTCTGGATTTTGGTTGTTCCAACACTTCATTTTAATAGCGAAGAGATCATTGAATTACTTGCTGATCGATGGATAACATAATACGCGAAAGTCTTTTTTCCATTTTTTTATACAACAGAAATTAAGAAACCAAATTCCAGAATGTACTCCGTTAGGCAGACCATTATATTAATCTGTATATCCATAATACATGATTAGTTTACCGAAATTGGTATAAAGTGATTTAAAATCTCTTATTCTTCTCACGCTAATGCACTAATACATACATCTTGTTTTTTCCCGAAATTGAGCATGTAACTTTCTTTCGAGAGATCACGCAATTTTTAATCTACATGCGAGATGCTTGAAGCAAAAATGTACATTCTTCACGGTGCTGTTTTTTTACAATATAAATATATTAAATTGATTCTTACATTACAGTTGCGATACGAGTTTCGAATTGAGGAATGATAGATTCGAACGTTAATCTCTTACTCGTGAATTTCTAATGTGCAGCAGCATGAAAATTGTGATTCCTTAAATGTTTATTTTATACGTATGACTGCATCACCAATCGATGCTTGTATAATAAAGATAATATTTATTAATTGCACGCAACTTGTATCATACTCAAAATTTTCAGTGTATCTAAATGAATGTAATTCGTGTTACAAATAATACCTCATAATGCGATTAATATGAATACATTTGTAAATATACTTTTATATATATATATATATATATACATATATATGTTAGATATACCGTTTAATTTATCTCTATTTGCATGGCGCTAATATTGGTGTAACACAATTCTTAATTCTTCATTCGCAAAGTTATGCCGCAACGATTGTAAAGAAAGAGAGAAAGAACTAACGAAGAATGATACGTGCTCTTTAAAAAATGACCAGTTCTCGATTACACACTACTTTAAATGGCTGATAAGTATAGTATATTTAACACTTAATGAAAAATGGTGACGGTGACCAATTTGACCTTTTTCGTTCTGACACGCAAAAGGAGCTAGCGACATCTCCGATGACAAAGGTACCAATGCCACTTTCTACTTTGTTAAAGTTTATGGGTTGAGATAGATAGCCACTACTGTGACTAGACTTGAATCCCTGGCTTGCCCGATTTTTGCGCAGGACTGCGAGGACCCGAATCCGCTGATACGAGCATTAGCAGTTCGCACGATGGGCTGCATACGTGTCGACAAGATAACCGAGTATCTGTGCGAGCCGCTACGCAAGTGCCTGAAGGACGAGGACCCGTATGTACGCAAGACCGCAGCCGTGTGCGTCGCCAAACTTTATGACATTAACGCGGCCTTGGTCGAGGACCAGGGATTCCTGGATCAATTGAAGGATCTCCTGTCCGACAGCAATCCAATGGTACATATTAGCTCGCCTCTCCCATATTATAGAACTTGATAACTTAAATAATATAACAAATGTTTTAAGTTTTTTGTATTATTTATAAGGATATTTGATAAACTATTATCTAAAACAATACTAGAGAAAAGGACATTTTAGTTAAGGAATAAGATTATAATTTATTATTACCTGAAGATAGTTGCAGAATAATACTTATTGTACGTTATTAGGTTGTCGCAAATGCGGTAGCTGCTCTGTCCGAGATCAACGAGGCTAGTCCGAGCGGTCAACCGTTAGTAGAAATGAACGCGCAGACCATAAACAAACTACTAACGGCGCTCAACGAATGCACGGAATGGGGCCAAGTTTTCATCCTGGATTCATTGGCGAATTATTCGCCCAAGGATGATCGCGAGGCACAAAGTATTTGCGAACGGATCACTCCGCGTCTTGCGCATGCTAATGCTGCAGTCGTGCTTTCTGCTGTCAAAGTAAGTGCAGATAAATGATGATTCCAAGAGAAGAATGCGATTAGCCCTGTACAATATATCGAAATTTCTGTATAATATTGGTACCAAAATCTAAGAACTAACAAGAGTGGGTTTGTCAATTTTTTCTCTTTTCTCCTTTAAATTTATCCTCAAGTTTTTGCTAATACGAAAATAATTTCATATTAATCGAATATACTTTGACATTTTAGGTATTAATGAAATTGATGGAGATGCTGCAGTCCGAGTCGGATTTTGTTGGCACACTTACGAAGAAATTGGCGCCTCCTCTCGTCACATTATTGAGCTCCGAACCGGAAGTTCAGTACGTCGCATTGAGAAATATCAATCTCATCGTGCAAAAGCGGCCAGATATTCTGAAACACGAGATGAAAGTATTCTTCGTCAAGTACAATGATCCCATTTACGTAAAATTGGAGAAGCTAGATATTATGATTCGTTTAGCGTCACAAGCCAACATCGCGCAAGTCTTGTCGGAGCTAAAAGAATACGCCACTGAAGTCGACGTGGACTTCGTGAGGAAAGCTGTGAGGGCCATTGGTCGCTGCGCTATAAAAGTCGAGCCATCCGCGGAGCGTTGCGTCTCCACGTTACTGGACCTAATACAAACAAAGGTAATTAAATAAAAAATATTAAAATATCAAATTTTAGAATATATTTACTATATAACAATTTTATTTTAAAATATTCTATATCGAAATTTAATATTTCAAAATAAGTTGATTATTAATTGATATCTTTATTTTTCAGGTGAATTACGTTGTTCAAGAAGCGATTGTGGTAATAAAAGACATCTTCCGCAAGTATCCTAATAAGTATGAAAGCATAATTTCGACTCTATGCGAGAATCTGGATACGCTCGATGAACCTGAGGCACGTGCCTCCATGATATGGATCATCGGAGAATATGCGGAACGTATTGACAACGCTGACGAGTTATTGGAGAGCTTCCTTGAGGGATTCCATGACGAGAACACGCAGGTGCAGCTGCAATTGCTTACCGCGATCGTCAAATTGTTCCTCAAGAGGCCGACAGATACGCAGGAATTGGTTCAACAAGTGCTCAGCCTGGCCACGCAGGATTCTGACAATCCTGATCTGCGAGACCGCGGTTTCATCTACTGGCGGCTGCTCAGCACTGATCCAGCAGCAGCTAAGGAGGTAGTGCTCGCAGAAAAGCCTCTAATTTCGGAGGAAACGGATCTGCTGGAACCGACGTTATTGGATGAATTGATTTGCCATATTTCGAGTTTGGCGTCCGTATATCACAAACCGCCTACAGCATTTGTAGAGGGTAGAGCAGCTGGCGCTAGAAAGTCATTGCCTGCTAGAAGTAATTCGAACGAGGAATCCACTCGCACAACTGCACAACCCCCCCATGCGCAGGTCATACCCGCTCAGGACTCCCTGATTGGTGACCTCCTTAGCATGGATATCGGTAAGCAAATCTTAAATTAAAAATTAAATTAAAATTAGAAAAAAAATAATATTAAATAATACATTAATAGTAATATTAAAGAATATAATATGTCATATACGTTCCGATTTTTTTAATTGCAAGCGTGTCGTTCTTATTTTTCTTCTTATATGGTCGCAAATAAAAAATATGTGATTATCATACTTGTTCACTTTTATTCCAGGTGGACCGACAATGATCACACCAGCGCCTGCACCACAGGCCGCGGGAATAGGATTAGATCTTTTAGGTGGTGGTATCGACGGAATCCTAAACAACGACAACACGAATGCGCAACCAGCCGTTTCGCAGAGCACAACGGGTCTGCTCGGTGATATATTCGGATTCAGCCAAGGTCCCACGCCTTACGTATCTCCCAAAGTTAATTGGCTACCAGCCGAAAAGGGCAAAGGCTTTGATATTTGGGGCACATTCTCGAGAAAGTAATTAATATAGATATAAATTATATATTCATAAATATGATATATTTCCTTGATTGCAAATAATTATACTATGCAAAATGTCGTAGGAATGGGCAAATTAGTATGGACATGACCTTCACGAACAAAGCTATGCAACCTATGGGAGGATTCGCGATACAGCTCAACAAGAATAGTTTCGGATTATCACCGGCGGCCCCGTTGCAAGTACCGGCTCCCCTGAGTCCCGGATCGAGTATAGAAGCAAACCTTATACTGTCCACTGGCGGTGCGGTGCAACGCATGGAGCCCCTGAACAATCTGCAGGTTGCTGTGAAGAACAATATCGACGTTTTCTACTTCGCGTGTCTCGTGCCTATGAATGTATACTTCACGGAAGATGGACAGTTGGACAAGAGAGTATTTCTTTCTACCTGGAAAGATATACCTGCACAGAATGAGGTATTACTCATCAACTTTTCTTCTGTATTTATTGAAAAATAAATTATTATGAGGTTTATTAATAGAAAAATAAGAATCTTCAAGAGACACATCTCGTATTTGCAGGTACAATATACGCTAAATGGAGTAATGTTGACTGCGGATCAAGTGGTACAAAAGATGCAACAGAATAATGTCTTCACAATTGCTAAGAGGAACGTGGAAGGACAGGATATGCTTTATCAATCTCTTAAGCTGACGAATAATGTCTGGGTATTGAACGAGTTGAAAATTCAGCCAGGCAATCCCGACGTCACGGTACGTTTAATACAAAGTGTCACGTTTAAATCTTTCCAATGCGGTTACCTTTAAAATTTGTAGTTATTTAGGAAAAAATGTATTTAGTTTTAAATTTTTAGATCAATATAATTTTATCCTGAATTAGAATACATCCTTTTTTAACAGTCACTAGTTACAAAAATAATTGCATAATAGGATTACACAAGATATGTTATACATTTTGTATACGTTCATCTCAAAATTTATTTTATCAATTTTGCATTTCTTTTAATCATTCCCTTTTCTTCTCATTGCAGTTGTCCCTGAAATCTCGATCAGTAGAAGTCGCCCCTGGAGTATTTCAAGCGTACAATGCAATTTTACATTCTTAAGTTTTTTCCGTTCTTGTTAATTAGGATATTGCTACATGGATGCGAATTATAAAAGACATAAATACACGAGTATGCGCAGCAGCTTATTTATAGAAGCTATCTATGTACATTCGCATGAGACTCGAGTGTATCTTGAAATGCAGTATCACACAGGAATCTCTGTTACAGATTGCCGAATTTATTATAAAAACGATCACGGGCGTGTATGGAAATAAAGATTTATGATTACGTCTATATCCTTATTTATGCACTTTTTTTTACATTTTATAAAATATATAGTATATGTATTTCATACATATTTTATATTTTCATTTATATATACGTATGTGGACGCAAGAATATACAATCAGAAGAAACTAATATTTAAAAATGAATCATAGTCTTTGTCGAATTTGTGGAACTATCCATGGCATAAACTTTCTAGAATATTAAACTTTACATCCAATTTTTAATACATATCTATATATATATATATATATATATATATATATATATATTGCAAAAATTTAGCTTCAAATATATCATTTCTATTCGTTATATTTTTAAAATGTATAAAATCCTGATACATTAAAAAATGTTATGAGTATATATTTTAAAATATGTAATTCATATCCTAAAAAACCCAATTTAAACTCAGGAACAATTACATGTATCGATTCATATTTGTTTCAAATTGACTTTATTTAAAACAACTTTTCAACCAATATCAAATAATGCAGCAAATTAATATAATAAAAGATCAATATTAAGTTTCTAAAAGAATATCTGCAAAAATTCTCACATTTATTCCTGTACATTACACAGGTAGGTCGTACCTCGCAGTAAAATAACGCTATAGTACATAATGTGATTGTGTTTATTTATCGAATATAAAGACAAGCATCGAATACATATCGCATAAAATTAACACTGGACCTTTCTTCTAAAAGAGCATCCCTCGGTTAATCGTGCTTTCCCGCCTGTCGGGGTGCACAGTATCGTGCGGCAGCCATCACATTCTACTGGCCTCTGGGCGTGTGAGAAAATTGTTTTGATAGCATAGCACCCCGGGCATTTGACATCCATAAAATAACTGTTAGGCTTCTGTACAAGCCTCTTCAGCTTGTGTTTCCTCTTCTCCTCGATGGGACTCGGATGGAGGAAATCTCTGGCTAACGGCATTCTGCAAAAACAAGTCCAGTTGTTAAAAACACATGCTCAGAACAGATTTGCAGATCCTCTCCGCTGAACAGCACACGTTTTCACGTATGTAACACGAAAGCAACTTCTGCCATTGGAACAAGATGTATACACAACATTGTGCAATCTTGTGCAGTACCTGTGACACTAAGATCGCTCGAAAGGTCAAAGTTACGAATAGCGAGAGTTCGTCGAACGCTCTGCCGATACGGATACGACAGTCCAAGACGTTAAATAACGTCAATTAATTAACAATTACGGCAAAATATTTGCCTGCTATGTAATGGGCGATACCGCAACGGGTAGAAGCGCAACGGCATGCCGCATGCGATATGCGCGTACACAATTCGGTTTCCCAGGCCAACTACGGCCGCCGCGTCGCGTCCAAGCGGAATTCGCGCGACGCCGAACGAAACGGCACGAATACTTACGTGATTCGCAAAGTATTTCGCCTCAAATTCGGTAATTACGGTCGTAACCACGTGTTTACAGCACAACGTTACGCACTGGAAAGGAACATTGCTCGACGTGACGCGAACGTTTAAAACCCCAGGAGGCTGACAGTGTCGCCAACTGTTTACACCGGCGCGCGAATCGTTGGGTCTGTTCGTTGCAGCCGCAAAAAGTTCAGCTAAAAAGAACAGCTTTTATCTTTTATATAAAAAAATGAGAGATGTAATTAGAGATAAAGAGAAAGGTTAAATTGTATAGATTATTGCTGAGTAAAAAACAAAAAATAAACATCTGATTCTTGCAAAGTTTTCTAGATGCATCAAAATTTGATGACAAATCGTCTAATTTGAAAAAAAATTAATATGTAAAAATTAATAATTCTATGTTGACGAAATAATTGATAGTTCAAGTTAAACGCCAATTAGGTTAGTCGGAGTTTGGTTGGTCAATTGGACTAAATAAAGCTGGACTACTCGTTAGCACGAAATGAAGGCAACTGTATCATATCTTGTACAAATATACTCCTTGATGTTTCTAATAAGTAGAAAGTAAAGTATATTTTTGAAAAAAAAATAAACTTTAATTAAATAAAAGCATACTGTATTCTGTGCCGAGATGTCTGGTGAGGAGAAGAAGAAGAAGAAAGTACTCATGATTTGTTTAGGTATTATAAAGATATTTTGTACACTTTAATTTTATAAATATGCAAAAATATTTTTCAATATGGAAACAATAAAAAAACATGATAAGTCGTTTGTCATCAATTAGTAATTATTTGTATGTTTTGTGCTACAGGCAATATTTGTCGTTCACCAATAGCAGAGGCTGTATTCGACAATGAGATAAAGAAGAGAGGCTTGCAAAACGAATGGGAGGTAGAAAGCGCTGCCCTTATAGGATATCACACAGGTAAAAAGCCAGATAAAAGAGCTCAGAAGACGCTAGAGGCAAATGGAATCATTGATTATAGTCATAAAGCACGTGAAGTAAGTTCTCATAGTTTTTAGAAGTAACATTAAGAACTTTATTGGTGCGATAATCTCTGTAATTTCATTTGGCTTTTCTATGGGCTAAGTAATTTTATAATTAATTCTTCTTGCGAATGAAGGAAATAGGATAAATCTCGTTGTAATTGAATGAATTGTGAACGAATAATTATAATTGAAATTACTATAAATAACTTATAAATTACTTATAGTAGAGTTTGTGTACTTAAACTCTTTTCTTACATGCAGATCACAAATGCAGACTTCAATAAATTTGATTGGATATTCGGTATGGATTATGAGAACATTGAACATTTGAATAACCAAAAACCAGATAATTGCCGAGCAACAGTGGAGCTTCTAGGAAGTTATGATCCAAGCGGTGAAAAAATAATACGAGATCCATATTACGTATGTTCTTTTAGTATTCGTAGAACCAAAAAAGTGAAATGGTTTAACTGTTCTCATGATTTTCTTACAGGACAGTAATGACGTGGGATTTCGGAAAGTCTATGATCAATGCTTGGCAAGCGTAAAAGCATTTTTGGATAAATATTCAAATTCATTGAGCGACAAAGATTAATATATTAATTTATCTGTATTTTTAGAAGAGAGTGTATTTAATGTATACTTTGACATTGAATTTATCATGAAACATTAAACATTTCCAAAGAATATTTCTATACTTAAAGAAATGCTTATTGTTAATATTACTATAAGATGATTTATGTTTTCAGGTAATTATATATAAGAAATATATAATAAAGAAATGTGATTTGTACGCAAAATTCAATTATTATATTTTATCTTGTATATACATATGAAAAGACAATACTATAGATATGTTGTATAGTATGAAAGATATAGTATAATAATTTCATAAAGATGCTTCTCTTAGTATTTTTTTTTATAATTTCACAGTGATAGATATATATTGATTTGAAAAATTATAAAAGATCTGTAAGAATTCTTTATTTAATTTTGATATTAAAAGATATTTATTACTTTTTATTTTCAACAGTAAATTTTTCAATAACGAAACATGGAATTAATATTCTGCAGTCATTTACTCGTATAGTTTCTGGAATTTAATGAAGAGGCTTAAATTTCTTTATGTATAAATTACATATTTGAAATATAATTTGTAAATAGATTTTTCACAAAAAATTCATCTTTTTGTTTCAAGTTATCAGTAATTTGCCATTTGAAAGTGATAATGAAAAGTTTATGAAAAGGAATGTTATGACTGAATGAATATGGGGTGCGTTCGGGGAGCGCGCTATCAGCGTTAACGCATCATTCTATTCTTATTGTATATCTAATGAGTGAAAAAAATAGAGTAACATGTTAGTGCTAACAGCGCGCTCTCCGAACACGTCCTTAATTCGCTGTTAATTAATTTAATAAATTAAATTTCTAACTGCATCGGTTTTTCCCGTTGAGACTAAAAAAAACTACTGTGTACGTGATGTAAACTGCATTATCGCCAGTTCTAAAAATCTATAATGTATACGTAACACAAACAGTAGATGACCATAGATGTTTAAATCCCACCTCATGACGTCCTTTCAGTGGGAGACACTGGATCCTGAAATACAAGGAAATAGGAAAGAGTTTATATCATTTGCGCTGTTGTCAGTGTATCATTTTAAAAGATATTACTAGAAACTTTCAGTGTACTTTTTTTTACTATTTTTGTACTGACTAATAAAAAAATCAATATGATGCGAAAGACAAAAGTGCTCATGGTTTGTATGGGTAATTAAAATTTATTTATTTTTAATTATAAGCTGAATTTGTTGAATTGTCACTTTTCTTGAGTATAGAACATGAAAATTAATTATTATTTCAATAGTATTCTTTTCTGGAAGGAAATATGATTAAAATAAACATTAGAAAATCTAATTAAAATAAAAATTACTGTCATTACATACATGTGATGAAATAATCTCTTTAGTAGATAAGAAACTGAATTATTTCATGTGAGGTTATAATTTTCTATTTTTAGTTACGTAATTAAATATACATATAGATGTATGTACATATACATATACTAAAAGCCACAGTAGTCTCTTTATAACATTGTATTAGTCTGCATGCTGCTTAGTTATGCTTAAGCTTAAGTAATAAGCTTAATTGATAATAAAAACAACGGTATAAAATATTAGTTTTTTTTAGCGTTTTATATGATGATATACCCTGCAGTGAGAAATGATTGGTCAAATCGATGACGAATCGACGTTTATTGCGTCGAAAAGGCATCACGTCGATATCAATTTGATGTCTTTTCAATCATTAGTTCTCACTGAGTATAAAGTTATTATATATTTTCTCTCCATTGTTTCAAATTGATTTCAAACGTTACTTAATGCTTAATCATCTTGTTTATACTTAATGCACTTATATGTCATTAAGGCTTTTGGGTACTAACCGCAGCCATTTGAAACGTGATGTTAGGAGCGAGAAATTACACGAAAATTATTTTGCAACGTACTATCAAATAAAAAGATATTTGGATGAAAATACATTGTAGATCGCTTTAGCACACTTGTAAAATACACAGGACACTATTTTTAAAATGAACATCATACAGAGCGTAGTTACATATATAACTAAACATACGACACACATGTAATTTGACAACTCTGGAAAGAGATAGACATTATGTCTTCTATGTTGTGCATTCCTTGATAATCTTTCCTGTTTCCTGTATATTTTACACGTACGTCACAGCAATCTACAGTGTGTTTTTATTCAAATATCCTTTTATTTGACAATACGTTGCAAAGATTTTCAACGAATTTCAATGTGTAATTTTGATGTCACGATTTCAATATGATCCGAGAGAGCACAGAAGACTTAAATCTGGACCTAAAATTATTAGAAAGGCTGCGGAGAGAGAGAGAAGAAATATTTACAAGTAAATTGCTTACAGGAAGTGCAAGAATTATTTCACATTAAATCTGAAGTGTTAAATATTACTGTTGCTATTACATTATTATGAAATTTTAGAATTCATTTCATGATTTCAAGTACATCTACGATGATTTAAGTTGAACGTTAATTTAATGTTTTAAATTGATTTTCTTCGCGCAGGAAACAGCTGTCGGTCTCCTATGGCAGAAGCGGTGTTTCAGAAGCAAGTGCAAGAGATGGGTTTGACTGATCTCTGGGAGGTCGAAAGTGCCGCTCTTTTGGACTATCACGTAGGCAACAGTCCTGAACCCAGGGCAATGTCCACACTTCAAAAGGCCGGAATTACAAATTACTCTCATGTAGCGAGAAAAGTAAGAGTTACAATCATCCCCTGTTTGTCCATTAGTATGATTGTTGTGCCACAGTATTTTCCACGCCAATACAGAGATTTAAATTATTAGAGATAATTTTAGATCGTAACCGACGATTTTTACAAATTTGACTGGATATTTGGAATGGATGGGTATAATATCCAATGGCTGTACGATATTCGACCAGAGGATAGCCAAGCGAAGATAGAACTTCTTGGGAAATACGATCCAGCTGGAATACTCATCATAAGAGATCCTCTCTTTGTATGTATCACGCGAGACATATACCCTGCAAAAAGTAGAAATCCTGCATTTAACAAGATAGATTTTATATTTTTCTAATGTAAAATTGATCAATATAATTAGTTTTACTTACTGACAGGATACTGGTAGTGCCGGATTTGAGAAAGCATTTCAACAAGCTCAGCGAAGCGTACGGGCATTTTTGGAAATTAACAAGGTATTTTTTTTTCATTTTATCTTTCTAGTATCATTTGTATGTAATAGTATATAATTTTTGTATATAATTTTAAAAGAGATCAAACTTTTCGAATTCTATCTCTGGAAATATTAGTTGTGTACTTCAAAAAATCTCTTATTCTCCAAATGATGCAGATTTTTATAACAAATTCAAATTTTGTTTACAGAATCCGTAATAAAACTCGTAAAATTACAATAAAAATAACAATTTTTATTTCATAAAAATATTGAAAATGAGGAAAAAAGTAAAAAAAGAATTTATTTGATTTTATTTCATTTAATTTTTTAAAATTTATTTAATAGTCTATCTACCATAAAATATAAAAATAAATAAGTTTATTCACAAAATAAAGAAGACATTGATTTTTTTAAAATCAATTTCACTGAACGATCATTAATATACGCGATCTTTCGCGACTGAAAGTAAAACGCTTTCTCCAAACCGTAAACAAAAACCTGAATAAACGAATAGCGATTGTTGTTATGCTACTATAAAAAATGTATTTTCTGAATTATAAATAAATGGGAAAAAATACGAGGATGTTTTCAATTAAGATTTAACTGTATAAAGAGATAATGTATAAGATGATACCTTTTCGATTTATCTTTTTAGACTTTTATAATTTTGTTTGCAAATTGTATATCTTACAAAATGTATCTTTTTTAAAAGCAGCTTTTTATAGAGAGCTTTTTAAAAGAAAGCTCTTTATATCTTTGAAAATTCCATCGCTCTTTTAGAATTTAATTCAAAATTCAATAAAAATATTTACTATTAAGGTGTCGAGAAACATGGTCTTTAAGAAATAGTTTCCTCTGAATTAATTGCGCGCAAAAATTTGATGAAGCAATTATGCTAAAAGAAAATTCTTAACCTATTAATTTCTGCATAAATAATGTGCATATCAATGTAAATTAAATGCATGAATGGAGCATGTACAATTCTCCGTGTCGCGCTTCGAAATAGGCCGTAAAATGTGTTTTATTTGCAAATTTTGTTCTGTAAATAAAATCGTTTACATAATCCTTCGAATAGAGAAATTTAATTAACATCCACATTTCCTGACGGTGAATGTTAGCTCGAGCGTAAATTCCTTCCGCTGCAGCCTCACGAGATGTGGAGAGAATAAGAAATGTGTTTTTTCTTATTAAACATGAAACATGATACGATCTTATAAACTTCTACATTCTCAAATACATTAAATTAATAAAATTTAAAAAAATGCCACTGTTCTTGTTTTAAGATAAACAACAATTTGTCACAAGCTTAAGCTTAACAAATCAGATTAGAAAAGATTAGAAACTTAGAGGTTTTCGATACGAAATGCTCCAGATAATTATCTGCCTGTCAAATGTTACTCTGAAACAGGGAAATTGTGCGTTTGAGGCCGTTAAGTGCGAATTTAATGGCTGTTATCTAATTTCGAAGGAAAGTTGGTGAAATCGATGGTAAACCCGCAAAATCCAATCGCGCTCGATCCGAGTTGCCTCGGAATGATCGATTGCATGTTGTGGGACGTAACTGCGCACTTTGAGTTAGACAGGGATTGAAACGAGAACGAATAAGTGGTAATCATGTCGATCACGTTCACGTTAAGAAGTATTACGATATCACTGAGGCTGCGAGAGCAATGCCTGTTTTGCATACAGCAAATAATGAATATTGTGACATAAGAATGTTCGTTAGTGTCACGTTCACGCACATCTCAAAATAAAAATAAGAAATACAAAAATGTTGCTGTCAAGTTCATATTATATACATATATGTAGAAAAATACGAGAAATATACATAAGAAAATTTATATTACAATTTTGTTTTAAAAACTGTAGATGATTTTATATAAAAAATAAGCTATATAAAAAATAACTCTTATATGTTTTTATATATAACCTTGTATGTTTATAATTTCATATAAAATATACGTTTAAAATGTACATAATATATTTTTTTATGAGATGTAAACATTAAATATATTATAATTGTCAATTAATCAATATGAAAATATGAAAAATTTCAAAATATATCTTTCCATCTCTTAACACACACAGCGAGAACTTCCCGTAAATGTTGAATATTAAGTAATATTATATTATTAAGCCCAAATAAAATTACTTCTTGTTCGAGCTAAAATCAACAAGAATCATAACTCAAACGTGTTTTGTTATTACGAGGAAAATTCCACGTAGTATTCGTCACCGCGTGGTGTCGTGCACCGTGAAGTTAGTTGCGTAGTGTCACAGGCACATCGTTGGAGGATCTTTTCCCCCACCATGCCTCCTTTCACCAGCTCCTTAGAAGCTTAAAGCCATATCGAACTAATTTAAATTATTCAAATAAATTATTACATCACATAAATCATTCAAATTTACAATTAGCATGTATTAGACTCGACGCACAGCTTTGTGAACAAGTTTGTCCATGACGTAAGAATAATCTTATATCATGAGTCTGTCTTGAAAATTTATTCGCGTTCCGAAATTCGGAATGTGAGTCATCCACATTACGTCCCAAACGTTTCAAGCGCGTGAGTGCCTCACCTGCACTTTTCGCGCGTTTGCAAGTCAAATCCTTCTCCTTCTGCCTTCGTGAAGCAGGAAATTTTGTAAGGCTCACAGAAGGGATTCCTCGCAATCGAACTTGATCGAACTTTCTGGACCTTTCATCTTCCCCTCTTTTCTCTCCTTGTCCTGCTTTCCATACTCGTTTCATCCTAAATGCAGAATACGTAATGCAGTGCAGTTTATAGATTTCATAATCTGTTTTTTTTTTCTTTCTCTCACACATATGTACAGTGACATTAACCGTGACTGTTACACATATACTTGCCTCGGTTCAGTGCAGAAGGTGTAACGTTGATCTTTCCTATTTTTTTTTTCCTCTTTCTCTCCCACACTCTCACATTACATACACATACATAGACTCCTTAAATACAATCATATGCTTACGTCTGTATGTACATTCACCACACGTTTGTGTATTTACCTCTCCAGTTCGAGTACAGGTCAGTACAGGTGTACATACATACCGTGCGATTACAGCAAACCCGTTTCGCGAGAGTCGAGCCCCCACAGTCGAGCCTCTGTCGAGTGAAGTGCGCCGCAATAGGGAGCCGCCGCGGTGAGAAATTGTGGGAGAAGGCGCGGAGCAGGAGGGGACTCGCTCGCTCGGCGCGCGCTCGACTCGCGCGATTCGTTCCCCGAGCTATAAAGTAATGCGCCGGCGAGCGGAACGCACGGAATCGGGCCCCCCGAGAGACCGCGTACGATGCCCTACATGCTGACGATGGCTGACGAAACACCGAGGGACACGTTGCTGAATCGTGTGAGGGAGCAGGGCGAGGTGGTGCGACGACTTAAGGCCACGAAGGTCGACAACACGCAGGTACGCGGACCCTACCCACCTCGACCCTACGCCCTACGGCCCTTTCTCCCCGTTTCCTCGTGGGAAATCCTCGTCGCACCTCGTGTTGCACCTTGTCCCCGTGACAGATGTATCTCCTTTCTCCTCGTTTTTCGGAGGGGGCTCGACTCGGCACCACTCCGCCTCGCCCCGCGCCGCACCGCGCTCAATTACACCCTGTCATCGTGTCACCTTCACTTCTTTCCGCGAAATCGGTCCGCCGCACGCTCGAAAGTGATCCTCTCTTTTACCTTGATCGTTTTTACCTCGCACCTTTCATCATGCTCTCCTTGCTTCGATCTCTCTTTCACGTCGTCATCGGGTCTATTGGCTTTGTAAATACTGCACACTTTCCACGCTCGGCTTTTCCCTTTCGTTCTGAAGCTGTAAAGCGAAAGCGTGAACGAGTCTCTTTTGCAACAAAGAAAATGAGGTTAGAGCGAACGGATCTTTTGTAAAAGGATATGATGCAACAGACCACAATGTGACAGCGATCTTTGTCAGGCGCAAAAAAAATAGGTTTCTCTTTCCCCGTTTCTTTTCATTTCTTTTTTGCCGCCAATTGTTCCTGGGCCTTTCTTTAGGCAGACACGTCTCGTTTCTCAGGAATACAGAGAGCAGTCTGATATAAGTGTTGAGTTAGAAAGCTTAAACGATTACTTTGCGGACGTCAGCTACGTGTGCGGTTGGTGCCCAACGTCCAAGGACGCCGAACTGTACGATGCGTTGCGTGTCGTCCTTAACGATGAGCTTGCAAGGTGGCCGCATCTGAACAGGTGGCATATTAACATGAAAAGCTTTACTGAGGAAGAGCACCTAGCGTTTCCTGTTGCGGAAGCGCCGCTCACTTCCTTGGCGGAAAAGATCGAGCGATTAAAGAATACTCGCTGCATTAGCAAAAGTATGCTAGACAAGAAGGTGAGGCAGCTTGGTTGCTTGCAAGCAGAGCTGCCATCAATTATTGCGCTATCGCCGCTGGCGGACATGCGGATGAAGATTCTCCCAGCTGAAATATGTAGATGCTTTTGCATGATAAAACGATATATGCCTTGGGAAACAAATATGTTTGTGAGAAATTGAATTTTCTAAGAAATTCCTTATTTCCAAATTTTGAAAGCTTGAAATTTGTATAAGAGGGGAAAAAAAATTAGAGACATCTCTGGTAATTGTAGACTATGGCAATAATTAATGGCAGCCTCTTACTAGCTTGCTTACTGATATTATCTCTGCTGTTTGGACTAGTTTGATAAATCAACATTGAGGGGGCTTTTCTCTTTCATTCTGGTTGCCTTGTAATTCCTTCATCCATTCACGATGTTACGCCTGATGCGCAACAATACATTCCTCGTCATATGGAAACGCAATCGCAACGTGTCGATGTCCACGACGCCACAGGTGGGTACGACGTTCTCGACTATCGTACCCTGAATAACCAAGAACGAGTGCGAATTTCACGTTTCCTGTATTAATGGCGCGTTCATTTGCTTGTTCGTAGATAGCGGAGGAAGTTGCCAAGTTGTTGGACCTGAAAGCACAATTGGGAGAGGAGAATGGTTGCCCTCACAAACTTATCCTCAAAACGCCAAAAGGCACGCGGGATTATAGTCCGGAGCAAATGGCGCTGCGATTGGGAGTACTGGAGAAAATAATTTCAGTATTTAAACGTCACGGCGCTGAGACCATAGATACACCTGTATTCGAACTGAAGGTAAAAGTTATTGTCAGAGACAAAGATTAATTTCGATTTTATTGATATTAATATTGATACTAAGTTTATTTATTACACAGGATGTCTTAACGGGTAAATACGGTGAAGACTCCAAGCTCATCTATGATCTGAAGGACCAAGGTGGCGAGATCCTCGCACTTAGATACGATTTGACAGTTCCTTTCGCGAGGTATCTGGCCATGAGCAAGATCTCTTCCATTAAAAGATATCACATTGCCAAGGTCTATCGAAGAGATAACCCATCCACAACGAAAGGCAGATACAGGGAATTTTATCAGTGTGTAAGCACAAATATGCATACGATTACGTTCCAGGGACATTTCGTTTCATTAACATCGACATTTCATACTTAATTTGCTATTTTTAAGGATTTTGATATCGCCGGCCAGTACGATCCGATGCTACCGGATGTAGAGTGCATCCGGGTCGTGTGCGAAGCATTGGAAGTCTTGAACTTGGGACCATACTTAATTAAGGTGAATCATAGGTCTCTGCTGGATGGCATATTTGCCGCAAGTGGCGTGCCGCAGAGTAAATTCCGCAGCATCTGCTCCGCCGTGGACAAGCTGGACAAAAGTCCGTGGGAGGAAGTGAAGAAAGAGATGACGGACGAGAAGGGATTGGACGAGCATATCGCCGATAAGGTCGGCAAGTACGTCTCGCAATCCGGTGGAGTAGAACTAATAGCCGAATTGAGAAAAGACAAAGATTTGATGAAACAGCCTGTCGCTGTGCAAGGTTTAGACTCCATGGAACTGTTGCTAAAGTATTGCGGCATCTACAAAATTCTGGACAAAATTAAGTTTGATTTGAGTCTCGCGAGAGGACTTGATTACTACACGGGTGTTATTTACGAAGCTATATTGTGCGGTATGTATATCGATCTCCTTTTTTCTAAATTTTCTTCATATATTACATAATTACATAATGAGATACACGTTACGAAATAATTCTCGCAAAATATTAATAGCGTTCATTGATTTTTCGCAGGAGATGATGTCGGCGTTGGTAGTATAGCAGGCGGCGGTCGTTACGATAATTTAGTGGGGATGTTCGATAGCAAGCACAAAAATGTACCTTGTGTCGGCGTGTCGGTGGGCGTAGAGCGGATATTCAGTGTTATGGAAGCGAAATTGGCGAACAAGGGCCTAAAAACCCGTACTACCGAGATCGAGGTGTTTGTGGCGAGCGCTCAGAAGAATCTGCATGAGGAGAGGATGAAGATACTGGCGGATTTATGGGAAGGTGGCGTGAAGGCGGAGCAGTCTTACAAGAAGAATGCCAAACTCTTGGGGCAGTTGCAGCATTGCGAGGAGAACGGTATTCCGCTGGCGATCATTATCGGAGAAGGCGAGCTGGCAAAGGGTGAAGTTACATTGAGAGTTGTCTCGACACGCGAAGAGACTCGCGTGCCACGTAACAAGCTCGTCGAGGAAATACGGAGGCAACTAAAAACGTTATAATAGCGTCCTTGTATATGTTCTTTTCACCGTCGAGAAATCGACAAGTACAAGAAAATATTTATATCGCATTTAGTTTCATTTCGATCTTCGTGCCGGGAAAAGTTTATTTATTAAATTTTGCATGAATTTATTTCTATTGTTTCGCACGACGTGATAACGACCGTGATAAACTCTATCATCGATAGATGTTAACTGTGAAGTCGTACAACAAGTGAACGCACGAGGAAGTGTAACGACGCTCTACACTTATTGCGTGAACAACATGTAGACAATTTCCACATAGATCCCTTTAACTGAATTTCTCCGGATGAAATCTGGAATTTAACCGAATTTTAATTTAACTGGTAATAATTCACAGCTTCGAGCTACCGCTCGAGAAACCAAATACATCTTTATAGTTTATTTTGCAAGAATCTCTCAATAAAGTGTTATAAATTTCATAGAACGTGCCTCGTTCCTTCCTTTATTACATTCAAATATCGATTTCAAGATTCAGCGGAATAAATATGATTGCGCGAGTGACTGTGATAAATGTCCAAGTCACAAGGATCGCAGCTGACAGTATTTGAATTGCGATACGAAATATTAATTTGTAAATTACTTCGATTATTTCACGGAATTTATGTCCTAACTTTATAAATTTTTGAATCAATGGATTTGAATTCAATAAAAAACATTTCCACTACTTGTTATCTCGTTTTCTCATGGTTTATTTATAACATCTTCATTTTTTAAGTAACTTCACTATTACTTTATTAAATTGAGGATATATATACGTCTTATTCATTATATCACAGTTTTCTCAAGTTTAAATTAAAATCTAATAACTTGCATATTTTAAATTACTTATGTTTCTAATAATTATCATTATACTAATATTATTTAGTATCTCAAAATACATATTTCTCTTGAAAAATTCTACAAATTCGACTAGTCTGAGAAATTAGATGCTTATATACATAAATAAAAACAACTTCATAAAGCTCTGGTTGCCTTACTGTAAAGTTATATTTCCTAGAATTTGCATAAGAATGCATCTGTAAAAATTATAATTTTTCTATCTACAGTCTTTAATAAATTACGTATCATTTTAAAGTAAAATATGAATTTGTCAATTGTTATAGAAAGTTCCCATACTAACATATATAAAATAGGATATCATTTCTTGCACATATACATAGTACGCAATATATATAGTAAAAATGCAAATTTTTAATGAGCAAGATTCCTATTTTATGCATGTTACTCTTTTCAAAAATTCATTTTTCACAAAATATAACTTCTGCAAAAATATCAATTATGCCGATAAATGACATTTATGTATCTTAAAACCTATTAATATCTTGATATTTTTGCTAATAAAATTTAATTTTAAATTATAACTCACTCGCTATGTTTCCTTAATTGTTACCTTCTGCACAACATGATCACGAATCTCTCCTTTTCATTTTTTATCAGGTTTCTCGACTTTTATTTCTTTCAAGTCCGTATCTTCTTCCTTTCGAGCAGCCCTCGTCATGGCTCTGTACTGCTCGAATGGATTAATCGTCGGCTTCTCTATAGTTACTTGCAGCGGTGGTTTGTACGAGTCTATCAACACGCTGGGCTTTCCCTTTCTCGACTCTTGGGATCTTTCGCTGCTTGTCGAAGCATCTAAATTATCAATTACATTTATGTATATGTCGTCTTGTTCTTTTTCCATCTTAAGCGGAACTTCTTTAAAATCCACATTCGTCTCTTCTATTCCTCTTTGAAGTGTCCTACCTAATTCATCGTTCAGCTTTACTAATTTTTGTTCAAATATGGAGGATGGCGGTTTGTAAACTGATTCGTAAACTGGAATGGAATCCTTTTGGGGATATATTCCATCTTTATGCATACTTAAAATCATGGATTCATTTAACGCCGCAGGTGGTTCTTTAGACATATCAAGAACGAAGGGATTGACTGATGAAATTGCACCTTCCTGATCTCTCCATAGTGCAGGTTGCTCGTCTCTCGAACTTGAGGGAACTACCGTGGAATTCTGATATTCATTTTTTCGGATCATTTCCTCTGCCGGCGACACAATAGTCACCGTTTTTTGACTCGGGCTAGTTGATTTAATAAAATCAAAAGTCTTGGTTTTGTCCATAGCGAGAGGGCTGAGGGGAGGAGTGATTTTATCGCGTTTGTCGGAATAAACTTCGCTGAGACTGGATGCCCTGGCGCGACGACGTAGATTCATCTGCGTGATCTGTCGCTGAAGCAAACCCGCTTTCCATTTTGGCAGCGGTTTAGGCGTGTGTAACGGCGTAGGCGTGGATTTGGTGCTCGTCGGACTCGGCTGCGGACTGATTTGAGCAGGCCTTATAGAAAAGCGTTTATTACCGAACGGCTGTTGGATGGGCGACGAAATTCCGGGTAAACCTTCCATGTTCACAAGCGGTTCCTTCGGCGACACGGAAATGAAGGATTCCATGGAGATGGCTTCTTGATTTCGCTTGTCCATTTTCTGAGAGAGTCGTAGCTGAAAAATATTTTTATAGAATAAATCTTAAGATTATTATTGTGTTAAATTATCAATTAGTGTACGCTGTCGTATTTCAAATTTATTTATTTCAAGGCTTAAAATCAATTTATGAGAATTTTATAGTTGTCGATTTTTATAAGAATTATTAATGCGTTTTAGTTTTTAGTAATGCGAGTTTACCGATAATCGTGGTGACTCATAAGCAGGCGTGGGAGGACTCACTGGTCTCAAAGAGAATCTCCTAGGCCTCACGGGAACGCTTCCCTTCCTGATATAAGATGTAGGTGTGCTGGAGCCGGAATAATTGTTATCAGGCAATTTAAGAGACATTCTCCTGCTCGATTGCGCTCCTGTGACGGTATTCTGATTACTTTGATTCGCCGAAACTGAACTAGGTGCGTTCGAGAAAAGGGTGAAAAGACTGGGTAATTTCGGCGGGTTCAAGGAGGCCGTTCCCAGTTTTCTTTTGGGTTTGGTGACGTACTCATCGGGAACCGTTCCTACTCGTGCGTGAAGAGCGGTCAATGCTCTAAGAAAATCCGCCAGACTCGTCTCTTCCAGCAGATTGTTACCTTCCAGATAATTCGGCAGGTTGCCGCCGGTGTGCGTGTAATAATGCGGCATTCTCGAGATCGAATCGTGCCGCTCGTCCAAGTACGATGACGGACCGAGCGAATTATTCTGCTGATTGCCGTCATCCACTATTTCAACGGGTTTCTCCATATTCTTCGTATTAGGACCAATGTCCGATGACCTTTTGTTCGCAAATTGTTTTCTCCATTTGGGGAAGAAGTTTTTGGGCGCAGTAATCGGTAATGCGAGCGACGCAAATTTCTTGTACGGCTTGTTGTCTTTCGAGGACATGGTCGTGTCGTGATCTTTCATCATCTCTTGCATCTTTGTCGAGGCTACTCCGGACCAGGTCCACTCGGTGTTACGTTGAATGGAATCGTCCTTCGCAGGATGCAGTCGTATCTCGCTGGTCGCTCTGGATCGAGGCTTGGTAAACGAAAACTTTTCACCGCCGATTGTCCATCGAGTAGCATTGTTACTTATATTTTGATCGGCTGATTTACTCTGCTGCGTCTCATTCTGCGCGTCGGTCTGTTCCTCGGTTTGGTCCCATTCAAAGTCGTCTCGTGGAGGTATGTAACCCAGGACGTTCACCAAGCGCGCCAAGAGTTCCGCCGGTTGCACTATGGCGTGTGCAGCAAATGTCGCGTTCTTGTCTATCCTTTGAAGATCCGTCTCAGACACCACACGTGTGATTTCCTTTAAATAACACGTTATTTAAGAAACTACAATATTTAAGAAAAGGCGATAATATTATATTTAAAGGAACTTATAGCTTACCATTGGTACCACTTCGCTGTTAGCTCGTCGACGCGGATGCGGTATAAAGCTGTCCATATTTCCGCCAATTGTTAAATCTCGGAGATTCGGAAAACTATTACTGCGCGGGAATTTCGTCGGAGGTTCTTCAGACTCGTACTCATCTACATATACCCTCTAATAAAAAAGAAAAAAACAACGTTGAATGAATTATTAATGTTAAACAAATATAATTGATACTTAGACAGTTTCATTAATAAAAATAATCAAAAATAAAAATAATAAAAAGATAATTGATAATTATAACATTTTGCATTAATATATTTTTTATTTATTTTAATTAATTATTAAAAATATTTAAAATCAAAATATAATTGACAAATATTAAACAGTAAATTATATTCAACATAAAGAATTAAAAAGAATTTCATGATATTTATTAATAATCGAATTTTATTAAATTTCGAACAAACGTCTTTAAAAAAAATATAAAAAAATATTAAAATAAAGATCTTTCATAATCAGGAATGTGTGCAGATATTTTCGTATGCAGTTGCTGAAGGTTGTCTGGTCCAAGCCAACCAGGTCACTTACTTTGACCTTAGAGAGCTGTAACTCGTTGAAAACGCGGCGCAAGTAGTTGACCTCTTTGTTAAACTCGTTCCAAATCTTGCTCTGCGTAAGCTTGAGATTCATCGCCAGTTTGTGCTCGAGCCTCGTAATCTTTTTGCTACGCATACCGCGAGCGATGAATGTCATTATCATGACGATGTAGCCCAGCCCGAAAGAGATCCAGCAAATTAGGAATATTTTGTACATAATGAAGAACGGACCGCTCCCCTTTGTATTGTCCTGGCCTGTGAGATTTAAATAGTTAAAAATAGAAATTTCTTTTGTGGTTTCCAAAAATTCCTTCCTTTATTATCATTACGCATTTTAATTGAATTAAATATGATTGTACATGCAAATAGTTTTAATTTATGATAAGGGTGTGGAGAACTACTTACATATTAAGATTTGATTCCCATGTGAGCATGTAACGATTGAAAACATTCATCTTTTAATTAAAGGCAAAACAAGCTAAGCTCATAGATTATACGCCTCGAAGCGATTGATGTATATGATAAGAATATAAATGTACACCGTTCCAATAGCATCAATCAAAAAAGCTGACAAAATTTATCAAACGTATAGTCTCAAGTGGCTCGATATTATCAAATCAAATCAATTAAATATTACTAATTCTGAAATTCTTGTATTACTTCTCATTAAGAATAAAGGTTTCGTATAATGTAGCAAATTTGTATTTACTTATTTTTCTCTCGAATATAAATTGAAGATCAACTTTTTTATTTTTTAAAATTTAAACTTGTAAAACTTCTAATATTTTTCAGTTAGGCATAAAGTTAAAATATTTTTAATTTACAATTAAAATTTATTTCTCAATTTCCTGCAATAATTTACGTATTTCCTCATTCCTATTATGTGTGATATTTTTTTGCGGAATACTTTGCAAGTTTCTCAGAAACATTATCTTGTTATGCAATTATCGATCATATAATGTCATAATACATTCTATAATCATTCGTCCGTGAACAGCTCTGTTTGTTTTATAACAGTCTATACATAAAATTCCTTTAATCACGTCACAACCACTTTTATCATATTTCTGCAATATATCTTTGCTCCATATATAGTTTGAGTTATGGATGGTATTAATGATATGAGTGTGTTACATCATCTCATCTAAAGAATAAAAAAAGCTGCTTCCTAGAACCATTTAAGAGTGCGCAATTCCGCGACTCGCGGTTGCAAAAACATAACTTCGTTCTTGTTACCGATAAAAAAATAAGTTAATCACGTTTCGAACGCGCGTCCGAAGGAATCGATAAGATAGAATATTTACCCGCTACTAGATCTCCGAAACCGATGGTCGTGAGAGTAACAAAAGCGTAATAAACCGATTGATCGTAGGACCATCTCTCGTAATGCATGAACAGGATCGCCGGGAAGAAGATAAACACGATGAAGCCGGGCGTCAGGTACAGAAAGATCTGAGCGGCCAGTCTCATTGTCTTACGCGTTTCGGCGTAAGGCGGGATCGATTGCTTGGATGGATATTCGGAGCAAGATTGACGTTGCTTGTAGGACTTGTACTTCTGATAGGCTCTGATAAACACACGGCTGAAAAATTCACCCAGCTGCGTCAGCAGAATCCCGTTCATCGGGATGCCTACGAGACCGTAGAAGATCATCAAGATACGGCTGAGAGTATTAGTAGGTGCCAAATTGCCATATCCTGTATAGATAATAATAATTAAATTAACGCTAATAAATTATTTAGGAAGAGAAGAATCGTTAAGATTATCGATGGAAAGAAAGCTACTGATAAGAAGAGACATTTTTACTTTAAAAGAAAATCATAAAATAATTTAAAATCTATCAATTTTCACAAGAAGTATTTTAAACATTATGTACAACAAAAAATTATAGCTAATAATTATATAATTATCCCAATTAAAAAGAATAAAAGCTTAGACAAATCGATAATTCGCCACAGATACTTATTTCCTAACTACTCTAAGTCTTTCAAAAGACGTTCCAACGTTTCGAACGTTTTCTTAAACCGTCTGTTAATCTCCGGGACAAATACAGAAATAAAAAAAATCTTGCAAACACGTGTAATTAAAGGATATAGCGAAAGAGTTGCGTAAAATTATAGTCTATTGACTTTAGATAAATACTGATTCTAGGTACGTTTTAAAGATACTACATTACTTAAACTGATTATAGGTATTTACCGATAGTGCTAACGACCGTATAGGCAAAATAAAAGCTGTTATAGTAGTCCCATCGTTTGTGGACGACCTCGTTCTCGGTGATATTGTAGACCGATTTGCCGCAGTAGTCGGTGAGCTTTTCCAGAATCTCTGTCTCATTGTGATTCGTACTGGATACATAATGCTCATGAAGTAAATCTGTAAGGAATAATTACAAACGTGTACGTGCTTGAAAAATGAATTGACCAACGGATAATCTTAAATTTTATCTCGCGTATCCGTCCGTCCACCTAGAGATAATTCCTCTCTTTCGCCATCCTTCCCGAATGGGGCCATTTTCAAGACAATTGCTGTACGGAGCTATCTTATCAGCCGATATTTGTCGTTTTATATTGCCGGTTTGTGCAAGCAGACCTCGCCTGGACCTTCCGCGGACGCAATTGCAACCGGAACGCAATTGTCTTTCGCGTATCGAGGCTGATAGAATATTAGGGCAGCGCATCTTTGTTAAAAAAAAAAGATAAATTAAATAATATCATAGTTTTCTACAGCGTATTTTTATTCCCCGTGATGAGGCACAGCAATCTGAGGGAGGAAATAATAGGCGAGAGCGGATATCATCACTTTCGGTTCGAATTCATAGCAATTTCAACAGGAGTGGCTGTCGAGATAACGATTTCGTAAGCGATTTAGGTGACATTGACACTGGCCGTCGACTAACCGCCGCCGATTCTTCTCGTCATATCATTCATCGACATTGTTCGGCTATTCAAATAATGCCCTTTTCTCACGCGAACAATTACATCGGGCACGGTCATGCATACAAAGCTTGTCAATGACGCCGAACAGCCGCACCGATTTTCCGGCTATTTGCGAGATTGACATCCAGCAAGATCTAACGCGTTTTGCAGAGTTGCTTGTGCGAATTCCGAGAAGTTCTTTCCGAAGAAGAACTTTCCGAAGATCTGAAAGTTCAAAATGTTTAAGAGTTTAAATAACATTCCAAAGGGATGTGAAAAATCCGAACAAATTCTAAAACTTTTGATTGTGGAAAATTTAAGATGTTAAAATGAAAGCTTCTTCAGATTCTCAACTTTGAGAAATTTCCTATTTCTGATAAATATATAAGCTTTGGAGAAATTAAATAAGATCTTCTATACGCTATAGCTGCATTCAAATTAAGGATTTAAAAAGTGACACACAAGCAACGGTGCAGGCATTGGTGCAATCTCAAATGACAATCTCGATGACACAACTGTTTTAGGATGCTAGAAGCATAAGATATCTCGTTAGTAAATGCATAGAATAGAATGCATATCGAAAGTTTCAAATGTTTTACACGCTAAACCCGTCTTCTGCACGACCGTGGCCTAAGCATTATTTGCATTATTATCACCGAAATTTCAAAACACGTCGCGAGTGACAGCATAGTAATCGGCTGATTAATTAATGAACGCGAGACGGTCATGATAGCGACACGTTTTTGTACCATTAATATGTGCTTCCCTAATTATTATTTAGAGACTTTAAACTTTAATCTCCGTGATAATGGAATCTCGAGAGTATCTTTCTGCGCTTATCGAAACAAAAAACATCATTTAGTATTGAAGATACGGAGATACAAATCAACAATATTATAAGATTCTTAGAAACATTGACTTTAAAATGATTAATCTTTTAAATGATTAAAACAAAAAATGCACGCAGATCGATATAACGGAAGCTACCGTTGATACATTCTTACTAAATTGCAATATTAAAAAGCTACAATTGTTACTAATTTCTTTTATGAGGATTTATTTATAAAATAAATTTTGCATCAATATATTTCTAGGACTTTTCTCCATGTTGCGTTGTAACAATCAGAGATATGCAGATAGTCCAATGTCGCATTGCAATTACGAATTGCAAATGACATATAACTCTGCGTTCACGTTTTCGCGATTCCGTTCATATGTAGCTTCTCCTTGATAATCCGACGAAGCTCGTCAATTAAAACAACTTCCAGAAATCAGGACTGCATTGTTACTTTTATGTTTTACTATGTCTGTCTTAATCACGAATAGAAATTAATAAATATCCGTAAATATCCGTAAAGAACATGCAAAATAATTTTCGAGAATTTAGATTTTTCTTTAGTCACTGGTCTTCAAGTTTAACGTTAAATATTCAAATTATCAATAATAATCAATTTATCAAAGCCTATTAAGTTTGAATAAAAGATATGATCTTATTCAAGTGATTTTCAAAAATTCTTCATTCTTAATCATCGAGTACTAAAACATTCCTCAACGTTTTCGTTAAGGAGAAGTCAATCATAAAATTTATAAGTGAGACGAGTCTCGGTAGATCTAGAATACTATGTCGTATTTGTCTGTTAAATATCAGAATAGCGCATCAAGTATCCGGAAATTATAAGTTCTCGTTAATGAGAACAGATTAGGGACGGCGCGATCTTCGCGCGAGATAGCCGATACCGGCGATTATTGTTGACATTATTTTCTTACTGTAGATCAGAATGCGTTCAATTTTTTCTTCCTCGATCTTTTCGTTCTCGTAGTAGCTTTCGATGAAGTAGAAGATGGTAGCACCCAGCGTTAGGTACAAGAGGAACAATAACAGTAGAACGAGCCATTGCTTCTTGGACATTCTTGGACACTATCGGCGAGATGCTGAAATCTGGTGGATCTGATGTGGACCAGGCGAGAAGGATGATCCCAAGGGATGACAATTCTCGTCAGACAATCAGGACGTCCCTGTTGAAGCGGCAGAAATGCCGCGGATGCGCATTCTCGACATGATTCTCGGTGGATGAAACTGAACAACTGATCGAGTGAGCTTTCTGGCTCGCTCGCCACAAGCGCACTAACTCTTCCCCGCGAAAAGCGGCTTCCTTTTACGGCTTCTTAGGCAGCGATTGTCGTATCGATTATGACGAGCTCTCACGAGGGCAATGTTATCATCGCAGCTCGATATCTCTGATCCATCAGAAGTCTTCTTGACGATCTAGGCGTCGCATCGCCATCGCGGTTGCGTCTCACTGCTAAGTGCCCGGGGAACCCTGCGACCAAGAGATCGTACAATGTATAATAATACATTGATAGTGATCGAGATGCCGGAGAGCGAGGACACTCTTGCAAAACTTGAAACATGCGACCCCCCACGGAAATTTAATTTAATTCATTTAATTTATATCAAGTGTTAATACGATCTACGTTACAAAATAATTGACAATTGAGGTAAAATGAGCAGGATTTGAAAAGATATCCATAAATCGATTATGTCTTCTTTATTTTTGGGGGAGGCGCTCTATTAAAATTTCCTGAAATTATCTGACTGATTAGATTTCCATTTGCACAATAATTCGACAGGTCGAAAAACGGAAACGCACTGGCTCGTGAAACATTTGAAACGCAATTACCCGAGGTAATATCTATCTGGCGTATCTTCGACGTTGAGTTACCAAAATCCTTCCCTCGACAATGCCGGTTGCACAATACGTTCGGTCTCCACCGGTGAACATCATATATCCTACCGACTTGCCGGATCGCGAATAACGAATGGAGATCCACGTGCATCGTAATAGCGATCGATTTTTGCATTCGCAAGGATAATTTATGGCGTGAAAAAATGTCGCGCGTGTCTCTCTCAAGTTCACACCTCTCGTCCGGTCGCGTGACTCGTCGCCGGTTCGAGCGCACGGCTCAGAAATTTGCATAAGCTCGGGACAGTACAAAGTATTTCAAAATTGACGGAAAGTCATATGAGGTCATATGAGAGAGCTCGTGTTGCTTATTGCGAGAACAGAAAAACAATTTCGTCGATTGCTCCCTGAAAATGTCGAATTAAATTAAGTGAAAGAGGCGATCAACGTCTCGATGTTTTAGCCAAGAATTGAATTAAAATTGTTATATAATAAGGCAAGTCCGTTTGAAATTAAAGAATCGCATGATATTAATTCGAAGCGTTGATAATTGACATATAAAACACTATTGCGTGACACAATAAAATGAAGAATGGCGACAGTCGAGCGATCGGAAGACAGACGCGTTCGATTCGTCTTGATCGTCTCATTGCACGGCCATAAATATAATTTATAACGCGCGAAGAACATCTTGGCAGAAATGGTCTCAACATGTCGATCGCTATTTGCTAATAACGCCGATGTGGACATTGCTCATTTGTACTGGCCCGAGAAAATTCGCGTTTATGCGAGCAGAGGTCGGAGGCTCCTCGGTAGAGTCAGAGGAACATCAAGTTTTAGGCAGAAAAAGAGAGAGAACTCTCGTCTGCCGAATTTGGCCTCGAGTACTTACGAAGAAATATATATTAAAAGACGATATATTAAAATTTTCTCAAAGAATTAGGAGAATTACGTTTTTAACGGATCCATTCCTGGGTATCTCCACTCCGTCCGAGAAATTCCGTCGCCGGGCCTCCTCATCCTCCACCCGCACGACAAAGGATTAACGCGTCACGTTATCGCGAATCTTCGATGACGTTAACACACATCATGCCAGTATCGATGATCATCTCTAATTGACGAGATAAATTTGTGGACGCGTTTCGTGCACATTTCCTTCATTCGTGAAACGGCACGAATGTTGGCCAGTGTTATCACATTATTCTCTCCTCAAATACAGTGCTGGTTTTACTTCTTTTACGTCTAGCTAAAACGAGAAGTATGATTCATTTAAAAATACAGTTATAATTGACAGAATGTTGGAATATCCGAAGCAAAGCTGTTATTTTTTGTTTAAGATTTTTTTTCAAAAATGTTTAATAAAATAATCTTATACCTGAAAAATGGAACAGCACAAGTTTAAAAAATAGACGTAAAATCGAAAATGCACGCTTTTGAGACAAGCTAATAATTGAACACTTTCATTGAAGAGATTGAAATTTCATGTCTGTTTTAAAAATGTATATCAATTATATAGTTGCAACGATTTTTTCGTAATGTAAAAGATAAATTATCTCACTATTTTCAAATAATTGTGTTTGATAACACTTCGTTCGGACTTTAATTTATAATTTTCAAAGATTATCTTCTCGCTTACGTACAATGTAATCGTAATCTTGTATTTATACACTTTTACTTCTCAAGTAAAGAGAGTAAAGACCTTATTCGGGAATGTAACTGTTGTTTTATTCGATAATTGCTAATCTCACGCAGAGCCTGTAACTTTGAAACATAATGACGCACTTTAATGTAAGCAAGTTAAAACGATTAGTCGAATGACGTTTTACGACGGCATTTTAACTCGAATAATTTTATGACTGTTAACGGCCATTTAACAACTGTTATTATCTTCTATTTACTGCACACGTCGTGTCGGTCACGGCTGCGGTTAAAATATGCCGATACTAACGCACATGCGGTAATTAGTTAACAATTAATGTGTAAAACAGTTGGTCAGGAAGAAATATGAAGTATTAATCACGTGTCTCACACTTATCGATCAGCTCACACGATCGCAAACTCTAATAGCTATATTTAAAAAAAAATGAACTCATGAATATTTTCTAGAATTGAAATCGATTATGTTGCATATGAATGCTAGAAAGATTTTTTGTTAATACTGCTGCAATTTAATTAATATTATTAGTTAATAATGGTGTTGTAAAAAGAATAAATTTTCGATTGTCAATAGATTTCTTTATGCATAATAAATAATAAAAAAGATAACCTTTTGAAGTTTTAATCCTCGCAAAATTAAAAAATATCTTAAATGTATTAAAGATGTATTAAAGAGAACTAAATTCAAATTACATTTGATTCATTCTAGTAAAAAAATTAAATAAGAAAATTCTCACCGTTAGTAAAGCTTATTTAAAAATGGATCTCGTGTGACTTGCTTAAATAATGTTCAATAATGTTCTAAAAATAACATTCGTTTCCTTACTGCCACAACATTACAAAGTCGATTCTTCAATAAATCATGCTACTTTTTGCATATTAATTGAGGTGAACATATGTCCGACATCAATCATTAAAATCGATCGAAAAACATCCGCCAGTAAATATTGTGAGACAGCATTACACAGTAGTAAATTGTAATTGTGTAGTAGCACTCAAATTACACGTGATACAGATGAGACCGTAATTACTAAATAATAGAATTGATGGTATTGATCGTTTCATCTTAGCGATAACGTGAAGATTGACACCGATATGTTATCGAATATTTTTTCACATTTCTTAAATTTTCCGTTAATCGTTACTCTGATATCCAGCTGTTGCATTTAACAACTTTTAAATATACTTGTTTATTTCCCACTTTAAATATTTTTCTTGAAAGGCGAATCTGAACGAAAACCGCTAGCGAACAAAGATGGCATTATTTTAAAATTTAATTCATTTTATATAATATAAATATACTTAAATTTTTTATGAAAAGAAGAGAGAGAGAGAAACAAAATATTCTATTTCTTAAGTTTTAAAAAATGATGATAACTATATTTCTTTATGTTTACATAAGTCGTAAATTCAACGACTCAAAGTTATATAATAAAAGTAATTAGACGGAAAAAATTACACATAAGAATAATTATAGTTAGTAATACAATCTATTTAGAAACAAATATATACACTAGAACGCATTTAATTAATATATATGATAAATGTCATAATCCGAATTTTCATTTTAATTCATTATTTTTCAATTTCAGAGAAGAAATCATAATCTATATCTGAATCCACAGATATTTATGAATATGTCAAATATAAATTCTCCAAAATTCGATAGCATACACATAAAAGTTTAAAGACACTTCATATATTATACTTCAATAATGATTAATCCGAAAATATTTCCATTCTTTTATCTTTATCGTTTATTTAATCGTTTAATACCCACCTGTCTCATCCTGTTGCATACTGCTTTAGCACATTGCACATATCTGTATTAAGCCGACAATCCACATTTTGTAATAACGTTTATGATCACAGACACGGAACTTTGAATCATTTTTGAATGGTTGGATTAATTCTATTTACAGAGATTGGCCATCCCGTTGTTATAAAGCCTAAACGTTTATCTGTTGGATTAACGGATCAACGTAGTCGAGTACTTGGCCGAATGGAGACTATCCGTAATCGAGAGCAGCACTATGCGAAAGATTGTCCGGATGGTGGGAGGACCGAAAACGAGTTCTATAGTGCTCGTCAAAATGATCTTCTTAAACGGTATGCGAAAGTGCTGCAAAAATATAAGGAAATAGAGAAAATATTTTCAATATATTTCAAGAAAACAATTCAATATATCTGATGATTATATCAGCCACTTTAAAAGATAGAAGACTATAAAAAAAGTTAAAAATTAAGAATAAAAGAATAGACGTTTCGTTTTTAATACAAGGTCAACCGTTTCAATCGCGGCGTGTATATAACTGCATTATCTGCTACATTTCACGTACGTCTCGTACTTAGCTGTGTTAATGTGTCTGTTTAATCAGCAACCGAACGCTAATAGCAATTCCCTTTTTAGCCGTGAGAATTCGATCGGAGAAAAAATATTGAATTTATTCGAGAGGTGAAATAGCATAACTTATTTTTTAATAATTCCGAAATTTAATTTAATATTCCAAACTCTAATTAAATTTTTCTTAAGATTAAATATCGCATCAAATTCTTTATTTCGCCAAAGGTTCGCTGAAACTTCACACAAATACGTTTCGTGATATTTACGAAAAAACAATTTAATTCTCGAAAAAATGAAGGTACAAAACATAATACATATATTTTTCTCGACCTTCTTGAAACACTTGTATACGATATAAATATTATATCCATCTATGGTTATAAAGTATGTCATGACATATTTTAATATAGCTTCTATATTATATCTCACAATAATCTAACATTAATCACAACAAAATTTTTCGTTTGTCAGATTCTCTATTTATACGTACAGTATTTTTTTCATAAATAATTAATTAGTATTGTGATTAATACCGTCTTATTTAACAACATAAAAAAATATATATAAATTTGCAACTTTGTAAATTTTATAGATAAATAAAGATAATATAAATTTCTTTTTCTTTAATTTTTTAAAACAATTCAGCAGAATTAAAATTATCTAATAAACAAAATGTTAGCAATGTGTCAGCAGATTATCAATAGACTCAAACAGGATATTAAGACAGATTGTCATCAACTGTGTTGACAATAAGCTTGTGTTCTACCAATCCAATCTACCCACAATAAATTGCTAGTAGAAACCAAGCAGACTTTAATATTTTGTAACCATTCAAATATACATTTAATTCAAATAGCACATATATTTAAATGGTACGAAATGACAGAACCTATAATCAATTTGTCATCCTGTTCTAATGCATTTCTGCTGATATTTTGCCAAATATCAACAATAAAATATATAGCAAACACTTTGCGAAATCTATTTTCGACAGACTTGTCTATCTGAAAAACTATCAAAAAAGAAATAAAATAATAAATATCATTAACAAAAATTAAAATGACTCGGAGTCACTCAAGCTGAAAATGAAATAAAATTACATGATAAAGCAATTATCGGTATATATATTGCTGATAAACATAGTTTTTCGATAGCTGCTCTTCTAAAAATCCTCCTCCTCCTCCTCTCTTAAAAAGGAGATGTAGAGATTTAATTGTTGCCGCTTTTCCGCGATGCTGATTGGTTCTCTCGCTTGGCTCACTTCGTACTACGAGAGTAGTTACACGCCGTTTGTTCGCTTGTAGTCACTATGACGCGTGGCTCCGTGGTCTACGCGAATGATTAGTGAAGACAAGGTCCAGCATCGCGGAAAAGCGGCAACAATTAAATCTCTACATCTCCTTTTTAAGAGAGGAGGAAAAAGAGGAGGATAGCGCGCGTACAACATCACTAGTAAAGCTATATGTATAATAAAGCTGAGACCATTTCTTCATTTGTTTTAAACAAATGAACAGACAAAATAGCTACAAAAAAAACACGACTAACTCAGTTAATCCGACACATAATTTTGGATATGAAGAAAAAGATTGAGAATGTTACAAAAAAATATTCCACGCTCGATAACTATAGATGGATAAAATGTAATATATAATATATATTTTTCTTCGCATTCACACTTTCAGGTAAGGCACTGCCTTTAGTTCAAAAATGTAAGTGGATATTGTGTAAGTATTGATCTTTCCTATATATCGTTTTTAATAAATCTTACCTTGCTCGCTTATGTTCAGAGTATGAACCGACGATCATATAGTTTCGTTGAGATTAGATTCAACGCGAAAGTGACAAGTACCGCACATTTTCTTAAGATCCTTTTCAGCATATATGTTAACATATCTATTGTATCAGATATTTTATCACGCCAGATCAATCTTTACTTTATGTTAATAATCACGGAAATTATCGTGTATCAACAAATCACTCGTCATTATTACAAAAAATCGTTGATGCGCTACTATATATTTCTATCTGATGAATTTACGAAACTGATGAAAAACTTAAATTTCAGCTCGTAGCTGTTATTGCACCATTTACCCAGTCAAATGTCGTTTGACACTATTTTTTAAATTTGCATTTACTTATTTGATTTCGCTCTGATATTAAAAGCACATCCATGAATGTTAACAAGATTATTAACATTTAATGTTCAAGATTTTCTCACACATATAAAGTCGCGCGTTCCTTTCCCTTTGCACTAGTTCCATCCAAATTCTATGTCTTCAATTTTGATATTCAATCCTTCGAATGTCGTATCGATACCAGGATCATCGAAACTTTCGTCCAAATCGATCTTCTGTATTTAAAATTTCAGATAAATAAATGATAGAAATATTGTTTTTTAAAATATTTTTGATAATAACAATTATCTAGAGAAAAATCTATTACAAAAAATATATCAATTTCTTATACAAACCTGTAATGCAGCGATTTGTGATGGATCACCTACCAACAAAATTTGTGGTTCTTTTTCATTCGTGTCGTCTATCATTTTAGAAACCTGAATCTGTTTGTCTTTCGCAAGCAGCTTATTCTAAATTCAATTAAAATCAATTAATTGCGTAATCACATAGAACTGCTCAAAATATATTAATTAATAAGTCAAGATACACATGTATCATACTTACAGTTTCTTTCACGATCTTGTTTTTATTTTTATTCAGACTAGAGGGTTCAAGAGACTCTTGCAAAAATGCATCGGCACCATCGTCACTGTCAACTAACGCATGAGCTGTTCTCTTGTGCATGACCAGTGTGCTACTTTGACGATACTTCCTGGAGCAGAGGGTACATTCGAATGGTCGTTGAGGCGTATGTACCTACAAAGACAAAAATATATAATTTGATTAATATTGTATTTTAATAGATTGATTAATAATTGATATCTATAATACATCTATAATCAAATGCTTACAAGATGATGTTTATATAGACTAGAATATTCGGTAAACCTTCTACCACAGTTTTCTATGGAACAGACATAGGGCTTTTCACCCGAGTGTATCCGTATGTGATTTTTGTAGTTTGTCGCGCTAGCGAACGCTTTACCACACATCGGTTGCGTGCATTTGTATGGTCGCTCGCCAGTGTGCGTCCTTACATGAACCTGATAAACAGGAAATCTTTATTAAATTTCGATAAAAAAAACATTTTTAGCAAGCATCAAGTCTTGTATTTCTATACCTTCCTAATGTTACTCGTGGTGAATGATCGGCCGCAACCATTAAACGGGCATACAAAGGGACGTTCTCCCGTATGAGTTCTTACATGTTTTAATAAATCGCCCGACGTCTTGAAACTCTTGTTACATGTTCCATTTGTGCATTTGTACGGTTTCTCGCCCGTGTGTGTCCGTGAATGCGCTTTCAGACTGTAACCGGTTGAAAAGCTCTTTTTACACTTTGGATGAGAACATCTGTATGGTCTCTGGCCGGTATGTGAACGCTCGTGAACCTATAAAAAAGATTTAAAAATATTGAATTTAATAATTCTGTTTAAATAAGGTTTTTCAATTCGTTATTTTAAGTTATTCGTACTGATCTCGAAAAACTAATTACCTTAAGATGATGGGGTGTGCTGTAAACCTTTGAACATCCTTCCCTGGGACAAGGATACCTAACTTTTGCATCGGATAATTTGTTGATTAAAATCTTGGGATCTTTTTTCTTTAACTTTCCATCTTCAATTTCCCATAAACTTTCATCTACGTCCACATGACCAGCCACCATGTATGCAGTGCCATTGATAAATTCTACCTGTGAATATGTATTTTCTACATTTTCTGTAGCAGCATCTTCAGTTTGTACAAACGTAGTTGGATCTAACTCCAATTGGAGAGCCTTGCCATCGCCAAATTCCGACAAATCTCGCAGCAAAATAGTATCTCCATTTTCAAGAGTCGTTTGCAATGTTTGCGTTTTGAAATCTGGATCTGTAAATGTATGAGTTTCGTTAGCTATACCATGCAACAAAGTGTCCAAATAGATCTTTTCTTTTAAATGCAAATTATTTAAAAAAAAAGTTCTTTTATATCATCTGGAATAATAGTCAGGATTCAAATGGCTACTAACCAATGTCACTGAGATTATTTGTAACGAAGGCTTGAGTTCCATCAGGTAACGTAATCGTAGTCACCATTGTGCGAAGCAACTGGTCGTCCAATATAAGCTCCTGTACTTGGCTCGAATCCTTTCCAGTGCCATCATTGATCATAACCGACAGACATTCCAAAATATCCACAGGATTATTCTGAAATCATTGTATATGTTAGAATGTACAGATATTGAAATAGGTTAGAAAAAATAAAATAAAATAAAATAAATACTTGAGCAAAGTGAGATAAATCACATCCAACTTGTAAACTATCTTATCATACAAAATTAATTATTCACTATTATTAGCTTATTGATAGAGGATAATATGAAGCGATCTTGTATGCGCAATGATCCAAATAAAATCTTCGTTAAAGCTTCACACGATATTGTATATATCTCCATATACCTCAGGTTCGTCAGGCAAAATCATCTCCTCTTCCTCCTCTTCCTCTTGATTCCCATTGCAATTCGGAGAATCCGCACTTTGAGTAGACATAATCCTCTACGACTGTGACGCGGCTGCGAACAGAAAACATTTCTCGCTGATAGATACTGGACGAGGAGAGGTCCCACGATTTTTTGTTTCTTCCGAGAACCGTGCACACGGATGACAACGACAAAGCGTGGGATATCTTTACCGCGCAAATCCCAATCAAGTGAACGGCCTCTTTATTTCTCGCGATAAGAGATGATAGCGCGGCCGACCGGCTCGGCGACGGCTGACAATACGTCGTCGTCGTCGTCGTCATCACCGGCGCCGTGACATCGTTTTCTGAACGCGTCGTGCACGGGCACTTCGAATCGCGCCTCATCGTCCACATGTACGACCGTCTCGCGTGAAAAGACAGGCCGATGCATAATGTGAGGAGACGACGACGACGTGAGGACACGACGAGAACTCGTCGTATCCATGCGACGACGGACGATGCGACGTCAACATAACGTGACATGACATGACGCGATGCGACCCGCTCGCTCGCTCGCACGCGGTGAATTGGATTTTCGCCGGTTCCCCGTACGCCAGTACGCGCCACAAAGAATCTTGGGAAATATTACCCATAAACTCGACCGCCCGCGAAATCCTCTTGCGACCAGCGCGCGACGGACCGGAACTCCGGCGACGGTTATCTCGCCATGGCGGCATACGCGCGCCCCGATTCGAACGTTTGAACGCACGCGAACGGAGCCGTCCCGATTTTCAAGAGACGCCCGACAGCGAGACGAGAAGCCAAGGGCGATCTTTATATTCATAATCGTCTTAAATACGATCTCGAGAAGCTAATTTCATTTCCTTGACTAGATAAAATCAAAGTATCATTTAAAATCAAACTTAAAAATATGATCGAGATTCTCTGATTAAGAATATCGGTCTGACTAATGTCGAGTTTGCGAGTCAGAAAATCTGGCGAAAACGGGAGCCCGACGTCGATATTCGATCCACAGTGATCGTATGTATAATCAATTAGCACTTAAGGATTGTTAATTACAATCGTTGATTACAATTGAATCGCAGCCGCGCGGAAGTTGAAAGGTACACTGATAGTATCATAACAATCGCAACATGCTCTAATTCGCTGGAAATACGCAACGCTTACATTTTTCGCGATCTTTAACTCGCTTCCCGTTTCGTGCTGCACAAAGTATATCGAGACTCTAATTACTATTATAAAAGCGACTTTGATTAAATTTTGATTAATCGACAGAGCAGCATAAAAAAATTTCTAATTATTTAATTTCGTATCCTTAATTCAATCTTTTTTTCCATATATTATAAAATTCTATTAATCATTCTATTCACGTTGACAAAATAATATCAGTTGCTTGATAATTTAATCGTTATTTAATCAAAGTTTTATCAAGTCACCCTAAAGGTTGTTGAGCGCGAAATGAAAATAAGCCTCGAAGCGCAAAAGGCGGAAGAGAAATGAACGTAATCCATTTAACTTATGTTAATAACATAAATTGCATTCCTTCTCTTTAATCGTAAGCCCGTTTAGAAAGCCACGTCCTTTCGCGAAAGACCATCTCACGCTTATTACAGGCTCGTTCGACAGGCCCGCTTCTCTCTCTGCTCCGCATCGATTCGACGATTCGATCGTCGTGACCGCGGGGACGAAAAATGCGTGTTGCGCGTTCGCGGACGAACGTCTCGTTTCGCAAGCGGGAGCTAATTCGATCGCGATGCCGTGCGAACCCGTGGCGAGATGAAAGTCGCCTAGTCGTGATCCCCTGCGAGAGTTTAGGCCTTATTACGGGAGCCTCCGCGGTGTGTGCCACGAGTGCCTCACACGCAGGTGGGGTACACATGCACGTACCGCGGGTGGCGAGTGGCGAGAAGGGGGATGCTGAAATTCATGCACGCGCTGCCGGCGGCCGCCGACGTTCTCCGCACGACCTGGATCAGTTCCTATACCGCATCCACGACGCGTCTCGCGAATTAACTCCGACTGGGTCTCCCTAGAGTCCTCCGCTGTAAGAGTGATCCTCGCCGCGGCGACACCGCGAATCCGATCCGGGCGTGCGGGTGTGCGCCGTGCTGAGCCCTGCTCGTCTCATCGGGATCCTGCTCGGGATCGGTTATCGGTGTCCGACGATCGATCGCGCGCGCGCCACGATGACGACGGTGGGTGGAGTGAGACGAATCTGTACTTGTCCCGCGGGATTCCTTGACAGCTCACCGGTGGTTACAGCCACCGTCGTTTGATCTGAAACTTTTAAATAATTTTTATTTACTAGTCTACTCACGTTGGGATGTTTACAATGGTGATGCCTCGCGATTCTATTAATTGGCAGCTAACTTCACGGGGGGAACACCGAGTGTCTCCTTCGCGCCAATTTCAGAATATTTTGAAAATTGTAAAATTTTCCAGAACGTTTAGAGAACTGATATTTAAATGTGAAATTTGTATTTCAAATAATTGAATTAAATTTTGAATTCAATTAAAATTTCAGATCTTAATTTTACTAAGCGTGAAAGATGTCCGGCATAATTTTATGAAAGATCGATTTGAGATAAAGGCATTTTGAATAATTTAACTTTTATAATAATTTTCTATGATGCTATGTATTATTTGAATTAATGAAATTTTTTATTGTCAAACGGTTCGATATGATTTTTGATACTTTAATAAAAGTAATTTGTTGCTAGAAAATCGTAAGTGGTTTTAATGAGCAAAAATGTTTATTTTGTAATTTATGGAAAAAATATTGGTCTAAGCAAATTTCGATTTTTATTTTTTAATATAAAGAAGAAACTAAATTTAGTTTATAATGAAGTTTCTTTGATGAAAGAAACTTGTTCGCAAAGCCAACTTACATTCCTTCACTTTTTGGGCTGCATGTTATTGCTATTGCATTTCGTATCGAATAATTTACTCCCACGCGATAATTAGTTTATCTACGGATTTAATGTATCATTAGAAAGGTAGAAGACGGTAACTAGACACATTATGCACGCACTTATAAATTCTTCTGCATGTGTATGCGTGTATTGATGTAATTGCTTCATTGCGACTCGCTGTTACTTAATCAAATCGTGATGTATAACGAGAATGGGATCGCTCTCAGTTTACAGCAATATATATTTTTTTTTATCTTCATATGCTGTGTGTCAACACTCTTATTAATCATATGTTGTGCAAAAGTAAATTAGATTGCAAACTAATTGTCTCTAATGTATTTAAAACATTTCGTTCTCGACCCAACATTTATAAACTGTAAATTACTTTCAAATAATGTATGAGTTATTAAGAAACAGTAACATATACATCAAAAAGCTATAATAGAAAATTATATTATGCAAAAGTAAATTAAATCGCAAGCTAATTGCCTCAATTCGAATTTAAATTTAAAATATCTTGTTCTTGATTCAATATTTTTTTATCTATAAACTACTCTCTATTAATATGTGAAATATTAATAAATTAAAAAATTATACTATATATGAACTGATTCATTTTAGTTCATTCAAGTTAGTTTTGCATTGATAACTAACGTTGTCTCTAAAATTGGCAACAACTGAGTTTTCTTTCTCGTGAAACAGATCTTACGCCCTTTCGAAACTCAACCTTTCGCGAATTCCATTGTCCGCCAACCGATTATCTATCAGAATACTACTTATGCATACGAGGTTTCCGCACTGTTGGATCTCAAATGTCGGACTCAGTAGTGGCCGAATGTATTCTCAGGTGAAGGTGAGCGGAAAGCAAGGCGAAAGGGTGGGTTTGACACGCATTGTCGGGCACGTGTATGTCCATACGAGCCTCTCTTCGAGGACTAAGCTCGGTGTGCAATGCACACACGCGTTTTGTCGAGGCGTAGGCGCGCTAACTCGCGATCGGTGTAAGAGTACCGATGGTATGCGGAGATATAATGTAACTACTGTCGCGGTCGCTAAAAATATTGCCTTTCAAAGCGTAATGTTGCTAGCTCCAATCCTAGTGGGAAAAGTCTGTTTTGTATATTCGCAGGGGAGAGCAGCGTTCCGCAAACAGGTCGTCGAAATGATGTAATATGTTCCGACATTACGTCAAGTTTATGTTATAATAAATTACTCCCAATGCCTCTGAAGAATCTAGATACAAGAATAATGAGTTAGAAATTGATAACTACAAGATCATAAAGGAGTAATAAACGCGCTCTCTGAGCCTATACTTGTTATATATGGATGTCGATATTTTAAGGCAAAGGATGAGAAAATGAATTGAGAAATAATAGTTATTACAGATAAAAAAATAATGATTTAATTTTTCATGAATAAAAATAGAATTATAACTTTTATATATTTCAATAAAAATGTAACGAATGGAATATTGATGGATCAACTTTATTTTGTTTTTTATTAAACTGTTATGTATGTACAAAACGTTTTATTAACGTGTAATGATTAGTAAGAAACGTTGTCCATAAAACGAACATAATAATGCATAAAACATAAACTTTCTAAATCGATTGTTTCATGTATAACGATCTAATCTAATTAGCTATAATTCTTTTATAGATACAGACGATAGATATATAATATATAAATAAAATATAACAGGTTTTATTCAAAGATTAATCTCGCAAATTAATTTCAGAGACAATTATGTAATTTCTTCCTATATTATGCAATTATGAATTCCATATATGCATTTGCATAGAACGATTTTTAGAACGTACTCACCTTGACATATTTTTGTAACATGTATTTTGCACGCTCCATTTTCTGCATCGTGATTCATCAAAAAAGAGATTTATCTGTCGTAAACGTGTATATTGTGACGTAGAAATACTTGCCCCAGGCTGTTTCACGGAGAATAACAGAACACTTAACGTTTCAGTCAAATTTGGAGCCCATTTTTTTCTAGTGATGCAAGAAATAAAATATATAAATATATTATAATATATAAACAGCAGCATTATTAATTTTAGAATTCAAAAATCGGTTTAACATGTTATATTAAAATCTATCAAATCGACTTGTATTATACTTTCGTTTTAATGATTATTGTTGCTGCATATTTTATAACAATATATTTTTGTAACAAGTATTAGACTTAATTTGTTGTAATAACTCGAGAAGTTCAACTTTATATCTCAAATTTAAGAGGAAGTCGTGTAAGAACCGATGGATTGTTTTATTGTTGCCGTTGGCTACTTTATCTTTCTTTGCAAACGAATCTCTACGAAAGTGTATGCGCATGTCTGCAAGTAATATCTTGAAACTTGAGTACGCAATATGATATAAGAAAACTTTCTGTGGAAGCTATTCGGAGTTTCATAGAACATTCGGTTTCAGCAACCGTATATTATTGAACAGTATAATTTTTTGAGTTAAAGATTTAATGGACACAGTGATGTGTTACTTCATAACACGCTAGTCAGAGACAGATTGAGATATCTAAAACGCAACAAAATCTACTTTCTAACTTCATTTTTATATGAAAATCTTACTTTAGTATGTTTTAAATTTTTGCTAAGGAGAAATCAGGTTTATGAAGTTGATAATCTCAAATGCGAATTTTTACAGAATTGATATGGCATTTAATTGCCCACATTTGTTCATAAATAATCATTTTTCACTCATCTTGTAAAATAAATTAAAAATATAATAAAATTTGTCTGTTTTTAATTTTTAATTATTTTTGCAAAATGGATGAAAAATGATTATTTATAGACAAATGTAAATAAATTATGGACAATTAAATGTCATATCAATTTTGTAAAAATTTGATTTCAAGATATCAACTTTACAGACCTGAAGAAATCGACTCTAAAATAGTTGTAAAATATGTTCTAGAATTTTTAAAATCTTTTCTCACGTTTTTGCGACAAGCAAACAACCCAGCAATTCTGATGACAAAATACATTGCTAATTATGAGATAAATCGTTATTTTCATTCCAGATAACAGTGGCATTGCTGCTTCTCACGGTGACTGTGGCCAGTTCCCTGCCGCTCGCCAATGTACATGTGAAATTCGTGTCGCCTCCAAATGTATACGAGCACAGCATTACAACAGACGGTTAGTGATTGTGTAATAATGCTTTATGTCGCACTAAGTTGCGATGCTTTAACTCGTTCGCATTCGTTTTCAGGAGATCGAACGGTGGACCAGAAGTCATTCATCTCGATCGGCCGACGAAATGCGGCGAAGCGTTCTAAAGATTTGGGTATTTTATTTCTACATTTATATAGTTATTTTAGTGTGATTAATTAAGAGCTAATCAATAATAATATCTTTTAAACGATATCAATTGAGAAATTGATCTACGGTTCATTTTTACAGATTATAATTATAGGACAGGTTTACGGCAAAATCACTTACGACAGGTGATACCGAGTTCGGGAAATGCCGAATCATTGTGGCCAGTTGGTGTTTTCCTGCCACCTGTTGACGTCAATGATCTTGGATATAGCTGGCAGGAGGTGCACCGCGACCTGTCTCCCGAATTCTACAAATCTATGCGTAAGCATATGTTTTCGCTGGCTGATAATAAACGAAGTGATTTACATCTGTCTACTTTTTAATTCATGCTTTGTACTTTCACGAATAACTTGATATTATAATTTTTCACCTTCTTTATATATGTATACTGTTTCGTATAATTCTGGTTCGTTCTGATTGCAGAACGAGATCCGTATTTATTGACCGATCGTGAAGCAATGATGGCAGTTAAATATCTCTATGGATTGGGTGAGCTTTTCTTCGATGATTATCCTCACGCAAGAGCATTAATACGAAATCAGGAAGAAAGGAGGCTGAACGGTCTACATGGACACGTTCTGGGTAGTTTAAATCCTAGGTCTCCATTCTTTCGTAGAAAAACTAGAAAGGAACGATACATCTAAGAGTGATGAGAGATGAAAGTAATTTACATCGAATATTATTGGGCCGAAAATTCGACAAGCTTAACTTTGCAATATATAATATTTTTTTTACAATTTCCAGAATTTTATGAATATTCTACAATAAAATATAACAAGTTAAAAACTAACATGTATTTTCATGGAGGGAACAGGAATGATGTATTTAAAATTATTCTGTTTTAAATTACTAATTTTAAATTAATTAATAATAAAATATAGAGAGTTCTACAACTACTTCGTCAACGCCGAATGGCAGGTTTTTATACATTTTTCTCAAATTAATTCAAAATTAACAAAGTTAATTAATAAACTAAAATGAAAAAAAAATATACATATATATATATATATATCTAAAATGTAATACACTAAAATACATCTTACTTGTGATTATTTTATGATATGCATTATAAAGAAAAATTATTTTACACATTCGCAACTCGCATCCATTAGAGTGCTGATTCTTATGAAAATTTTTTCATTTTCTACAAAGAACTCACAGAAAATTTAATCACTTTAGTACATCCGTATGACGGAGTATTATGTATGTTTTTAAATAAGCCACCGTGTTAAGCATACAGCTATCATTATTAAAAGACCACTGGCGACGGTTGCTCTCATTGTTCCATTACAAAGATCTCCGTAGCAAAGACACATATACACTTTCTTGTAATTCCATACTGTATAAGCACATCTTTCCTCGTTATCGTCAGGACCTCGCTGGAAACATAATCTCTGAGTGGCGGTACCATATTCTGTAAAATATAAATTTATTAATATTTTTAGAAAGTCTTTTTATTAAAAAACAGTTCAGTTGTATCAATTTAAAAAAATTTCATTATTTAGTAAATAATTTTATTAGCGTTATTTTAATAACGTAATATATAACATGAATATAATATTGATGAATATAATATTGATGTAAACTTTATATATGCGAAACTTATTTTTTTATTACAGAACAATAGAAATTATGCTAAATAAAAATGTTTTAAAAATAACTTACCATTATTTAAATTTTGACTCTCGATGATTTTTCCGCACCATCCGGAAACACACGGAACCGCATCGATGCCTTTTTCGAGCGCAATTTGTGTAGAATTCATAGTGAAAGGATCTTTGCACGAGCCCAGGTCTCCCCTTGATCTGCAGGTTACGCATCTTCGAAGAATGCCTGCAATAGCGCGACGAATGAAACTGTCACTTTTACCTACTATCACTCGAACATCATTTCACTTACGCCGCGAGAGACATCGAGCGATTAATGATATGCAGAATTTTTTTCTTATGAAACGTTCAATAAATCAAAATTATTTATACACTACAATGTAATGTAATTTGTACAATTTAATAACAATTAATCCGTATTTAATTTAAAAACGTGTTTTGTTTATAAGACATATAAGAATAAATATTCTTAGAAAATATTAGTACTCCAGAATATTAATGAAATAAGATTTCTTCAACGCTAAAAATAAAATAATTAAAATTTGTAAGGTTTTGAATTTTTTCATATTCGCAATTTTATTCAAAGAAAGAGAAATTTTATCAAATATTTTCTCCCGAGCATGTATTTTTTAATCATTTTTTATTATCTGTTATTAAATATTAATTATTTTATCAACCAAAAATATTTAAGTATATAATTTTGAGAAATATACAGATAAATTGAGAAAGTTTTTTGGCTCGCGACAGACACTCACCGACACATTCCTGAAGCGTGATTATGCAGAAAGTCACGACAATCGCTTGGACGCTTGTACAAAGTTTCATCCTATTTCGCTTTTAATCTCAGTTCAGTCTTTTTGTGATTAAAGCCTACAGGCCCGGTTAATAAACACAGTAGACAACAAGCCGGGAGCTACGATGGGACACAGCCATTTTGGAACTAAACGTAACTGTCTGGAGACGAATACGTACGCCTTCGTACGTAGCAGTTTCTACCAGTTCCCCCTTTCACTTGAGTTTAAGGTCACAACATACCGAAGAAGATTGGATCGAGGGAACGTGAAGGAGATAGACCACGAAGTGTTCTCGACCGATAACCAGTCGTACAATGCTTGCACAATAGACTTATCCACAATAATATTAAAAGTATGTATATAATTGTGTGTGACAAAAATATGCAATTAGCATTAACCAAGAAGCAAGCAACTTTTAAATTATTCGATATTTTCGAAAAAATGTTCAGTTTTAATAAATATATAAAAATCATTTTGAGAAAAACATTACATATTTACAGAAGAATTAATAATTTAAAATAAAAATTTAAATTAAGATTATATATATATATATATACATATATATATTTATTATTATTAATTTCCATAAAATTTCAAAATAATTTACAATTTGGCATGGAAATTATTCAACTTCCTCTCCCGAAGGATCATCTTGTGGCAAGGGCTGAAATTTATTTCTTTGCCGACAGGTCATTATTACACCCGCGCAATAACAGAGTGAAGTTAAGAAAATTGTAAATCCCAAATAACCCAAATGCCGAAAGAAAGCTGTAAAAAAGCAAGCCGTGCAAATTTATAACTTGATATATTTAAATAAAGATGTTAATAATTTTGTAATTAGCTTTTTAATAATAAAACTTTGTTATCATTACATTTTGATTACATTTTATATACTCTATAGAATTTTCGTTGTGCAAGTTTCAACTAACCTTGCGTTAAAAGCCGAGTCTTAGATACGACGATGATCTTCAGGCGCATCATATTAATGTTATCTACATAACAGGTATAGTTACCTTGTTCTTCTTGGGATACATCTATCGAGAGAAAATATGCACAGTATTACAAGTAGAAATTACCAAGCTTTGGCATGCATTTGGATAAATAAAATAAATACATTTCAGATTGTGCATAACATCTAAGAAAGTAATATATAATGTTACATTACCTGTTAAATAGAGTGTTGAGAAAGTGTCTACCATCACTCGAGCCTCTTTAACTTCTCTACGAAGTGACTGAACCGTTCCCTTCTGCAAAGTGAGCCTATCTTTTTTCCAAATTACTTGCGACACTGCACTCGATCTATATTCAAAATATGTTGTCTGTTTTTAATTTTTGTATTTACAATACATTCATGCGCAGCAGAGTTAATTGATTTTGTAAAAGATTAAACTTGAAATATCTTTGAGCAAATTACTCTGGACAGGATATGGCGAGATGCGCGCCTTCGGCAAGAACATATCGTTTAGCATAGCGAAACTTTTCGCCCTTTTTCCTTTTCTTTACAAGTGGGCACTTTTTGCATGGTTTTGTTAAAATAAATTCCGGCAAATGTCGTATGACACGACTGATGCTAGGAAATTCATTTTGAAGCAGAATAGATCTGAGAATGTACAGCGTTTTAAAAATTTACTATGCAGTATTGCATAATCGCTGTTAGAGATTTACAATTACAAATATTTACTTGCAAGGAAGCATCGGAGATGTTCGAAAAAAGTGTACAATGACTGAATCATTTTTTCCTATTACTGTCTAAAATAATATATTAATAAAATAAATATTAAAAGACTACAAGACTGTTTAAAATTTAAAGTTTATAATAAGAAGGAATAAAAGCTCAAATACTTGCCGAATTTATATTACGCTTTAATCTACAATAGCCCCTGCTAGTTTTGATGCCGCGATTATTTATGCACTGTTTGCAGGGGCTCCAAGGACCCCATTCGGAAATTACTTGAAGGATCACTCCTTCCTCACGGATATCTGCTAAATCCATCATTCTCGAGACCTGGCGAGAAACTTTTCTTTTTTAAATCACAAACTTAGAAAACTGCTAGCTACAGTATGACTCATCGTTACTTAAAATAAAATGTTTCTGTCCTATTTTTTGTTTAAATATAGTGAATGAGTAAAAGAATATATATCGTAATCTTATTTATAATTAACTAATAGCTCGTTAACTCACTGCAAATCTCGTAGTGACAGGCCATAAATACGTTTCGCGATACTTTTCCCACTCGGTTATGTTTCCCTTTTCTACAAACTCGCCGCCGATATCTTTGAGAATCGCTATCGCGCATAAAAATAATTATTAATTTTGATATTCAAGAATTGACAATAAATATATATTATGTAACAACGATTTATAAGGATCAAATGATAAAAATTAACATTTAAAACACCCAAATTAAATTACGATTAATATCCTATAATTGATAAAAAATTTTTAGTAATAATTCATTGCTAAAAAATAAAACTAAGTATCAAAGTATGCATTCAGTATAAAATCTGCATAATGTAATATTATAACAAAATAAAATATTACGTTAATTATTTATTTTACGTTCGATTCTATAATTATATTTGTTTTCTTTCTCTTGTCCTTTTTCACCGTGGCATCGATAAATGCCGGCGTCGGCGACTGTGAAGTTTTTCATGGCGAGAAAAAGATCTGGTGTTACGTAGACTCTACTGTACGAAATGTTATTGTCCATTCCCAACTCGACTTCCTTCTCCGGATTTTCTTGATACCGATCTTGATAGTACCAAATTTTTGGTTGGGGTTCTTCGTGGTCGTTACTTCTGCGAAAATTCAGATCTCTAACAGTATACAGTAAAAATTTGCAGTTTTGGAAAATATAGTTCTCGTGTCCAATTATCTCATAATATAAATTAATAAAATTAATCAAAGGAAAGTTTTTATTTAGACCAACTTCAACCAAACTCCAATCAACTGGTTAATTATTTCAATCGACAGAAAAATATATTACTATTTTAACTATTTTATAACTATTTAATTTCTTCTGCCTAATTTAACTTTTTTTTACATGTTAAAAAACAAAATGAATAACTCTATTAAACGTTAACTTCGAATAAAGAGAAAACTGTCGTTTATCTGCGGATTTGTAGTCCATTTATTTCAACAATCACGTATCTAAATGACTTTACCAGTAGCGACAGGCTAACATGATATTCGTTTTATTCTCGGCACCGATGAGCAGATACTCGTCGTTCTCCTTAGACGTGATTAGTCTATCTCTATCTCTGCAATACTTGTTAACAAACGTGCCGTCGATAGCGACGCAGTCTCTCCATGTTAAAGACGCAATAATAATGAAGACGACGCGCATAATCGTTTTGAGAAACTGAGGAAACTTAAGCACAAACGACGAAGAGGCGTCTATCCCGAAATCCTTTGAAGTAAGCGCTGAAGAAGCCGGAAGAAGCTGCGCATGCGAACAAGTTCGTTCCTCACAGCTGAGTTTCTCATTTTCCTTCCTTCTCTCTCTCCAATATCTAAATTATACACCTTATAAGTGCAGAAAGTGCAACGTGATTGCAAGTCTGTTTCTTGTAGCCGAATGTTTCCTATATGCTTGTATCTATTTTCTCTTTTACGTTTTCAGTGTCTAATTGTGTATTTTACTTTCATCGCAAAAAGCGTATAAAATTGTAAGTTACAGCATAATGCAGCTACAAAAAAACAGGACTATAATATTTATGTCAAGAAGTTTGCCGATAAAAGCGATCTTACAAAGTGTATCAACTTCAAAACAGCTACTCCTTCGAACAAAAAAAAAGACAGGGTTCAAAAATCTTAATCGAATCTCATCACGAGTCTAGCGATGATAAAAATCAAGTCGATGAGCGGACAAATAGACTCTTTATCGTCGTTAACGTTACTTATGTTACAAACGTGAAGAGGTTGATTACATCGTCGTCGAATGGCGGGATGAACTCTCCGGATCGGCAACAACTCGGGAAGGGAGCCCGGGAACCCGCGGGAGCCGCCAATTCTCGCTTACGCACCACGTCGACTCCGCTCGCGCGCGCGCGGGGCAGAGAAGAGAGGGGAGGGGGGAAACGTCGACTTCCGGCGCGGCGCCCACGCGCCAACCAGGCCCGGCCACGCGAGATGGCGGAGCGATGAATGGCGATGAAACCCGACGGAGTCGGAAGTACGTACCCATGATGCATCACTGACTGTCAACATGGCGGACATGGTTGAAAGTGAGTAAACTTTGCGTTATTTTCGGGAAAATTCGCGGGACGGGCGGCCGCGGGCGGGCCGGCGGACCGGCGCCCGCGGAATCCGCGTTCCCGATTTGGCGGTTCGGCGGGCCGCGCGGCGGCCGGCGCGCCCGCGCCGCCCGCAATCGCCGTTCGAACGGCGATCGGGTGCGGATCGGGTTTAAAATTTCAAAAATCACCAGCACGCAATTCAAGCGGGATTCCGCCGTGGGTTCCCGTGGCACGGCGTTACCCCGCGCGCCGGACGCCGACGGCGGAGCGTACCGCGCGCGGCGCCGACCCGCGGCGCCTGTCCGCCCGGGCGACCCGCCGCCACCGCCGCCGCGGCTCCGGCCGTCCGCGCGGACTGTTTATCAAACGCCCCCCCCTGAGTTTGGTTATGTCGTCCCTGCTGGCGCACGGTCGATACGCACCCTCGTCGAATTTTCCACCGTCGGCGATTCGACGTTAATTTCACCCTCGGCTCGAGGTCACGGGCGTACGCGCCCACCCCGTCTCCCGTGTTCGACCCGCGGTCGAATTCCCGCTTTTTCCGCGTTCGCCGCGAATGGCTGCTGCCCCACAGTTCAGTCCCGAGTATATGCGATTTAAAATGTTTTATGCCTTCATTCCTGCGCACATGTAAATTTATACATGTATTAGTAATACAATGTCAGATTTTGCTAATGATATGTAATTTTGGAAATAATTCTTACTTGAGCATTGTTAGCTTCATTTGCAGATCACTAGATCATGTGCGACACGGATTTCAATTCTAAGAAAATTATTTCTCCGTTTAATCTCACGCATTCATACTGATTTTGTTCAGGTGAATCTGCAGAAGCGTTGCTGTCCATCAAAAATGGTGGCTACCCATCTGTCGACGAAATCAAAACGGAGATAATAGATGAGGAGATGATGGATATGGATGAACAGCATAATTCGAATCACTCGATGGATCAACAAATGGATACGGAAGAATCAGAGCCGATACCGGAACTAGGACCTGCGGCTCTAGGTCTGCAAAGGGTAGGCACTCAACCACCCTCCAAACCAAATCCCCCGACGCAGCCAGTACAGGTATTGAATCGCAGAGGCATGCCAGCGAGAATCAGGAAAAAGAACAAGTTATTCTACGATGACGTCTTGATCAATCATCCACACCATAGGTGAATTATTCCTCTTATATCTAGACCTAAAAATTAATGATAATTCGGTTAGTTAAATTAAAAAATAATAGAAAACAAGGCTGTGATGTTCTTTTATATATTTCTTATCTTTATTGAATTCGATAAATGATTGGTTTCATTGATTAAATGTGTAATAATTATGTTCACAGAATCAAGAAAGACCCTTCGGCAATAGATGCGAAACAATCTCCCAAAAAGATGATGCGACCGTCGCCAGTGAAGAGGCAGACTAAGATATCAAGTACGCCAAAAAGTACAAGTTCGTCATCGCAACCAGTAACTCCTGTGACGACTCCGATCAAGCAGGAGAGGGAGCCCGATAGAATGTCGCAAATTACATCGCCAGATCGTAAAATAGGACAGAAAATTGGCATGAGATTGAGAAACTTGTTAAAATTACCGAAGGCGCATAAGTGGGTCTGTTACGAGTGGTTTTACAGTAATATTGACAAGTATGTACAAATATAATAACGTGAAGTAATACTGATAAATACAGATACTGATAACATTTGAAAAAATAAATCAATCTAATTTTGTGTAATGATGTTTTGTGCAGGATACTATTTGAGGGAGATAATGACTTCATGATATGCTTGAAAGAATCGTTTCCGCAATTGAAAACTCGCAAACTCACGCGCGTGGAATGGTGCAAAATCAGAAGGATGATGGGCAAGCCACGAAGATGTTCGCAATCGTTCTTCGAGGAGGAGAGACGCGAGCTGGAGAGGAAGAGGCAGAAAATACGGATGCTTCAACAGAGAAAGACGGGAGATATAAGCAGTTTCAAGGATCTACCACCTGAAATACCATTACAATTAGTAATAGGTACAAAAGTAACGGCGAGATTAAGGAAACCGCAGGATGGTTTATTTACTGGAAGCATCGACGCCGTCGATACCAGTAATAATACTTATAGAATTACATTTGAAAGAGCAGGACTTGGAACGCACAGTGTCCCTGATTATGAAGTTTTGGTATGTCGCTTGTTCTTTTTGAGAAAAATGTTCGCGTATTGGATTGTATTTGTATATTAATGTACAATTTATTCCTACTAGTCGAACGAACCACCGGAAACTATCAGCTTGGCATCTTTTTCACAAAAATTCAGACCGCGGCCTTTGCAATATGTACCTTCACCACCGTACATGATGAAATTATCTCCGCGCTTGACTAATGATCCTTTGATATCCAATGCATCTGTGTCCATTCCGAAAAAGACGAATACCGGTGGTACAGTGAATGGTTTTCCGCTCAAATTACTCGAACTTATGGTCAAAGTGAATAAGATTTTAACAACTAAGAAAAATAAAATCAAGAAATTGAAGGAGATGAATGGGGAAGCTGAGAAGAGACGCTCCTTAGGTGAATCGTTACCCCCCGATTTTGAAAAAAAATATGCAGGGTACGATCAGTTAAATATATAAAAAATTGTATTGATGAAAAATAATTAAGGAATTCTTAACTTAAATGTGTTGTATCATATTTTTAAAAAATTATGTTTTTAATATACTTATTTTAACATATTATTTCCAGTATTATTGTTGAATTGGAAAGAATGAATGGAGCTCTCCAAGATTTTTTGAACGAGATACAAGAATTGTGTCAGGAAATGGCGCCCGAACCGAGCGTGGCGGCGATGTTAGCACCATCACATCTCCGAGAGAAATGCAAGCAAGAAGCGGCAGATATGGTCGCTAAAAATAACGTAATGAATGATAAAGCACCAGGAAAAATGACTCAATTGGTAACGGATTTGACTGCATTGATGTTACAAGTGAAAGTAAGATAAATAGACATTTTTGCTAAATTTATTTTGCTTCTCACTTTCTTATGTGATACTAAGGATATTATTTTCTCTATCGCAGAGTTTATCGGATTCCGATCGAAACGCATATGAGCTTAAAGTATTGCAAGGTACCATGGAACAGATAAGATCGAAACTCAGTCCACAGAATCAGCAAGTGTTTCAAAACTGCGTAGAAATTCACATGCAGCATATACAAGTAGGCCTAGGACAGATGGGTCCTCTAACACCATTTATGGCGCAAAGAGTTTGAAAATGAAGCAAAAGTATCGTATATTCTTACGAAGTGTACAGTATAATAGACTATCACGACATCACGACATCACAATATTTTTTAGAAAGAAATTAATTCTGTATTTTCTCAACTCTTGTATAGGCCATATTAATAATATATTACCACCTAAAGTGCATGTCTCGATACACACAATATACATATGAGTTAAACAATTATATTAGTTTTGTATATACGGAATATATTTGTTCTTTGATTTCTTTAATGATATATACTTATGAAATATTTGGGGGAAAGTTCGTGTGTTGTTGGATAATATTCCTGAAAATATTAAATATCTAAGAATGTTCATTTTTCAGATTTTTATGTATTGTATGTATCATTCAATTAGGCATAAATACAAATGACAATTCTCTGTCAAAGAATTGCGATATTATATGCGCGAGTAGTAAAATTAAATTCCTTGAAATCTAAAAAATGTCCAGGCTTGTGTATATACAGTCAGTTTATATAGATAATTCTATAATTTGTTAAGAGAGATGCTCTTCTCAGTGCAAACGTAATTTAAAAGCTTCAACTAATTATAAGAAATTTATTGTCACGAATAAAATGTCTTTCAATCTACTTAAATCTAACAATCATTTCCGCTGATATTTTTCTCACAAATTTTATCACGAAGATTTATATATATATTTTTTTTTCTTTATTATATTCGTACAATATATTCCTTATATAATTGTCTATGATTTAAATCACGTATGCAGTCCAAAGGAGCGATAATTTTGATCGAAAAGAAGAAATTTTTGAGGTAGAATAATTTTGTATAATTAGATACGTATAAAAAAATGTATAAAGTGACAGAGTAAAAAATTGATAATTTATAACTTTATAACATGTGGAAAATAAATATCTCTTTACCCTAAAATATTCGTTGATTCTCGTATATGTAATCTATAGCACAATATTTGAATTTCATTCAAAATAATGTAATATTAGTAGGTTGTAATAGTAGTAAATTGATGTCAAATATTTATTTTGTATGAATTACGAAAAATAAGGAGTTTGTTTCATTAAATATCAGGTAATTCTATGTCATTTTTAATTCTTTTGCACTTGTAATTAAAACTTTTGTAACAGTACAATTACTTCTGTAATAATTAATACAGAATATTTCAGCAGCTAACGAGCGTAAACTGCTTCGTAACATATACTATTATATATTTCTACTATGTACATATAATTCCAATTATTATTATTGTTATTATTACATTATTGATTACAACTGCGACACTCATTCCGATAATGTCATACATGTAATTTGAGACTTTTTTAGAAACTATTGATTTTTTGCATTTCTTTTAGATAGAATAGCAAGAAAAATAATTACATTTTTACATAATCTCTGTAAATGATGTAATTGAAAAAATTTTTAATTGATATCTATGCAGGAATTTTCTTCGTTCATTCCCAATAATTATATTCCAATTCCTAGGTAAGCGCAAAATATAAATTTTATGGAATGATGAATAAACTTAACACAAAATTATTCTGATTAATAATGAATAATAAATTTTTCATTATGAATAGATTAGCATTCACTTTATTCCTCACGAAAAAACAGCGAAAAAAATGTTTTTGTTCGGATAAGTTTTGCGCAATTTCTTTTCTACTTTTTGTGCTTATTCAACGCTTCTAATAATTCATCTGCGACTTCACTAGTTTTCACTCTTAATAGCACTGCGATTGGTGGCGGTGAGGAATCCGGCATCGGTAAGCAGACCAACATTATCGTATTCTTATTCATACGTTTCGTGGGAATGCTTTGAGTCAATAAGGTATTAAGTAACAAATTGCCCAAAGCAGTGTCGGCACGTACTATCAATTGTGTTTTTCCGTTCGGTGTTGGTTTCAGATACAACATTCCGACGCCCCTGTCACTAAAACTGTTCTCTTTCTTCACAAAGACTTTACACCTGTAAACAAAGAAATTATGTATTTAATTAAGTCACTGCAATAATAAAGAACTCTTAATCCAACTCTTTAAAAAGTTGTGTAGTTTTTATTTTGATTTAGTTTTGATGTAGCTTTTATTATTTTATTATTATATATAATTTAAAAATTACGACAATTACCTTTGCTCAAAAATAGCACCTTCTTCAGCTACTGGTTTGAAGTCTGCCTTCGGTGTTTCCTCTTCTTCTTCTTCTTTTTCTTTTTCATTGTCGGCCTTGTCATCGGAATCTTGCGGCTTTACCGCTTGAGGAGCAAATGAAAATGGCTTCGCACTGTAAATTATAAAAATATTTTTTTTTTCGTTTCGTTGAAGATATCGTAAGGAAGTTAATGAATGAATTACCTTCCGAAGCTAAATCCAGCGGTTACATTACTGGTAGTGGAACTCTGTCCAAAACTAAAAGTAGGGAAGGTAGGGGCGACAGACTTAGTGATGGATTTTGTTTCCTCCTCGTCTGTATTTCCACTATCCGAAACAGTGGGTTTATGTAAGAAAGGATTACTTTCCACACTCGTGTTGCCAAATATACTCTTACTAGCGACGTTCGAGTCTACCTTTCCAAAAATAGATTTGCACTTGTCAGAAGTAACATCCGTATTACCAAACACAGATTTAGAACTCTCTTTCTGCTCCGCGTTACTGAATATCGATTTGGTATTCGTGGTAGAAAATATCGACTTTTCAGGCTTCCATTCTGTTCCCGCGGTTGAAGCAGATTTCGTATTCGCGTTCAAATTGCTAAACGGCGACTTTTCAGGTTTCTTCTCTACATCCTTACATCCACTTATATCCTGTTTGCTATCGTTTTGCACGGCCTGCGTTGAAGTGTGCGAGGTCTGCGCCTTGGCACATTCTTCTTTCGACATAATCTCTTTCAAATATCTCTCATAATCCTTAAATATAGGTGTCAATATACAAAACGGATTTGCATCTACATGGCTCTTTATCCATGTAGCAACGCTTTCATTCAGTCCTTTTAGCTTTGCGTAATAATCTGCCGAGTGACTCTTTGTCTTTTCAGTCCCTTGTTCGAGCGAAACTTTTTTGCTCACGCTCGTACTCGACGGTGCTTGTAATTTGGCAACATCGTCTCTCTTATCCGCATCAATTTCAGAAATCTTGGGAGTGCCATTGCTCGCAATCTGCCTGCTACTCGTATTTACAGTTGTCGCTGACGCCGTGGAAGTAGTCGTACTAGGAGCAGTGCTTACAGTGCTAGCTAGAAAACTAAAAGGAGACATACTTGTCGCAGGAGTGGTTTTGAAACCCGCAAATGTTCCAAACGCACTTTTCGCAGTACCCTGAAACGGAGCATAGCGATGAAGAGCAAATATAATCAAGACTCAAAGCAGTTAGAGTGTACACTTACCTCCTTCGATGGCAAACGACGCTTTGCAGTTTTTATTACCCTCTTCTCGAGCACGTCATTCGACGCCAGTACAAACATTCCTGCATCCTCCGGCTCGTTCTCTTCGTTCCAGTTGTCATGATTCAATTCTGTTGTTGCAGATCGCTTGCCTGACATTTCTGTTACTACTGCAGAATAGACTTATTCTGCAGAACAAAATTATAAATATAAATAAAATAAACAGAACAAAAATAAAATATTAATAACAAGACGAGACAAGTGTATGACTTGAATTATTAGGAAATTTTTATGCATTTGATAATATAATTTCGCGAAATGTCACAACTAATATTTCTGTCAAAAGCAAAGAGGAGCTAAAATTATATCTTCTACTGTATTGGAATTCGAGATGACAAATTAATTAGTTTACAGACGGGAGGTCTTTTCTTTCAAGATGAAGTCACACATAGATTTATACTTCTCACGCAATATAAAATAAGAAAAAAAAATCGGAGGTACATTTACGGAGTTTATTCGGTCGATATCACGTTGCCAAATCAGGTTAGGTTACAAAGCGACGTCGTTCCGGCGAGTTTCCCGTGCGCGAATCGCCAGCTGAAATTTCTTCAGCAGATACTCCGGTGCGAGCGATTCTATTCTGTCAGCCGATCGAACAAGACGCAAAAGTGAAACGCACGGATCACTGTATAACCTCGCGGCGGTGAACAACGGCGATATCGATTTTTATTGCATTCATGTAAGGACATTGAAACGTTTGCCGCGGCAATTCTGACATTCGACGTCTCATCTGTAACAAACGAAGAGAGGCCAAGAGAGGCAGCTGGCTGGTCTGGAATGGGCTAGATGCTTGTGGAACTTTGCATTCGTTTGAGAGATGTCGCCTCGATATCAAGCGTCGTTTTCACTGCTCTTTTTGTCCAGAATAAAATAAGTTTTTAGAGTCAGGCTGAAATCACATGGTACGGAATAGAGCTGCGGAATAGAACGTGCGTCATAGAACCAACCAATCAGAGCCAATAGAAAATCTGCAGAATAGCTTTGATTGGTTGGTTCTATGACGCACGTTCTATTCCGCAGTTCTATTCCGTACCATGTGATTTCAGCCTCAGTTTTTTCAACTTCTTTGTTTTATCTTCAAATTAGACAAGTTCAGACGTGATTTAGGGTGAATTCAGACCTTGGCAGAAAAGCAGAAAGCAGAAGGCAGAAACAAATCAGAACTCGCGCTGGTAGTCGACAGTGACCTTGTTTACACCCTGCCGTCCAATCCCGATTCACTTCTACTCTAAAGTGAAGTGAAATTTCTCGGAGGATAGAATGATACGTTAGTGCTAATAGCGCGCTCCCCGAACGTACTTTTCCACTTATACTTTCTTTTTTTTAATTACTTGTATCATTTATTATGCACACAAATTCAAAATCAAATAATATTTAAAATTATAATACAAATTAACGCCAGCGAAGAAACGCTCCATGAAAAAGAAGCAGGCGATAGCTCTAGTTTTTCTTCGCTCGCATCAGCTTAAAGCTTGTATTAGACTGCGAATTAAAATTGAGATTAGATTGGAATTTGACCAATCAAAACAATGTTCATAAAATTACTTCATATTAGCTTTGTTCTAATTGGCTGAATTCCAATTTAATCTCAATTTCAATTCATAGTCTGATACAGGCTCCTCGGCTGCTTTCGTGACGTGCGTAAAAATGATCCAATTAAAATGGCTGCGTTCAGCAGAATAAACCGCTTAGTAAGCGCTTTGTGATTCTTTAAAATAATTGGCTCTTACCTTTGGTTTTTCTTTGGGTCTAAGTGTAGAAACCAATCGTATTAAAGAATCACAAAGCGCTTAATAAGCGGTTTGTTCTGCTGAACGCAGCCATTGATCCGTGCATGTGATTGGTCAAATTTGAATGTTCATTTTGATTGGATCATTTTGACCTATGTCGCGAAAGCAGCCCTGAAAAGAAAGATAGTTTGAATAATGGCTCCTGCACGCAAAACATGGGAACACATCATGGCTTGAACATGTGTTGTCTGGGATACAACTGAAAACATTTATTATTATTTTTAATTCAAAATACACTCTTTCTATCAATACAACACCGGAGGTGTTGATTGATTAAAAAAATTTGTCGAAGCAGTTACTGATTGAACTCCATTTTCAAAATCGCCTTTAAAACTCTGGTAAATGTCCTGAAGGAGATCGTAATACTTTCTTTTCATCAATTTCAGTTTTTGGAATAATGATCACATGGAGCCAGACGAATGCAAGAGGTGCAAGAATTCTATCGAGAGCTTCGCGTTAGTCTAATAAGTCAGCGTAAGTCAGAATTTATAGTTTAAAAATAATTATTTATCCCTACAGAGTATAAAAAAATGGATATATTTTTCTTATGAAATATCCAATCTAATCGCTTTACGATAAATTGAAGTAAAATTGCACATAAAATCCGTTTTCAGGTCTGTTTGAGATGTAGAATGGGCGAGCAGATTTATCTGTTACAAGCATGGCCTATCATAACCATTAATACAAGGATGGGTTCTGAAATAAATAACATTAGCTAGAGAGAGATTTGGGAGTCATTTGAAGCTGAGGCGATCTAAAAGAGTACTCGTAATTTTTGCGAGTACCAGTATTCTTGCAGCCCGATTCAGCCGAATTCCTTACATCAATTAATTTGATTAATAAAATTAATTTTCAAGACGTTGATGGCGCTGATGGCGGACGCCCGGGGCGACGCGGTGCGGCGAGGAGTCGAAAAGTAGCGAGAGACCGACGCGACAAAGGACCCACGCGACTTCCGGCGTTCGCGTCGTGCCAACGTGCCGCCAACTATCCTCCAGATGTCACTGGTCGGGTCGCGCGGCAATTGGCCGACGGGCGCGACGTTCGTGGCGAGGACGAATCAGGGAGGCGAACCGTAGCGGCGCGGAACCGTCGCGGCGTGATGCGGAAGTGGCTCCTTTTTCCTTTCCCTTCTCGTAGACTAAGCCGGCATAGTCACACCTGGTCACACCGGTCATTTATTTAAGCCACCATCCAGCGAACGACATCGAGCTGCGTATCCGTGCCACGGCGTGTAGAATATCTGCCTGCAGAACGTGCTCCGATTTCGGTGATCGAGCCGGGAGACGACGCGACCTGACGTTGCTGGCAGTTGGCACCGAGGTCTAAGGACACGGGCACGCTTTGTCTGTATCGCGCGGAGAGGTGTTCTCAGAACGCTCACGAGCTAATCACGATGGCGGCAGCGGTGGATTACCAGAATCAGGCACAAGCGGACGAGGCGCAGGATCAACCGGGGAAGACGCACGCCAACGATTCTCAGCAGCAGAATCAGGAACATGGCCACCAGCAGCAGCATCATTCGCAGCAGCAGCAGCACTCGTCGTCGCAGCCGGCGCAACAACAGGCGACCGCCGGCATCCCCGGTAAGGACGACGAGCGCAAGCTCTTCATCGGCGGCCTCTCCCGCAACACCACCGACAAAGAGCTCCGAGATCACTTCGGCAAGTTTGGCGACATCGAGAGCATCTCGGTGAAGGTTGATCCTCACACCGGCATTTCGCGCGGCTTCGCGTTCATGGTGTTCACCAATCCCAAGACCATCGACAAGCTACTCGCATCCGGCGAGCATTACATTAATAAGCGTAAGGTACGTGAGCGACTCTACCATGTGGGATTTAGCCTTTACAGGGTTATTCGGTCTTAATGTTGAGAGGAGCAGGTCGCTGCTCCTTATGTTAGGGCTATTCTGCATCTATCGTAACGTTGTACGCGTAATCGCACAGCATGTGGCTAGTGACGAGACAGAATGGAGGTAAATATTATGATGGATGTAGGATGGTCTTTACAAACACGTTTGTGATGCAGCGAGAGTTATGTAGGCGACGCTTACTCCGCCTCGTACCATTTCCACCACACCCGTATATTTACGTAGATTTTATTGTTTGTACAGGTAGACCCGAAGCGAGTTAGTAAAAAACCTCAACATGGTAAAATCTTCGTAGGTGGTCTCACCCCTGACATTTCCGACGACGATATTAAAAATTACTTCAGCCAGTATGGCACCATTGTCGAGCTGCAGGCGCCTTTTGACAAAGTTAAGAATCAACGTAAGGGCTTTTGCTTTATCACGTTTGATTCGAAAGAAGTCGTATACAAGTTGTTGAAGACGCCTAAGCAGACGATTAATGGTAAAGAAGTAGACGTCAAGAAAGTGAAGGTCAATCCGGATCCAAGAAATCAGGGCTTCTGGGTGCCTGGCTACGGCTACGGATATGGTGGTGGTTATGGCTACATCCCTGATTACAACGGTTATCATAGCGGCGGATATGATGACATGTACGCGAACTACGATTACGCTGGTTACGACGGCTACGACAATATGGGATATGGTCCCAAACCGCGAGGTAACGGTCCGGGACCGCGTCAATTTCAGAGACATCAACCGTATTGAGAGCGAGTGAGAGAGAGCGAAAGAGAGGGAGAGAAAGGGAATGTGTGTCTGTGCGTGCGCGCGTGTGTGTAAGAAAGAGAGCGAGAGAGAGAGAAAAATACAACCGAGAAGTATCTCTCGGTTATATTAAAACATTTGATGATTACGAGTAGAACCTTTTATTATAGGTGGATCAATATTTCGTCTACCACACAGAGACTGAATCCGGGATTTCGGGGGCTGAAAAAAAATTGAACAAAAAAAGGAAAAAAAAGGCAACTTGAGTACCCCGAATTCCCCGAATTTAGTTGTGAAGGAAGCTTGCGCAAGTAATGGCTTAACAATGGATATTAACAGTAACGATTAAGAGTAACAATATTAATATCTTCGTTCAACAAAACGTTGAGCAAAAAGTCGTTCTCCAAAACCAGTGTTCCAGAATTGAGGATCGAAACACCGACCGCACGCTAAATTTTTCTTTGTAGTGTCTCATCAATTTCAAATCTTTGATTAATTTAAGTGACAATCTTAGTTTCAATTAATTGGCAATTAAACGAACTTGATAAGCAAGTTTCCTCGAAGTCGGATGCACGTCAAGGAAACGAGTACACTCGTTAAGGCGTTAATGACCCCATGTGTACTATTTTGTACATTGAAACTATATGCAGCGTAATTATAAAAACATATATGGTTTGCTCTTTGTACCGCGTTATACGTTTTACACTTGAAGTGAAAAAGGTTACGATGTATGTGCATGATGTATATGAGCATGAGAGGGATAAGAGCGAGTGCATTCAGAAAGCTAAAAAGAACAAACCTATATAGATTTTGATCAATAAAATATCTACTGTTAATCATCATTTTCAAAATTGTACTTTTTACCGTATCGATAATTCGTTATCCAAAATCGTTTGGTTATGATATAAAAATTTTACAATAGGGGAATATAATTTAGTCGTACTGCTCATGCAGCGTATCATGAAACATTTCCTTTTTACGCAATATACATGAAACGGTATGAAATATTTTTCTTGCGTAGAATCAGCGATAATTACAATAATTTAACGCCATTCGAACTTTTTTCTGTTTGTAAGAGCAAAGTCTGTATAAAAATGGCAAACACGAAGGAGCGAACTTGCTTTTGAATATTAACTAATATAGTGTGATCATAACTTTAGTTAAGTGAAAAGAGTTTTGCGACAAGTCCTGAAATATGATTTGATCTAGATCACCTATTTGTCTTATATTATTAATTTGCTATTAACGTATATATCCATCATATTGGCTTATCCAAGAGGTTTATGCCACATTTTCACAAGTATTCTGGAAGTTCTAACAAATTTTGAAAAGATGAAAGTTTCACGATTTTTCTTAGTCTTAGATGCAGAAACAATAAATAAATAAATATTGCTGCGATTTTTTTGTTAAATCGGCAGAAACCTTTTGGAAAATCCAATACTCTAATATCCTACTTTAGCAACCATTTATACATAAAAAATTTGAATTTATTCAAATATTACTTTTCTATAGTTTGCAGTTGTACCTCAGACTACGCTTGAAATTTAACATATGTAACGATTCAAATTGTTAGACCATCTTAATATTTGCACTCGGTCTAATTATATGATCAAAAAGGAGGATTAACCCATGAAAGAAAACACAGGCTAATCCAAGTCTGACGCGGTTATTGGTTGAATCTAAGCGAATTCGCGTTAGCATTGTAACCACTGTTTATAGTTACAATGCTAACGTTTCTTGTAATCGTACAATAATATGACTAACCTTGAAAATATGTAGCGAGTATTGTGATCAGTATTATTCAAGTTGATTGAATCTCGAAGTAAGGCTGAGAGATTCAAATTCGTCGACTAAGATATTATTTTTCGCAATTTCTCAGAATTATTTTTCGCAATAACATCAGGACGTAACTTAATAATTAGAATATTTTGGACTTTTACAACTAATCAAGAATAGGAATTGTGAAATCAATAATTCGTAATATTATACATGATATTACATGATTTAAAGTAAATTAAATTAAAAATGAAATACTTGATTTTCATTTTCTAATTTACAGAAAATAATTTGAACTCCCCAGAGTTAAAAATACCTTGTCGGTATTTTTTATAAAAATTCTACAAAATTGAATATTATGGTAGATGTATAAACATTTGAATCATAATACAGGGTGTTCCATAATATTCTTAATTAATATTTCAGGGGATGTAAGAGGATGTAATTTTGAACAAAAAGTTCCTTTCACGATTTTAGCTCGGGTCATTATTTACCGAGTGATTAATAATTACATTTAACTAATCAGACAGCGCTCGGGCAGAGTACGCAGGGGCGCAGCATGTTATGGAGCTCTCGCGCTTACCGTACATTTCGATAAATTAATTAATATTGAATTAAACTTAAGTAAATAAACTTAAATAAATAAATAAGAATAAATATAAGAAATGTATCCAATTTCTGTGTTGCATTCTTATTTATTATGTATTTATTCATGTATTAATTTATTTATGTATATAAGCCTCATTACATGCTGCGCCCTTGCATATTCCGGCCGCGCGCTGTTTGATTAGTTAAACGTAATTGTTAACTTGGTAAATAATAGTCTGAACCAAAATCGGAAAAAGGAACAATTTTTCCCTTTTCACAATTTTGCTCTCTTTCACCCCCTGAAATATTAATTAAGAGATATGGGACACTTGTATATCCTAAAATGAATATTGCTAACCGTATTCACATTTTGACAATCACGCGTGAGTTTCCATAAGATAATTAATCTTTTACAGTATGTCTGTGTGTTACTCTTTATCTCTGAATTCTATTAAAGCCATCTTGCTGGAGTAACACATAAAATTAATTTATACGCCAGTAACCGCTCGGACTAGTCCATTTTTTCTGCCGTAAATTTCCATTAATTCAGAGTTCAGAATTAATTCCATTAATTTCTTCTGAGATCTAGCTTAAAGAATAGAAGAGTGGATTGTCCATATGGACAACAACTGTGCAAAACGCCTCTTGAGACTGGTTAATTACCTTTATAGTATACTCACTCATAATAATTGCAAAAGAAAGTATCGTATCGTACATCATTTGAGAAGAAAAAGTCATCAATTTCTGAACGTGTTTGAAGCGTTTTCTTCAAGCTTTGCGGTTGAATGCGCGAATTAATAGTATTTTGTCTTCTTCTCCACCACGTCTTCATCTTCTCTTCACAATCATAAGCTCTCGCTTTATTGGAAATGGCAAAAAAAAGGAGTGGTTAATATTCAAGGACCAAGGGCCTTAGATCAAAATCGATTTCTTTGTGCTTAACTCATAATTAGTAAATGATAACAGTAAACGATAATGTAATCTATCCTCAGTTAAATTAGTAATGTATCGATAAATAACTTATAGTTGCTATCAAGATTATGTACATATCGTATATATGCGTGCATGCGTGCATCATACATGGCATGCGTGCACGCATGCACGTACGTATGTGTATATATGTACGTGCGTTTAATAGGTACGAAACATGCGGAAACGAAGAAAATTAATATTTAGGAAAAAAGTAAAAAAAAAATTATATAATTAAAATATGAACTGGGTATACACGTGAAGTACACGCGCGAGCGACGAGTCCAACTTGTAACTTCCTGCTGTCGACGAAATAGCACATCTAGTAGTAACGAGAGAAAACGGAGTATCTTGCCGGTATAATCATAATTTACACAATATTTAACGCAGCATCGTGTCATACTTATCGATATCCTAAATGTATCATAAAATGTATATCGCCATAACTAATTGTCTGGCAGTTTGTCTATAATAACGTAAGATGGATAAAATCTATCTTGAAACAAAGTTCTATTACTTGCGTGTCGTCTGTGTGTACGGTCTGCGTATCTCAGTCTGTACTATGAAAAATAATACAACAAAAAAAAAAGGAAAAATAGGATAGGAGTTAGACGTATGCAAAGCTGATCACCGCTGAAGATTATAATGAGCTGAGAGTAACAAAGGCTTCCCTAACTGATCCAGGTGACTAGAACGTTTATAAATCGTGAAATGGCCGGAGCTGATAAACAAGTTTTAACGATTTCTTTCACATTTCTGTCGGGCAGTACCTGTTCGCCGTGTAAAGACTGCTCTTCATATCGCGAAAAGACTGTTAACACAAGTTGATGATACAGGCACTAGGAAATCTTGACAGTTAATAGAACTTGCGGTTTTGACTACGCAAAATTGAAATAATTGGAATAAATTAAGGCACTGATTAACATAATTGTAAAGAATGTAGATAAGACACACAATGGGACTACATTTAGATACATCGAAATTATTACAATCGAAATACTATAACGAGGCCGAAGAAGCTACATTCAAAAAAAAAAAGGGGGTTTTTTCGCAGACGTCGCAAAGGCATGAACGGTTTGGCTCAACTCGCCATCGAGTTTAACGCGAGTGGATTACCCCCACTCGAGAGGATCTCCAAGCCAAGCTGACTGATGTCTTTGAAATTAAATCTGTATACTATGTATACCATATTTGCTGCGTGCGAAAATATATATTGAAAACAGAGGGGGTAGAAGTAGAGCGAGAAAGAGTGAGAGAGAAAAAAAATTAAAGGGAAACGATACAGATATTTTGTTACTATTAATTACTATTCGCCTGTTTCACCCATGACACAGTGTATATTTTAATTATAACAAAAAAAATAAAAATATCCCCATTACTTCAAATGTTCCTTGTGGAATTTATGATATTACAATTACAATATATACATATAATGCAAAAAGTTTACTTGTTTTTTTTGTTCAGTTCTACGCTCATTTCTCTTCCTGAGGAAGATTGAGGGCTTGAAGACTGCGTCTTCGATTTTATATATATAAGATATATTTGATACATATACTTATAAGATACGTAACAAAAAAAGGTACATGTACAACAAATATAATTATATAGCCAATCTTAATCTTCTACCTCATATATCCAATGTTCTATCTTATGTGTTTCATTTTTAATCTATTTTATTATATATTTATTTTAACCATTTTTTATCTATTTTATACATATATTCAGTTTCATATATATATATATATAATTAGATTTTATTTTCTCTCCTGAGAAAATATAGTAAGCTTTTTGCACTAATTTGATACTTTATTTCCCAACTTTGTCAATGGAGCGGCGAACGTGGAGGAGTGGGAGGGAATCGTGGACGGTATTAACGGTCCCCTCGACAGATGCCGCGCTGTGCGATCCCCACGATGCCCTCGGCATCGCTTGGCACGACGATTCCCGACTACCCGGTAGTTGCATGAGCGACGCTGAGCCGTTGGCGTGTGTGGTAACAGCTGCGTGGTCGAGCGAGTTTGTTCGCATTTTCGACACGGCCTTCTCCGCCCTCGGGCCCTCGGGAAGTCGAGCGACCGGTGGCGTCTTCTCTGAGCGGATGCGGAGGATCGTCGCGGACGGGACGGACGTGCGGGCGACGGAAAACGGGAGCGACTGAGAGAAAGAGCAAGCGAGAGCAAGCGAGAGCGAGCGAGCGAGCGCGGTACTATGCCTCACCCAGAATCGGCACGGGTGCCGTCGCGATCGGTCACGCCGCACCGACGATCGCGGGGATTCGCGATGTAGCCCCCTCTTCCACCCGCCCACTCTCCCGCCGCTCCCGCTTCTTACCCCGCCGAGTCCGTCGAGGAAAAGTACACGCATACACACACTCTTTCTCGCGTGGCCGTCGCAACACCCTGGATCACATCGATGCGTCGTCACGCAACGTCGACGGGCTCTCGCGCAACAACGCTCACGGAACCTGGCCGCCGCGTCGAGTCACCTGCGACTACGTGTACCTCGTCGTCGTTGACGTCGCTGCCTCCCGCAAGAAGTGCCTTCCCTCGACTCCTCCAGTCGTACGGCCGTGCGAGCCTCCCGACCGCAGGGGAGGCAGCGTGTACGTTTCACCTGCCCCGACGGTGAACGTGACGACCACCGACACGCATCTTTTGTCTAATCCTGCCCTCGGTGCGCCTCAGTAAGTGGGTTGCCTCGAGCGCGATGCCGCTGGAAGGGACTGATACTTGTAGTATAGCGAGATAAGAAAAAAAAAAAAAAACAGCTTCGGGGATCGAGCATCAGTGTTGAACAACGCTGTTGGAAATCGTCTCCGTAGCCTGTTTCGGAGCGGAACTTGCTGAAGCGGCTTTCAAATCGGCTAATGACTTCGTTGTGCCCGTCGAAGGCTGAACCTGCAACATGAGAAAACGTTAGATGGATTTAAAATGAAGCACCGTTTCTATTTTCTAAAAATCTCAAACTTTTCTTAGAAGCGACATTCGGAATTTATTCATCTCAGAATCTTTTGTAAATCAGTGGAAATTTTTTTACGAACTTTAACGTATTTCCCGTTTCTACCAACTGATTTTAATCTCGATTCAACTTTTTTTTTCGTTTTTCTAATTCTAAGAATTAGAAAAAAGTAAAAAGTGACCGAGATTAAAGTTAATCTGCATTGACAGAAGGGACATTAGTGATTGATGCTGAAAAAAACGAGATAATTATCGACGTTATTTCATGCATAATTTGTTTTCCAAAATTAGAATACAAATTTGTGGTCGCTGATTAAGTAACGATTAGAGTAACAACGTGCACATCGTCACACCGCGTGTATCTCTCCCAGAAAATAACGGACTGCTAATCGCCCACGAGACAGAAAAATTTCCGATCGGAGTCAGCAGACTTCTCTTTTTAGTGCGTGGAGTAAAACAACGCGCGGCTCGGCATTGCGTAACGCGTCGTTGACTACCGTCGATTTTTTGGCCCCTAGATACGTGTAATTATTATTATATGTCAAACGCACGTATTTAAACAAGTGTTACGATTTGCGTCACAATAACAGAACTTACACGGAGGTGGTATTTTTATTGAGCTAAAGACGTGGCAACCTAATTAATATTAATAATTAGTGGAACGGCAAAATCGACTGGAGATTTAGATTGCAACCAAGTTTTTTCTTCCAACGGGGTGATTTGTGATGACTCATATAGCCTAATGAACGGTCTAAATGTCAGCAACAGTCATTAACTGATTCGTATACTTTCATCCTATTGTGCATAATTCACTGTAATTATTAAATCGATAGGAATTACATACAAGTATCATTAGTGATAGTAATTTAATGACATATTTAAGTTGATCTAAAGCTCATAATTAACCCTTGTGTACTCATTGAGTCAAATTCATTAGATCCAAAAGCTATTCCTTTATTATTTATATTTATAAAGGATTTTAGAATTCTTTGAGGTATATATCTTCTTTCTCTTATATCGATATCTGACCAATGCAGGCTAACTTTGGTTTCTTACTTTTTATCTTTTTCTAATTTTTAAAACTATGAGAAGGAAAAGAGTAAATTAACCAGAATTAAAGTTGATCTACATTGGAAGAAATGGAAATTTGGATTTAATCGGATTTTTGACCCATTATGAAAATATGTAACACAATTAGATAAGGTTATCAAACCCTAACTTAATTGTAAGAATTAAAGTTATAATAACAATATTTTTAGAGTACCTTCTCTATTATCTAAATTAAGTTTGATCCTTGAATCAAATTATACTAATAAAATTGGTTTATAATTCAGAATTATTTCATAATTTCTTTTTATTAAATGACGGAGCAGTGATAAAAATAAGATTACGTTTATAGTATCTGGCTCATCATATCCTACTTTAATAAGGATTAAGATTCTAAAATTAAGTTAGAAGATTTTCATTGTTAAATTTGTGTCAAGATTTAAAAATATCACGGACAAAAGTTACATATCTCATAAATGTACATTCATAAAAAAAAAAAAAATTAGAGATAGCCATATCTAATCCTGTAGATACGGATAAATATCCGTGAATGGAAGAGGAAGACATGAAAACACATGTAACTTTGTAGTATGCGAGTACTTGAGGGTTAAGATATCGAGTTAATGCGATAATATTTCACACGTAGATTCTGTGATTTTGCAGAGAAGCGAAGTTGAGACGGAAATGTATTACTGAAACAACGCGAGCAGCAGAGGGAGATTGTCGTTCAAGTCAGAGTGACGATCCTTGGTACATAACTTGAAAGACAAAATGTCCCAGCTAAACATCAACACGGGCAAGCGAGGGAGAGGGATCGCGAGTACCTCCGCGTCGACCGTATCCGCCCTAAGCAGTTCTACTGATTTAGCGAGCCTCTTCGAATGCCCTGTTTGTTTCGACTACGTGCTTCCACCTATTTTGCAATGCCAGAGTGGACATTTGGTTTGCACGAACTGCAGACCAAAACTCTCTTGCTGCCCTACTTGCAGAGGCCCCTTAGGTATGCAAATATTTTCATTACATTGTTATTGAGACTATTGGAATTGTACCTAAAGAGCGATCTGTCGACACAGGTAATATTCGCAATTTAGCGATGGAGAAGGTGGCGAGTAACGTAATGTTCCCCTGCAAATACTCCACTAGTGGCTGCACAGTCTCACTGGTACATACGGAAAAGGCAGACCACGAGGATGCATGCGAGTTCCGTCCATACAGCTGTCCCTGTCCGGGCGCATCCTGTAAATGGCAGGGATCGTTAGAACAAGTAATGCCGCATCTTGTTATGAGTCACAAAAGCATTACGACCTTGCAAGGTATTACATCTTTATCCTATCTGCTTAAGCCTTAAGACTTAAGAGTTTCATCCATACGAAATTCTCGGTGTCGCTTCAAAATGACTACCTTACTGCTAGACTGTGATTACTTGATTGTCTATGTGCTGTGGCCTTTACTCCTTACACATTGTTCTATTTGTAATTTCTTCCAGGCGAAGACATTGTTTTTTTGGCAACTGACATTAATCTCCCTGGAGCCGTGGATTGGGTCATGATGCAATCCTGTTTTGGGCACCATTTCATGTTGGTGCTTGAGAAACAAGAGAAGTACGATGGACATCAACAATTCTTTGCGATTGTGCAATTGATCGGCTCTAGGAAGCAAGCGGAGAACTTTGCTTACAGGTAATTAAAACTCATATTATTTATATAAAAATAATAAAAACTTTAATAGATTTAATATTTTTATTTTTTATTTCTCTTTCTTTTATTTTAATTAAACTATTCTGTTAAACAGATTAGAACTAAACGGGCATAGAAGACGCCTTACATGGGAAGCAATGCCGCGTTCTATTCACGAGGGTGTGTCGTCTGCAATTTTAAATTCTGATTGCCTTGTATTTGACACCTCCATCGCGCAGCTGTTCGCTGACAATGGAAACCTAGGAATTAACGTTACAATTTCTATGGCCTGAGGAAAGCCAGAGAAGGCAGTGTAAAAAGAAAACGTGACTTCCCGGACATATCGTGCAGTCCTTGGGATCGTAGATACGGTAAGGTGCTCAAGTGGGACTGCTCGCTATGGACAAATAATTCTTTTTGCGTTACCAATGGATTAGCAATATGGAGACATTAGGGAATGTTGTTTCGAGTATGTTGACGATACGTAGCATTTGGATGCTCAGCACAGGACCGTTGAAAAGCTTTAAAGTGTACCCGGTGATGTGATATTGATATGTCACGGAGATAAACAGAGGAAACTTTTCGATATATCCATGCTGTGACTTTAGAGGTTTGATGCTGAGCACGATATCGAATTCCGAGAAAAAGAAAGTACCTGATATCCACGCTATTGTCACGTTACTCTTACTCATTTCACATCAAACTTTTATTCACATCTCTCCGGGGAGATACAACGTATTATTGGACACTGACATCTTTTTTTTTTTTACGTATTTTCACACTTTTATCAATACGGACTCAATACGGCGAATGCGAACATTACGGCGAGGCAAATCTTAAGGGGATCCTGGACTGACGCTCGAACTTGATCGAGGTCGATAATGTAGGTGAAATTCTGAGATATAATATTATAAATTATCAAATTGGCTTTACAGAATACAAAATCCTTTTCCAGGATTAAAGTACACGCAAAAATGAATCACACAAATATCGACTTCATATCAAAAACGAAAAAAAATTTAAAATATTCGCTCTTCTTTACCTTAATCTTAACCTATAATGAATAAAATGTTTAACAGGATGGATCTTTCTTATTAGAGATTTGTTCGTCCTTTTATTGCTACCATACTGTTTATTATTCTTGTCCGAGTCCTGCTGTGCTCTCGATTTATGTACCTAATCTCATATAACTTTTATATGAGTGAATGTTTCTATGAGTTGACAGCTAATTAATAATTTTATGCCTTTTTTGGTCTTTAATTGAGCAGAGCAGGATTTGTTTTCGTGCGTACTTTACATCTGTAAAAGGATTTTTTAATCTGTAAAGCCAATTCAAAGATTCGTCTTGTTAAACAAAATGAACTGTTCCGTCGGTATCCAGCATCCCCTTAACAAGTTTATTACGAATCTCATTATGTAATTATGTATGTATTTCGTTCTCCGTCGATATATATTTTAATATTTTGGTTTATAAAATTTTGTACTTTCGATCTTTTAAAACTGTTATACTTCGTATTTATTTTACTAAAGGCTTGTATGTATATATTTTGTATATAATGCGATAAATCCGGCTTTCGTGACTAATACAGTAAATGCAGTCGCAACGTTCCGTTATTCCGTATTATGATTACAGATACGATATTGTGCTTTTTGCGATTTTTATACGCAAATAGCAGTGAGAGGCAGATCAATTTTTCACGATCTAGTCTGAATGTCGAAGCAAGATGCTAATATTTTTACAACAGTTATATTAACATGGAGCGCATTTCGAAATGTACTGATAATACTGAATATCTAGTATATGTGAGTTATAAATTCTCAGAGCTGTCAGTACACTTCGGGACGCACCATGGTGTGGAGCAATGTTCAATTGCAGTAAAGTTCCTGTAAGCATGGTAAAAAGGAAGTTTTAATTAGTAATTGAAGCAATGATATTAAAATAAATAAAGGAAATATTTTATTCAATTTGAATTTTTAAATACGTTGCAGTATTCCATCTTTTTCTCTCACAAATATTAACGTCACGTTACATTTGCTCTCAGATAAAACTCATTTTATCAATATCGGTGCGAGAGAAAAGAAAATTGCTCTGTACCACGTTCAATGTCTGTTGAATTAATTCTCTTAACCAATGTCTTTTTTTTTTAAGTAAGTTATTTTTATAGGAGGATCTATTATAGATAACAATCGTTTCCGCGGTAAGATTTTCTCATAGTTATAAAGATTCTTCTTATTCTCGTGACTTATGCTTTTCGAGATGCGCCAGATTCTTCCTTTATACCGTATAACATTCGTAAGTTTTGAAAAGCAATGAAATATTTAGGAAAAACAGAGCATTGAACCGAATTATATCATAAAGTCGTTCAATAAAATCGAGCTAAGAAAAAACGGAAAGAAGTTTTGGGGAACATTGTTTTCTTCGGAGGAACAATTTAGACTGAAATGTAATTATACGAGATAGGCTAAGTCTATAATGATTGATTACATATATTGATTACATATATTTTCATAGATTGCGAAAACTTACACGAGTTTTACTTTCGCAAAGTAAGTAATTCATACGTACTGTTGAAATTGTCTTGTCAAAGGTTGGTGACATTGGATTAATACATTCTACACCAGGAATTACTCGCGAATTATTTACCGGTTTAATGCCCTGTAACACAGTTGTGAAAGGAAGAAGTGTATAGGCGGAAGCATTGTTATTGTAAATAAGACGCGAAAACTTATTATGTGATATAATTAGTATTAGTAATGTACATCACAACATGCCGATATTCACGATGTTGGAAATAACTCGAGGGAACCAAGTGCACGGTGTACGCGCACACCGTAAATATGATTTAGCGTTTATTGCCAAGCTTGTAACGGATTATATTTACACACGTCTATCAGGCGGACAATTTAATTTTAGGGGACTCACATGGAGAAACGAATTCCATTCTTGGCGGTTATCGAAAAACAGACAAAACAGGAGAGAATACGAGATCGAGCGCCTGAATATGATGTTATTTGTTATGAGACTGTAGAGAGTATCTTCTCGACTGTTAGCATGAAGCTTAATTCGGCAAATCTCGGTCGAGATTGCGGAAAATCAGTGCGCTCATCGTATTGAGATCACGAATGGCACGCACAGGGAAATTCTGCACAGAATCATCGTGCGATATGTAGAGAAGGATCGCTATGTGATTTTTCTCTTTGGAAACGCGCGGCACTGGGCGGTGACCTACGAATTTATGTTGCATGCAAGGAAGCGCATCACATTGTTAAGTACCCTGTACATACGATAAGATAAATGATGTAGCGTAATCCTTATCTTTTAACCAAGTAGTAATTTATTCTCTAGCATTCGCGAGGGCTCCATTGCTGTTTTATTGAATACGACGACGAGAAATGCATCTTACGTTCGATTCTCTTGACGAATATATTCATTGTTTCGCTCGTCGCGCAGAGGACGATTAGATAATACGAGAAAATAATTGCGTTATGAGCTGAATGCGGAATAAATGAACCGACGAGTGAGAATATATGTGAAACGATGAAGATTTCGAAAGCTCGATAATAACATTAAATGTTAATCTCATTGTCATTTTGTTTCGGCGTGAACTTAAAAAATTATGTCAGACCTTTTCTTACAGTAGTGGACGCACGCTTCGCGTGCGCTATTTTTCATTTTTCACAATTTAAGATTTAAGATTTTAAAAAATTTTAATTAAAAAAATTTTTTTTTATTACCTGAAGTTATCAGAAGTTATCATAATACACATCTCCGTGCTGATAGCTACTCTCGCAATAGGAAGTGAGCGAGAGAACAAATCAGCACCGCGGAAGAGTCAACAATATTTCGATTTAACGCCTTTTTTAACAATGAAAACACGATGAACATGATGACATAATTTTTCCCTTTTTACGGAAAGCACGTTGAAATGATTGTGTTTGAAATTAATTGTATGTAGCTGATGGTTTAGAGGAATTTGTTCAGTTTACACACGCTTGGAGTCCGCTGATTTTAATATAACTTTTTACTATATATTTGCGATATCTGCGTTTTGATGATGAGATACGAGGAATCTGTAACTGAGTTGTACAATTTGGCGAATGCCTGACATATCCCAGATAAATCAAGCGAATATGAACAAACGAAAATGAGAATTTTCCTTGTTTGCTGACACAATTTGCGAAATCACGAACGAATCTCGTTGTGAGCGGCGAGTCAACGACGAGATTTTCGTACTCTACGAGATATCTGGCGCAAGAGCCGGCGGTGCTCGCGTGTATTCGCAGGATAGTATAATTGTCGAGAGGAATAGCTTTATTTAAATATGATGTATATACTTATATAATATATGCATATTTATAGAATCTACAAAATGTTCAAGCCATGTATAAAGAGCATGAATAAATTTTTTTTTATAGATACTTTCTTATCACTAGCGACCACGCTTTCTTATCCTTTGTAATTCTTAAAACCGCTCTTCTGTCATATCACAAATGCAGAAATTTTTAACTGAACAATTGAGAATTAATAATACGGTTTATTAATTTATGGTGCTTTAAATTATTGTTTCATTTGGTTTCACTTTGGGGGAGGACGTTAATTTTATTGATATTACTAATTATTATGAATGTTAAGTGTTAAGATATAGATAGATGTTAAGAATTCAGAAATTTTAATAACTTGATAATTTTGAATAAATTACTCACTTTATTTAGTCTGTCCTCTTCTATCCGAAGGTGTAAAAGTGATAGAATATCTCATTTTCTCGGACTTTTATTTTATTTCGCTTTTTCTCACTGAATGCCTTTGGAATTTTCACTTCGAAGCGGACTTGGTCATTTTCGTGAAAACGGAAAGCTGATTGGCCATCGTTCCTACACGTGCGCTCTTACACGTGTGTGTTCTAACATGTGATATGTAGCACACGTATACCGGGAGTTATAATGGTTATGTTTCTCAGAGTTGAATCTAAATCGTTTCTCTAGCTTCGTTCACGAATTGATCGACGAAAATGCCTTGGAACATCTCGAAACCACTTCTTTTGGGTTCCGTAGCAGCGACCACTGCCGGCGTGGCGTATTTGACAAAGTAACGTCGCTTAAAAATAAAAATCTTGCAATTAAGGCTATCGATTAGATTGGTTCCTTTATGTTCGCTTTTATTTATCTTTTAAACTTTTCGATGCATATTTTGTGTTGTAAAGATATAAGTAAAATCGTTTACGCACAGACTTTTCTTATAATTATATATTTTCAATTTTTTAATTACTTTATGGACATGAATAATAAAAGTATTATAACAGTAAAAGATTAAACTTGCAGGGATTATATGGGAGGCCCAAAATATGAAGGACAGGAGGATCTAACTGATAAAGTGGTCATTGTGACAGGCGCCAATTCCGGTATCGGGAAGGAAGTAACTCTAGAGTTGGCCAAACGCAAGGCAAAAGTTATCATGGCATGCAGGGACATGGAAAAATGTGAAATGGTACTTGTATCGTTAGTATCTGCTCAATTTACAAATAAAGTATAAAATCAAATGGACAACATTATGTTGTAAGACATTACATTTAAATCGAGCCGTCAGTTTTTCCTCCATGCCACTCGTTACTTTAAATCCCAGCAATATGATTTTATTCTTGCCCACAGGTACGCCGAAATATCGTACTCGACACGAAGAATAAGTATATTTATTGTAGGACGTGTGACTTGGCGTCGCAAGAAAGTATTAGGAAATTTGTTACCCAATTTAAGAAAGGTGATTAATATTTATAAGTGTATTCAACTATTCTGGTTTTTACTTGATGCCAAGCATATCTATCCTGTTTGCAGAATATAATAAACTTCACATACTTGTTAATAACGCTGGCGTGATGAGATGTCCAAAGAGTTCCACTAAAGATGGTATCGAGATGCAGCTTGGAGTAAATCACATGGGACACTTTTTGCTCACAAACTTGCTTCTGGATGTTTTAAAAGCCTCCGCGCCAGCGAGAATTGTGAATCTGGCGAGTGCTACCTATCGTACTGGCCTAATAAATATGAAAGATTTAAATTGGGATAATAATTATAATGCTGGTAAAGCGTACTGTCAAAGTAAATTAGCTGTAGTTCTTTTCACTCGCGAATTAGCGAAGAGATTGAAAGGTAACTTATATATAGCATAATTACGTATATAAGTTTTCTTGTTTCGATTTGCGGTGACTTCTATACTACTACTTTTCATTAATTTTTTTAGGAACTGATGTTACTGTGAATGCTGTCCATCCTGGTATAGTTGACACAAACATAACGCGGCATATGTTTGTATATAGCAACTTCTTTATACGAATATTCTTGAAACCAATGGCTTGGCCATTTATTAAAACACCTAATCGAGCAGCTCAAACCGTTTTGCATGCAGCGTTAGATCCCAGTCTTTCAAATGTTTCCGGATGTTATCTTGCGTAAGTGCCATATAAAATTTTTAAAAATTATAAACGCCGCGAATATAATATTAATGTCAATTGCTACATTTGTTACAGTAATAACGAAATCCAAGAATTAACAGAAGGAGCCAAAAATGATAACCTAGCAACGTGGTTATGGAAAGTTAGTGAAAAGTGGACAAAGTTAAATGTTGTATAAACAAATGTATGATAAAAATGCACAATTGTTAATTGTACTTGTTTTTGAAATAAAATATCAGTCTTCGATAATCACATTTACAAAATTTTTTTCCTTCATAATATTTTCATGTTTAATTTAAATCAATTAAAAATATATAAAATGAATAATATATTGAATAGTTATTTTTCTTATGATTTAAGATTTATGTGAAAAATATTACTAATGTTAGATGTGTGTCATCTCGATCTCAAAAAGAATTAGACGAAATAAACAGATTTAGTATTATCGTTGCCTAATCCCAGTCAGAAGAAAAATCATGTCATATTGATGTCAAAATAACGCTAAAGTAACCGATAAAGTGACATAATACTAACATTTTGGAATCATTTTAATGTTATCTTTATTTTGACATCTTTGTGACTTTTTGTTCTATCTGGGATGGTAGTCAAATAAAAAAGAAAGCTTCAAATGACGTGCGACACTGAACGATTCTTGAAAATCGTTCAGTGTCGCACATCATTTGAAGCTTTCTTTTTTGTATGCATGCATGCATATACAGTTACCTGTTATATTATTGTCCTGTATATTACTGTACCTGTCATATTACAGATACAGTTACCTGTTTATTTCTCGATAAAAAAATTGAAATACTTCAATGACATGAAAAATAAGTGAAACGAGCATAATGAAATAAAAGATTGTGATACCGACAAGACAATAATATCTCGTCGGTGATTGTAGACCTGCGGATATGTTACCCGCTGGAAACAGCCAGTGACTATGTAGTTCAATGTATACATTTTGCGGATAGAGGCGCCAGGAGACGAGTCAAGAGTCAAGACAAGACTGGTGTCATCCAACATGCTAACGTATTTGGCTCTCAGGGTTCTCCCTGATTATTTCAATAAATAATTTACAGTACAGTACGTATTAAAACAAGAATTAAGTTTACACGTTAAATTTATACCGCATTTATGTAATGTTAACGTCTTTGATCGCTAATTAATGGATCGCTTTGCAGACTCGATTGTCACCATGCTGCGATTGTGGAAATCGGCGGACAAATGCATCGAGAAAGACGTGCTAAAACCGGGTATAGCGTTGTCCAAGAAGCCCACGGAATGTTCCACGTGCACTGTTACGGTGGAGAAAATAAACGGTCCTGGAACGTTCGAAGCGGAATTGAAGCAGACATATCATAGCAGTATTCTTGATGGCGACCCCGAGAAGACTGTGATTATAGGGGAAGCCAGCTCAGAAATTGACGAGAAAGTTGAGAGAGCGATTTCCATGATGAATGTCAATGAGAGAAGTCTCGTTTTCATTACCATGCCTGTAAAGCAGGCGAATAAACTTATGGTTCGAATGTATAAGTTCGAGATCACACTGACTCATTGCAAACGGCACAAACCAGTTTGGGAATGGAGCGCAGAGGAAAAGTACGAAGTAGCGTTGAGATACAAACGGAGAGGTTCTGAATTGTTCAAGGATTCCCGAATCGTAGACGCGTTCCGCAAGTTTAGCAGAGCTTGCAAGCTTCTGATAACGTTGGAGCCGATAGCAGACTTGGAATTAGATAGGCAGTTAGAATACAATATTAATGATTTAAGAATTGCATTGTATAACAACATGGCTATATGTCAATTGAAACGAGACAACTATCAACATGTCGTTACGCTGTGTACCAAAGTGTTGGGCAAGGATGGGACAAATGTCAAGGCCTTGTATAGAAGAGGAGTGGCATATGGCTGTATGGGAGATAACGAAAGAGCTATAACAGATCTGAAGGCGGTACTTACCTTAGAACCTAGTAATCACTCGGCGAAAGAACAATACGATGTCTACAATACCAGGTTACAAGAATCACTTCAGAAAAATAAAGACATGTTGAAAAGAATGTGTAAGACCTACTTTAAATTAAATTAAATTTTTATATATATATATATGTATATTTGTATATATGTATATATTTAATTTTTCAAGAAATAAAGTATATTTATTTTAAAATTGGAAAAGATGAGATTTTTATTTTTATATGATCCTTAATTATTTTAATGTTATTATCAGCATTCGCGTCACATCATTATATATATTTGTATCCTAAACAAATTAATAGCACTGAATTAAAAAGTTGTACTGCGCGTAACTACAGATGCAGATATATATGTATAATTTATTTTATAATCTTTTTATTACAATATTTATTAGTATAAAATGGATAGCTGAAAGATAGAATTATGTGCAGTAAATATACATAATGCATCCTACACACTTTTTCTTTTATGATATAAAATTTTTAATCCTGGTAACTTCGTCAATAGTCGCGACTACAAATTATTTAATAATGTCATGTTTCTATTTTTAATTACATCACAATTGTGTAAAATATATAAGATATTACATGTTTTCCATTCATACAAATATCAGTATCTGCAACTGACTTGGACAATCTATACGTTTAATCGTCATATATTTATATCAGTTCCTATTTTATAAAATTGCATAACAATATAACTGTTCTAATATGAAAAGAAATCGTTTAATTGATTTTATATACATATTATCCCAAGTTTAATATTGTAATGAAGAATAGTGATCTAAATATTAAAAATAGTTATTGAATTTAATCATAAACTTGGGTTAATACATAGTCATGTGTATTTGTGTATGTGCTAAATTTATATAATAATAATCTTTATTTGCTTCTGAGTTACAAAGCCAAGAAGCAGGAAAATTTATATATAATCTATGAAATTAAAAATGAAGTTTGAGGAAATCTATATAATTAGTAAATAAAATTTAGCATGGAACACAAATTCTTGGTAACAAAATTAAATTTTAATGGCATTTCCATAACCATGGACTTTCGTCTTTCTATTATCCTACGTCACTCATTCCATATAAAATATAAGATGATAAAAGTATGGCTATATATTAATAATACAAAACTCATTATTCCCTTGTATTGTATCTAAACTAATAAAACAAATATATTAATCAAAAATATTTTTAAAGCTGCCTCTAATATTTATATCCGTTAATGGAGATACAAAAGGATACAATTATAAAAGATAATAATGTTGCATTTCAAATGTTGGATCTATCATGTTACAAAGCAAGAGTTATATTTTGGGATACAAATGTGAACTTATAAGTACGATTTTAAGTAAATAATTGAAAATATCAAATATATATAAATAAATTATACTGTTATAAAACCACCACCAAGTACGCTTTTAATTTTTATTATGTTAGAAAAAGTATATCTTTTTGTTTGACATAATATCTTATATTTTTCAAAACGATAATGTATGTTATTTATTTAATAAATCATAACAATTATCTGTCGATAAAACTTGCGAAGTTGCAGTCCAATGTTATAATTCGTTAATAAATTGTTTAAAAAGTAAAATTCTACGTAATTATAAATAAATTCATTACTCTATCAAGTTATAGATTGAATATGAAGTATATCGCTTGGCAAGACTTGGTAGAGTTTTAATACACACATACGTCAAATTATATTACCAAAATTACTCATTGAATAAAATTCATGGAAACAAAAACGCTAGTTTTTTTTTTAACATATGTATGTACATCACTTTTAAATGAAAACTTCATTACAAATTTGACAAATGTCAATGTAATACTTTTATTCAATGAGCAATATAGAAAATGGAGTCCAACATATTTAAGACATAAATTTGATTAACAGCGTGTTGGCAATAAGACTTACATTATTCTTAAGTAGATCGATATAATTGGGCAACTTCGAGATATTGCATTTAATAAAGTCATACACTACAGCAATATGGCGTGTGAATATCTATATCAGTAATAATTAAATAAATTTTCTAAATATTTTTATCACTTTCCTTTTCAAACTATATAGAATGTGAATAATATTGTGCAATATATACATTCTTTCTTTTATTAAACAGTAATACAGTACAATATCTTATGTAGCGCATTTCTGGCACGAATGAAATCTGAACTTCGTTAGTCCAAGCATATATAAATAACACATAAAATAACAAGGAAATTGACAGACATAATGTAGGCAAAACAAAATCTTTTTTAGTAAAACAAAAAAATAACTGCAAAATGCATTTTAAATGTAATAAATACAACAGAAAAAGCTTCATATACTTAACGGAAACGAGCAAAGATGTGTCATATAAGAACTTACTTTCCTAACGTTTCTTAGTATTTTCACAAATGCACTTTTCTACTTTTTAATAATTTGTAATGATTTTAAATATATTAACATCTCTGTGATAAAACTTTCAGGTCAAGCTACAATAATAATGTTTTTCATCAGTACAAGATTTTATTTTTACAACATCCATATCAAGGATATACTAGGCAATACTAGCAATCACGGTTTCCATCAATCTAACGCTGATTTATAATTAGAATACATCGTATATACATTCACAGTCATTTTCAAATTAGTGCTTTCAAGCCATAATGTTTAGTCCAGTTTTAAACAGAGAGAAAACTATTCATGGCGGTACGTCAAAAAGTAACGATATTGTAAAATTTAGTTATGCCACTTAATATTAACATATAAGGATGCAATATTTCGAGACTCGTTTGAACAATTGGGATATTATGGGAATGAACATTACAATAATTTAGGCTTGCCATTGGCAGTGACAGTGGCGTTCATTGTTGAATTCGTTGCCGCCATTTCAGCAGCCTGCGCCACTGCTACAGACACGGACTTCTCCACGAATTGTTGGTAGAGTGGCTTCATGAACTGAACAAAAGTAAAAATAATTCTTTCCATCAATACTGTTTTAGAAAATTATAATATGCAACATTGCATAATTGTTTGTTAGATTCCAAATTTCGAGATTTTTAATTATTTTTTAACTATAAGATGCAGCATTCATTTTATGGAGCATAACGCGCCAACACATGGAAAAAATATTAATAGTTATACGAAAGAGAGTTTTTTTAAAGCGCATATAATGTTTGGAAAGACAGATGTAATCAGTGTTAATAGAAAGTTATCAAATATATGGATTATATATGTAGCCGAAAGTCATACCTTTTCGATATTTGCTCCTGTTAGCTCTCAGCTTATGACAGGAATAAAAAAAAAGACAATAAAAGAGAATGATATTAATGATTATGCTTCTGTTTTGATACGGCTCTGGTTAGTAAGAAAAAATGTGCGAAACATAGATGTAGAAACATAAAGAGTTAAAGGAGAGAAGCAATTTGAAATTGAAGATAATTAAAGATTAAAATTAGACAAGAAAAGCGTGTGATCAGATATAGCCATGTCTACGAAGATCACGATAAGTAAAATGACATATAGGTATTGCAAATACAATTACAATAATGGACAGGATTAGGTATCTTAAAGTATACGTTAATTTATAACAAAGATGAGCACATAGCCAGACCTGTTGCAATAAAAGAATGTTACATATTAATTGTTATTGAACATCATACGAACTATGTTAATAATAATATGCAAGGTATACATATATCGTGACAAGTGCTGTTTGTATGCGACATGTAAAGACAGATATAAATTTTCATGTAATTTTAGTGCAGATTTAAATATTTGATAAAGATTTTATGCTATTAATTATAATTTCTCTTTTATGAATTATATTAGATTAAAATCAAGTAGGTTAGAAAACGAGTACATGACATGTTTATAAAACTAATAAGTGAGTAAAAAAATCTCTACCTTTCTCAAATATCGTTTTTCATTAGTACACTGTGAAAAATATAATCTTTATCAGAAAGGTGTTATGTCTATACGATAAGAATCAAAAGCAGGTACATAGGAAAAATAAAGAATTTTCGATAATTTCTAAGAAACCACTCGTACTTACATTTTCCCATATTTTACTAGCTAAGTCATCTATTTGTGTCCCAATTTCTCTGAATTCTCCGCTATACCTAAATAAATCCAAACAAAAAATGGTACTCAGAAATCTTGATCCTAAGATGATAGAAATTTGCAAATACGATATTTTAACATACCTTATATATGCCCATAAGACAAGCGTGAGGAGGCCAATACCCATAATAAGATTACATACATTTGCTAATGTGTACAGACCAACAAGACCAAATATTCCAGATAAAATGTACATAGTAACGGCAATTGCGAAAAACACTGCTGGCGTTCGCGCTGCTTTAAAAATATTTTTGCTCTCATTGTATGCCTTAAATTGCGAGAAAGCATCATCCATGTCCTATATTGTAAAAAAGGCCATTAAAAAGATCAATCTGTATATAATTAAAATAAAATTAGCAGTTAATTAAATGTGCATAATTACCTTAATCAATTTTTCCATATATATTTGACTGAATTCTTCTCCGCCCATCTTTCGTTTATTCTGGAATTGACGAAGAGCTGAATTCACACAGTGTTGATGTTCGGATTCTAAATGAACAGTCGCTAAAAACGGTTTCGATCCACCGCACACGGTCTCCATCATCTGAAGGTATAAATCCTTAGCTTCTGCTACAGCGGTTAAGTTGTTAGCTTCTGCTGTGGCCTGTAAATGCAGAATACGATTACTGCGGTTGAGATGATTGCCTGTTCCAGTTGAGTGAAACAAAAGATCGAAATTGTAAATAAAAATTGCGAATTATTATAGAAACCGCAAAATTGTACATACCACGAGCATACTCTTCGGTTCGGGAAGTTCATCTCCCTTGTAAAGATTGATGTAACTCTTGAAATATTCCAACAAATCTTTCGCTTTCACGACTTGGCCGTTAATTTTTTTGGTCACCAAATTTTCCGGAGCCAGTATCATTGGTATGAGCACTTTCAATTGTTTTTTGAACTCTGCCTGTATCTCAGACAATCTACCATCAAATTTTGGATTTGTTGCAATCTCGAGCCCGGGATGTGGCATGAGGAAACACGATATGTCCGAAAAGCAGGACTTAATATGCTTTCGCAAACTCTGCAATTCCGGATGCTGCCTGTCAGAAATCTCCAGTCTCTTATTGAGTAGTTTTTTTCCGCCGTTTGCACCGTAATCGGCCTCGTATGGATAAACCCAGTCTCTGATTAAGAACTGCAATCTTTGGAAGGGCGTGCTGTCGGAGCTTTCTAGCGCCAATCTACCGTACTCGGTGAACAGCTGCAGATGCTGAAGATCATCCTCCTGAATATTTTGCGACAGATTGTATATTTGCACGGAGGACAGCATCGTACTCAACGCGAACACCGTCGCGCAGTCCCGTACTGTGGACTGACTATCGAAAGCGCCTTGAGTGTCCATAAGAATCACAGCAATTTTTTCACCGTTCGCCAAGGTAGCGGGATAAACCTTCGACCACATCAATATTCCGGTAGTATCTCTCTCGGAACCACCCCTCCATGAAAAACCACTCAGTGGCTCGTCCTCAGCGCCCAACCAGGAATCGGTATCGTTGTGTAACGTGTACTGTTGAATAATATAATAAATTATTAATAGTCATTCAATAATTGAGTTTTATAACGCTCAATAACGAGCAAGTATGAAATAATACGAAAGATCTGATTATCTGTATATGTTCTTTTGTAATTCAGACATTAACGATTAAAGTAATAAAAACCAATTATCAAGTCTGCAAATATCATTTACCTTGTTGTTCATGTAACGAAGAAAAAAGTCAAGAAGGAAACTTTTGCCTTTCCTGAAGGCACCTGCAACAGATACCACAACCACACTTCTATCTTTCACATCGTCTTGTAGGAGAATTTCTGATAATGCATCTTCATCTAATTCGAAGGTATGATCTGGATGGGCAAGTACCACTTGCACTGGCCGTCCACCATCCGCGTCTTGCATTTGTTCATCCATTGGCGAGAGTCTTTCTATCCGATTGAGTTTTCCTAGATAATCTGCAAAAGAAAACTGGACTAAAACACCCCTATTGCAAATAATTTATAACAATTAATAATAATAGTGCAGATAAAAAACAGATTGAATTATTGGAAAAATCTATTCTTATTATTTTATCTTTAATATTAATAAGCATATAAAAAAATAAATTTTATTCTTTTTCAGTTACAAAGTTCAAAATGGTGCCATCGATATTTCGTTGCTCAAATGGACTTGAAGAAGAATATAGCAAGAAAATTGTACATAGTCATGTGTAGACTTTGATTACCAGTCGAGAATGTAAGCGGATTTCCAATATAATTTATTGTTCATGCGAAAATAAGTTGTGTAAGAATAAAACTGTTGCCAATTACATTGACTTGTGACATTAAATTGCCATTGGCAATTTGAGTCACCGATGCAAGTCACTGACTGACTGAATAGCAAATGTAAATCGTCGAAAAACTATATTGTTAAATATTTCATCAGTTACATCATATAAAAAAAATTTATACATTTATTCACAATTAGACTTTTTCGTTTTTTTGTAATTTCGAAAATCTAAGATTGAATATATTCGCTTAATTATATTTTGAATTACGGCGAAATAGTGTCATCATATAATAAAATAAAAATTTAGATTTTAATATACGATTCAAGTGTGATAAATTTATCCTTATAGCGATGTTTTCTCGTAACCGCAGAAAGTCTCCACTCAAAGAAATGACACGAGGAATAATACCGTTATGATATAAAGACAGAATACCAGGCCTCCAAGTAAAATAGATGAAGCGAAACAAGAAATGCTCGTTCTCAAACTACCATGTAGTATAATAAGCTAAACTGTTAGACCGTTATTTGCGTTATGAAAATACGGTAATAATTACATAGCCAAAGGATATACCGAGAAATTAACAGAAGACTTCACCACATTCCATTTTTTACAATTTCTTGCCACGAATAAGAAATTTATATTTATTAAAATGTACAAGAATTGTGTTTGAAATTGCTATTTACGTATCACAGATGAAATCTATTCTCCGATTACTATTTTTATTTTGAATTCTTTAATATTGAAGAAGCAAAAGAACATTTCACAGTTCTTATGATGATAATTTTTCATTATTAAAGCGAGTTACACTTGCAAGGAATTGATTTTATCACATCACACGACTTTTGCTAACGATATCAAGAGATATCACGAGAAATTAAAGTTTAATCAACGATAATCAATAGTTTTAATAATCAACAAGAATAGAAATACATTATTTGTATATTCTTTTATTTGTCGTACTTTTCTATTTCGTACTGTCTATCGTATTCTGTCTATTTTGAAATATAAAATTTTAAAATTAATAACAAACAAGATAAATGAGATGATTAATATAGAGATATAATTCGAATCAAGTTGTATTTTTCTAAAACACTTGCAATTTTAGCTAAACTCAGCAATATATTCAATCATAACATCGTATGGGCGACAGTCGATGTTTTCAGTGACATCGCATGTTATGCTTCGTCATACTAAAAGCAATACATCGTAGTCGGTTTATGCGCGATATTTTCAATCTTTGCTACTTGTTTTATAATCCAATGACTATTATGTTTTTATTGATAGTCTCACATAATTTTGTAGCTAAGAATACTGTAAAGCAATAAACAAGTTATATAAATATAAAAAAAGACTAAAAATAGTTATATATCTTAATTTTGACATATCCTCTTTATTCTACATATGCTTTTCATATGTCGTTTACAAAATTTTTAAATTTTTGCATATGAATGTGAGTAGCGAATGTAATATCTATTGCGTTGAATTATATCTTTTAATAATTCTCGATCGGTTTGGCATTTATATTGGGATTGCTGCCAAATTATTTCAGAAATATCCCGAATATTTATAAGTTATCGAAGATTTTACATGAAATTAAGAAATGAGCATATATGATTCCTATTAATATTCATGTTCAATTACAAATAAAATCACACAAGTAGATAGAATAGTTTTAAATACAAGTAACGTTGAGATCGAGATCGGTGCAGTCTTACACGACGGAACATCTTTTTTTTTTATTGATATATATATAGCCTTGAATGATTACGTATTGCGAACAAATAGCCAGTTATATTCGTGTGACTGCCACACAATTTTACAGTATTTTTTTTACGTCTACTGCCACGATGAATCTTCACGTCATCGTCGTTGTAGTATACATCCGCGCGCGCGCGATCTCCATGACTTTTCTTATCTTACAATCGCACGAATCATTTATATTATCGTATAAGATTATGAATTTTTTGTCTAGAAACGGAGAAAAAAGAACGAATGCGCAAGATTTAATTAATTAATTATTACAATTAGCCCAAAAGGATTGAGATAAAAGAACATTGTTATGAACACAATAATATCCAGATTATTTTACAGATAATTTTAATTTAATTTTTTTGTAAATATCATAAATGTAAAAATAACTCGTCATTATTAAGACAGAATCAATGGAGCCGTTATTAATAATAAATTTTAATTATAACAATGTTACACTGAGAGAAAAATATAGTTACTTTTGGCCACAATAATTTTATATTTCTAATAATCTATAATAAATATGATTAACTTAACTATATGCATCATTATGTTAACTATAATTATCGTTAGAAATATTACAAAATTATGGTTGAGGCCAAAAGTAACTACATTTTTCTCTCAGTGTATAAAGAAATGATTAAATTTAACGGGAAATTTAGATCACGATAGTTCATGCGTTGCAAGAAGCATTTTACGGTTTTCAAGAAAATTTTAGACTTTCCGTGATATAATAATAAACTTTCACATTGCATCCTTTTCTTCGAATCGTCTGAAATACATGCGACCGAGATATTATGAGGACTCACGTGAATTCGAAAGAACAAGACGGCTTTTGCCGCGGAACGATCCGGAAAAGTTGTAAACTCAGGGCAAACCTCTCGCAGGAAGAACTCGGGCGATGGCTGAGAAAGCTACTGGCCGTGCGAACTCGTCGCAAAAATTTGATCCTACGAGATTACCTGACGAGTCGCTTTTGTTGGTTTTCTTTCGTACACAAAGGAAAAGTATTTTATCAGAGAAAAGAGCGATTCTCGTGTGCGCGCGCAAGAAGTCGGTCGTCGCTTCGAAATTCGCACGGAATCGTTACATTTTGAGGAGGCTTTCATCGACACGGCTATGATCAGCGACGCGATTTACGAGTGAGAAAAGGCGGAGAAACGGTTTGAAGAGAGCAGTCGAATAAACAATCAGAAAAGCAACTTACCCATATTTTCGACTGCCTTATGCTGTTGTTGTGGTACACGGTTCACGTTCTCGTCGAGGGTCGTCATCGGGGCCTTCTCGGCTGAAAGCAAATTTTTGGTATGTTTAGATCACTGTTATATTTATACTTTGTATAAATATATAAAATCTGGTTTAAACTATTAAAAGTAATTAAACTTCATTAAGTCAATTTAAAATCGATAATGAGCCTTCATCGAAATCTTTCACCTTGTCTAGGCTCTTAATAGATTTATAAATATGAAAGAAAAAAATTAATGTATTTATTGCGTAAGTAAATTCAGTTTGAAATCATTATTTTTCAAAAGTTTCGTGAAAATTTCAATAATCAATACAGAAGGATAGCAATCAACATTTAATCATTTTACTAAGTTTTTGATTAATAAGATTTTCAATTTTCCATTATTATTTATATAAAAAATAAGAAAAAAGAAAAATCGGGGAATATTTGAATTAAACAGAATTTTCATGGCTAGGCATCGAATTAATCGACAAGACGATCGCGTTTTCAGAAAGTTACTTGAAACACTAACTCGGTTTCTGCTGTACTTCCACAAATACGCTACGTTGCATGCCATTTCCGAGATCGGAATTGTGAGTCGTCGTCGCAAATGCGGTCTGTTGCGTTCTCATTCTCGGCGGTCTCGCCGGTTCCTTCGGTATCGCCGACCTTTCCGACGGCCTTGACCCAGAAGGGTCGTTGAGCCGTTTCCGTCTCGGCGTTACGATTTTTCTCTCGGCCATATCACCGACTCATTCGTCACTGAATCAACACGCCACCCGACGCTCGTCAGGCTCAAAACGAACGCGAATTAAATATATATCGGGGAAAACACTCGGCCGCGACGCGCAGATGCACTGTGCACACACGATACTCGGATACTAAGTCCGCAAGGAGAGTCAGACTAGAAATATCCCGGTCGCTGGTGGTCGGCACTCTTGAGGCCGTGCGTGACGGCGAACCTCGCGAGTTGGCAGCATCCCACGAGTGGCGATGCCACACCGACAGAAATCAACTGACACAATCGTAGAAATGTGGTGGGGCATACATGCACATGGGCGCCGACAGGATTTTCTTCGAGTTTACAAATGTGTCCGGAATTTAACTAAAGCCTCGCGTCATTTGGAGAACTATCAAAGATATATGTTTCAAAGATAATTTATATTTAACTTATACTTTTAATGTTGTTATTGTCAATAACAAGAAGAAACGCTCTCACATTATAGCTCAGAGCCAAAATCTGTTATTATTATTAAGTACCTACCTTAATATTTTTATAATTATTTTAGAAAACTTCAGCTCTAATCGTAGAGCGTTATTACTTTCATTAACTTTTATTACTTAATTAACTCTTTGGTAGCTTATCTTTAATCGTCTCAAATAAATATGTAGAAATCTTATCTAAACAATACTAAACTTTTGTAATCGCAATTTTAAAATGTCTTTTCAAGATAAGTAACTGATGCAGTTTTCTGGCGGCGTTTTCCTGGCGCGATGGAAATATATATTCACTTCGTTTTTATGTTGGAAGTGGGAAATAGAAATTGTTATGAAAAATGTAAAATGTGATATCATTAACATCTTCGCGTTAAGATATTGCTTTACGCCGTTGAGTTCAGCTTTATTTGACAAATGGATACGAACAAGTGGATTTAAAGAACGATCTCAGACAGAACGAATGCGATTAGGATAAAGGAGAGTAAAATAGCGATGATCAGGCGTTACATTCACCCAAAGGATAACGTTTTATGTTTCTAAAGTGTTTGATATCGTTGCACATTGATCATAATTGCGATAGAATTAACGTGGAGTAATATTACATAACATATTAGAGTATTTTATATGCAGTTACTCGATAATGTAGATCTACTAAATCTAGAAAAACTAAACGAAAAAATTGTCATATCTTGCAATTTGTTTAAAATTTTGCATTTTGTACAATAAAAAAATGTACTTTTAATATATATACATGTACTCTATTTTAATTAGTACTCTATATTAAATAAATATTGCCGCAATGAAAAATTAGATACTTGATTCACTTAGTAAAAATCAAAATGATAATAAATTCTCTGTGCAAGCAAGAACATAAGGAATATTTGATAAAAATTACGGATTAACTGCAAAACGAGCAAAAGCAAAGATTTCCATGCGCAACGTAAAAACCTAATTGAACATTGCCGGCGGCAATAAAATTATTATTGATACTGATTACAAGACGCAGTGGCTGACGTCGTTCTAATTCTTCACAATAATATTTCCTTTAAATTTGCTATAATACTTGCATTCTATTAATATTGAAACAAGGTCGCAGTAGATAAGAAAAGTAATTGATAAACAATACATTAAAATTCTCATTTTGAGCATAATTTTCAACGTTTCAATTTGTCGTTTGTGTCATTTAAATAGAAATGAGCTTTGGCAAAATTCCTTCTACATGCAAAACGATCTATATGATACACTGTTTTTAATTGCAAGTTTCACGAAGAAATTATAACGAGACGTAAAAACAGATTATGCAATGATAAAGAAAATAATTAACCACAAATTAGCCACAAATTGTTAAAAGATTATTACAAAATAATGTACAAAGTAATGCAAATATAAGTTTTTCTTATGTGTCAACATTTTCATCTACAAATTGTTCAATTGATTTAGAAATTGTCCGACGAGGAAATTTCTTTTAATTAAAATAATTCGAAAGTCTGTCGCGAAGAATAATTAGAACAATTAATTAGTTTTTAATGAGGCTAGATCTATAATCAATGACGTGACATAAAAATTAAATATGCCGCACGTTAGCTAATATAATTTTCTGAGTATCATGCATGCACCTTGGACTTTCTTGACCTTTGGATCGTTTTACAAGTCGCTTTTTGCATGAATTCGTGACGATGTGTGACGTACGTGGCTAGTATCCTTGCGCGGGCTGTAGAAGAACTAACGAGCTCAGCTTTAATTTAGAAACGGACGACACGAATAATTTCGTACTCTCGCACTCGTGAACGCCAACTGGGAAGAAGATCGCGCCATATGTCGCAAATATTGGCACTGCATCTTCGCGGAAACTTTAAGTAGTGTCTCATATATGTTATAAGTAAAAATTACCGAAGAACGTGAGTACAACCTACTTGACTTGGCTATATTTCTATTAAAATTGTGCTCAAATATTATACAAATATTTTATATCACATAATATATTACAATGATAATTCTAAATACGTTGCTCATTTTTTTCTTTTCTTAAAAAAATATTGGATAAAATAAAAACTATTGTGACATTCAGGAATAATTTTAAAACTTTTACTTTTATAAAGGTACGATTAAGTAATGATTTTAAAATATCGAGAAATATCATTTATTTAAATTGTAATAAATTTAAAAAGAAAGATAAAGATCCTATGAATGCTTAAAGTGTTTTTTTTTTTCGAAAAGTTTAAGTTAATAAAATTTCCTCTGCTTTCAAGAGCACGTACGCTTTCTTATTTTGTACGATTGTTAAACCACAGTGCCGATTTACGAGGTGACATCGGCGAGCAAACATAATCAAAGTCAGTGGCTGTCACCATGAGGATTTTACCAATGAGGATCTTAGATTGGTACCCGATTTGCACGGGTGATAAAGCGTGAAGTTAACGATCGCGATGGGCGTTACACATGGAATTACGACGTGCTTTCCCAAGATATTTATTTTACGAAGGTATATCCCCCACTAGAGCATTTACATCGTGCGGAGGCAAATGTTTTACGACAAATGAGGGTTTATTGCGAGGAGGAAAATCCGAATGCGAACGGGATCGGCGAACGAGAAAGAGAGAGAAATAAGAAATCGTGTAAACGAACGTGAGTTAGGATTATTGTAGCTCCTTCAGACATCCTGGTTATCGTTAATCACGCACGCGATGCTATCCGGCACGAAGTTTATTTATATTTCCGTCCGCGCGTATATGCCGAGCATAACCGCGACTCCCCAAGTTTATGCAAGACTGTATGCAGTTCAGTTACGAGCTTCGCAACGGCCAGAAAGGATTCTACCCGCGCAATTTTGCGAGTTGCAGCCGGCAAGTTCTTAAATCTTCATGGCTACGTTACGTTGAATGAAATAAGATATGACACCATTCGATATTATTCCATCATAAAAAATTTCAATGTTTAACGATCGATATAAACTTGATAATTAAAACAATTCACGACAACATAATTTCTCATCATTGGCTTTCAATGCAATTTGTATGTAAAAAAGGATATTTTTTTCAATTTTAAATCGATTTCATAAGAAAACAAAAGATTTATTGAATGAATAATATCGATTGAACGTATCTCAGGTTTAATTATGGAAAAGGTACATTAGTCTATTGTAATACAACGACAGGTTTTATCAGCAATTTCCAGCAAATTGACTCGCATCGTTCACGCACGGTGCAACTTGTGACAGAAATCAATATCCCTGAACTTCTTTCTTTTAAAGGCCACGCTTTACGAAGTCACCGGGATAAGTTGGCGCGTACACGTCTCTCTCGTGTCGCGTGATAAAAAAAGAAAAGAACTATGCCTCGTCGTGCCATGTGCAATTGCACTTATGCTCGCTTTTACTGCGAGCCCCGACTAACTCGATTGCATCGTTGCGCGGGTTATGAGAGAAAACGGCAGAAATACGGCCGTGTCTCAAAAATCCCCTCGCGATCGCCGTTTTAGAGGCCCGAGATTGCGGCGTCGGTTATGCCTACAGACGCATTACATAATGTTCAACTCTTTTATTTTACGATCTTGATGCCGCCCATCGCTATTCAGAACTTTGAATACAAAACGTCGTCGCGCAGGAGAGGATATAAAAATTGTTTATAGACCATGCCAACTCTGTTAAATCCTTAAACTTTGACGACCCTCGCGAAGAGCCTCCCCCCTTTTCCTCTTGTTTTCGCCACGGTATCGCTGGGACGGGATTAATGGCGTACGACCGATTGGTTTCCGATTCATCTGGTTCAATAATGCAAGTCTAATTAGCGAAGTGCACAAATGCGCGAGAGCGCTCGATGAATCCGACTCGGAGCGGAGATATGCAGTTTACATGTTAAGTATGTATGCGCGAGTATTGACGCGCCGAGAATGAGCATTCGCGCGTTGGCTCGATCGTCAGTTGCCTCTCATCAGCCAATTGACATCCTTTGTACAACTTTACTTTGTATCACGGTTCGAGTTATTACGGCCTGAACAAGGATGCAAATTGACACGATATGTATCTGTACTCCCATTATTTTCGAAATTGGATTTTTCCCCATTTCTCAAACGTACACAATTGCGTATCAGTTTTCCCTAATTAGAGTGTCACGGCCACTTAAAAAAGAATGATTGGTAATCAGCAGCGTGGAAATGCAGTAACATACATACGTGTTACCAGCCGAAGAGTAGTATTCAGTATCAGTTTTAAGCGGGAGAAACTCTAAAGAAACAAGTCATCGAGAAGATAAGAAAAAAAATTGTTACAAACGTACATGATTACATGCTTGAAAGTTATAGATAATAGAGTCAAGGCATAGATACGCGGAAAGCTTTTCCCTCGTTCAAGCTTAATCACAGTCTATCTACGTCTTGCTAGATCTATAAGTGTTACACTGAAAAAAATTCTGATTAAAAACGGACGAATCAGAAAGTCTTGTAGGATTGATCAAATATTCTGGTTATTATAATAGAACTCAATACCTTATAACTTATAACCAGAATTTTTGATCAATCTACAAGATTTTTCTGATTCATCCGTTTTCAACCAAAATCTCTTTTCAGTGTACAATCTTACTTTAAGAAGATATTTTAGCTCTAACCAATCACAGTCGACTGTGATTGGTCACAGCTTACGGCTTAGAGCTGAAATATCTTCTTAAAGCAAGACTTAGACCAGCATTAAGAGAAAGAACGTCTCATCGCGGTTGCAAGAGAAAGGTGACGCGTCCCGCAGGTGGACGGCAAAGTACCGCAGGAATCAACTTCAATTAACTCGGTGAATTGTCTCGGGCTCTCCGTCGCGCGCGCGCGCGCGCGCGCGGAATCCGGTGTAACGCCGGACTTCCGCCTAATTTATCGCGGGCGGCTCAGAAATTTATTGTCGAGGCGTTGTTCCCGTTCGGCGATGGATCGTCGTAAACTATCGGGAAAGCGGGGGGGACTACAAGCTCGTTTCCATCGGACGTGCATACACGGCCGCCACGGCGCAAGCAAAGCTATCGATGCTATTCAATAAAACACGCGCGCCACGTCGGGCTGAATAGGCGTATTCGCCAATATGCGACTCTCATTTCCAATTCCGGAACGGCTACGCTCCGCGTGTGTGTGTGTATCGGAGCGTTGCGCCGCTTTGAGCCGGTACCGACGCATCTTTTTCCCATTCAACATATTGTCGCGCGGATTTTCATTTAATGCGGAATAATATTACGACTTCCCACTGCGAGGAAAGCATCGCCGGCGGGACGACGCGGGGGGAGGGGAAGAGCGCGCGGAATTTCTCTGCATCGAGGCGAAAAAACGCGTTCGCTAATTTCGCAACGAGAGACGGACACACGCGCGCGTACGCGGCGTCGCTCGTCGCCGGATTAAAGTGACACGCCGATTCTAAAAAAGAGCAACTTCGTTATAACGTACGAGCCCACGTTCTCGCGTTTCCTCTCGCGCGCGTTGTTTGCCGTCCTTTGATACTTTTAATTCCGGAAATCAAATCAGTCGTCGCCCCAGCGGGATACCCTGCAACCTGATTATCCGCGTCGCGCTCTTTCCCGCGCTTTTGCTTTTGTTTTCTATTACTCCGGTGCTCTATATATATATATATATATCTTTTTCCGCTGATAGAATAACGCGTATCTGAAATGTAACGTCCTCCTTTCCATCTGTAGCGAATAACTGGGGTGACGTGACTGAATTATATTGATTTTACGACACTCTCAGAGAATTGCAATCTCATCTCAATCACGTAACTGCAAATTAATTGAAACGCGCGATCGTAGATTAATACTCATCGCGGACAATCTCTCTCGTTATATTAAAAATCTCGATGTGAAAGAAAAACAAAGTCATTAGGCACGGTATGTTTTTAAAGTTGAATATATAAATTTGTAAAACAGACTCTAGCAATGACTAGACACTTTTCTTATAAAACTGGAAGAAACAAAACACGCTTTCTTGTTATTCTCTAGCAATAACATATAATATATAGATTAAACCAAGAAAGCGGGAAAATTTGAAGGAAATATAAAACTTTAAAACTTTATTCACAAATAATTTTAATCACACAAAAGATAAAACGTAACATGCCATTTATATTTATTCGTTTTAAGTTCATCAATTCATGATTTAGTAGTGTACATTTTACTTTTTAAATATCTTATAAAAAGAAGTCACGCACACCCCCAAATCCGAAGATCGTGCAAGTCATTTCTCAAGATAATAATTCTCAAACAACACTGCTAAACTTCAAAGTATTGATGAACTTGAAACAAATATTTGTGAAAAAACTGTAAATATCACAGCTGTACAAAGTCGTGAGAAATTGAAAGAGAGATTACAAGAATGCACGCTCAAGCGGTCATTTAAAGAATGTCATTTTCAAGATGTAACGTAATTTGTAAGTGGCATATTATATTCTATACTTTGATTCTATAATTAAGATTAATTAAATGAAGCTATTTATTAAATGTTATTTCTCCTCAAAATTTTCTCGTTTCCTCGTTTCGTCTTGTATACTCAATGTTTTCCAAGTCATTAAAGCGCACACGTAAGCGGAACCGAGAAGTAATAAGTACATACAGCAACGTGTCTCAACAGTCAACGTTTCTCTCGTCGTGTCGATTTCCCGGTCACGCTCCGACTTTACATCGTGTGTTCTCTACATTAAATCCAAGCCGTCGCAATCGACCGTCACGTTGCCATTCGCGCTCGCGCACGACAAATGCGTTGCATGATTAAAACGATTACGTTATACATAGTCTGGCCGTTATTACGTCAGCGTTACCTCATGTACGGCTGTGCAACAACCTGCGTTGGATTCCGACGGAAACCTACCGAGAGTCAACACAGACCCCCGGGGCAGCCTTTGACTGCACGATCTGTGCCCCGCGGATGACGCGTGACGTAGCTCGTGCAATTCTCAACCTTGCTGACTAATCGAACGCAAGGTCGCGCGGATATACGCAGCGGGCGCGGAGAGCTGTCACGCTTTCGCCGCGAGCGGGCGGCACCTACGAGGAACGCGGCTCTCCGAGGACCACGCGTCAGCATCTTTCTCGTTTTTTCTTTTGACAGGATCTGTGCCTCCGCCGTCGCGCGGCTTCGGCGCGCGCGTAAGCGCGAGATATTTATAGACGCTCGCGTCGGCCACGCGACGGCGACGTGTTCGCCCTGGCGTTACGCGAGCGCGTTATAACCTCCGCGTCGGATGCAATTCGCGTAATCCCGGCGTCGGCCTCTCGATCACGATTGATGGAGGCGCGAATACGCAGCCCACGTCTTTCACGGAGGAATTCGCGCGACGTCACTCTCTCTCTCTCTCTCTCTTTCACTCCTGTCTCCTTTCTCGTTCCCTCTCACAGCGTGATTTTGCAAATTTCCGCCTCACGTGTTCGTAACGGTCGCGTTTAATTCGAAAGGGGAAGTTTCACGGGACGCGAGGGGATCCAGCGGGAATCCGGGAATCGGGAGAGACAGCGGCACGAGCAAAGTGTCAAGCGGCACGGAGGCATGGACATAGGGCACGTTGCGCGGCCGCTCGCACACAGCTGGCTGGCTCGCGTCCGAGACGCGCGCGCGGACGAGCTGTCGCGGTCGTCGGCGATAATGCGCGTGCGATCGGCATTGCGCGACGGGCCGTTTCGCGGATGGCCGGCGAAACGACGGGAAATCAAACAGGAATACTCACCCACATAAGAGCTGCCGCGACTGCCGTACTGTTTACGTTGTCCAGCGTCCGCCATGTTGCGCCGCGCGTGACGTCACTTCCGCTGCTGCGCACCACGGTCGCAGTTTCGCGGCGAACTTCGCTCGCCTGCGCGCGCGCCGTTGCACCGCGCGGTCTCGCGACTCGTGGCCGTTGCGTGGATTTTTGATCGGCTTCGCTCCTCGCTTTTCGTGCTGCGTGCGATTAGAGATCGGCGTATTCCTCTGAAAATGCGTATTCCTATTTATTTGAGTTAGTAGCATCTAAAAACCCCAAGTAGAACAAGAAATCACAAAGATGTCAAAATGACATCAACCCAGTGAACACAGACTATTACAGTAGATAATATTGTAGCAACGTTATAACATTGCAGTAACAATTTGTTACTGCAATATTGCAATATTGTCACAATGTTGCTGTATTATTTTACGTTTGCTGGGAAAATTCCAGTCGACACAGAGCATCAGCGACATTCCATTTATGTTATATTTTCACGCACTTAACAATGTTAATGTAATATAACACATGTTATTATGGGATGATTCCAAAATGTCATTTTTGTAATTATGCCAATTACGTAATTTTATCGCTGTTTTAGCGTTATTTTGATGTCAATGTCATTATAATTTTTACTTTACCTTGCAATATTCTTTTAAGAGCGGAGACTCGAGATATTGACGAAACGTGGCTAATACCAATCAAACGGATATTAATATAATTCCCGCGCACATTTTAATGTCTTCTCGTACAAGAATCATAAAAAACTCTATTAAAATTCTATCAATTTGTCGAATTAATTCATTATAGTTTATTAGTCCAAATTTAAACTATGCCGACATATAGATTCGACTTGCAAGGAGAAAGAAAGAAATTCCAGTCAACGGAGAGTATCAGTGACATTACATCTATGTTATAATTTCGCACTTAGCAATGCAAATGTAATATAACAACATGTGTTACATTACATTTACATTGTTGAGTGCGAAATTATAACATAGATGTAATGTCACTGATGCTCTCCGTCGACTGGAAAGTTTCTCGCACAGCAGCTAAGTTAACGCATAATTCGCAGTGATTACAATTGTAGAAATGTGAGTGCGAATCGCGAAAGGTGCGCCCGCTTCGATTTACTTTAAATGAAACGCATCTGATTATCATACATCGGAGTGAAGTGCAATTCGCACGTTGGCCATGTTGGAGTGACGTAGGAGCCGCAGCCAATCCGCGTCGCGAACGCGTTCGAATCTCGCGGCAGCATTCGCGCACGATTTCACGTAGTTGCGAAGTTGGCGATCGACTCGCGCGCGTACGCCCGTGGAATCCGTGAGAATCCGCGACAATCCACGGCTATCGTCGATCGCTTCGTCCGCGGCCGCGTTATCAGTGACGTTATCAGTGATATATAATATTCGCGAGTTCCCGAAACGCGCGCGTCGTCCCGGATTTGCGGTTTCGACGGCTGTTACTCTCGCCGATGAAGGGCTCGATCTAACAATAAGATGGCGGCGGCAATCGTCACGGCAGTAAGTTCTACATTTTAGATCATAAAGTTTTTCCGCCTCGTTAAATCCGCATTTAATTGAAATTATGAAACGTACAAGATAGTAAAAAAAGTAGTCAGAGATATTTCGAGAGGTATACGAGCCACTGAGAACCAAAGTAGTGCAACTCACTTTCGGGAATTATTAATCATTAAATTTCTTCTCCATATACAATTTTAACATTTTTGTAGATTTCGCCGATCAACCGTTAATTGTTGTAAAGTCTGAATTTATTCCAATCAAAACGTTTTCTTTCTAAAGCTGAATTATAGTCAACGATAAGTAGCTTTAATGCCATCCGGTATATGGACGTTAAAAGAAAGATTCGAGACTTCCGTGGGCGAGAAGCTGCCGCTTCGCCCCGACGAGCCGATGCTTTTACATTTCGAGCCTTTTCCCCCCTGGCGTCCCATATAGGGACTTCCTGCCTCGCCGTGAGATGGCAGCACGACTCACGCGCGCGTCATCGCCACCCGAACGCGCTCGATAGTGCGGTCTAGGTACTTCATATATAGGAGCCCGTGATCGCGGATATACCCCATGGTGGAACGTGGATGCTGTGCGCGGTGGTTCGTGTCTCGTACACGCGCGAGTACGCACGACGACAAGTTACGCGGCCCGATCGTGTACGGTTGCCCGTCGACGACCGACACCGTGGTGCGTGCGTGCGTGCGTGTGGTGTCCGCGACGTCACGCGCGGTGAGAGCCTCTCTCTCTCTCTCGTTGTAAGTACGCCGTAAAACGTTCCCGCGAGTTTGACAGCCGCTCTCGTGTTCTCGGCTGAGACGATGCAGCGGCGGTCCGCTGACAGCCGCCCGTGTTGCGCTGTGCGCGCCGACGGTTGCGACGCGCGGCCAGCAGCCAGTCCGCTGGAACGGTCGACCGCGACGGGTTGGTAAACAAATCTCGGACGGAGGTGGGGACCCGCCGCCCGCGAGGAGCGACGAGGGAAAGGACGCGAGAGACTGACATCGTCGCCGGGAGGGGTGAACGGCGCGGCGAGGATCGAGTGAGAAAACGCAGTGTTCTTCGCGGCGACGCGGTGAGAGCGGAAATTCAAACGTGGCAGGACGAAAGAATCAGAAGGAAGGAGAAAGTGAGAAGATACGCGCCGATCGCGTTCGGATGCCTCGCGTCGCGTGTGTGTGGTGAGTGTGTGTGCCGTGCGGTCGAAAACGAACCCGAAGCGCGCGCCTTTTCGTAAACGGCGTCGCGTGACGCGCAGCGGACCGACCTCTCGCCGTGACGTTTTGCGCGCGGCAGTCAGCGGCCGTCGTGAACAAACAAACCCGTGTCCGCGCCTCTCCGCGCCTCTCCGCGCCTCTCGCCTCGTCGTCGACGACGCCGATCGCGAGAGCACGTGATCCGATTGCCGTGCGCGAGCGTGCAAACTTTAAGCGCGCCGCTGCCGCCGCCGCCGCCGGCCCTTTAAATCGCCCGGGGCGTGCCCCTCCACTACGACGCGCGCGTGTGTAACGGTGCCCCGGTGCCCCCTCCGGCCGTTTAAATCCCACGAGGTCGTACGGCTGATCCGCCGGCCGGATACCGGTTCTCGACGTTTAAAGGGCCTCGGAAGGTTTCGATCCTCTCGCTTTCGATGCCGCCGTCGCCGACATCGTAGACTCCCCGCGCGGAGATTCACGACGCGAGACGCTCGACTGTGTTTTGGCAGCGATCACCGAGGCCGGCCCTCGCCCCCCTCCTGCCTACCCGAGTCTCCTTTGCTTTGCCTCGCGGTCGCAGCCTCGGAAGAATTATGTAACGCTCGCCGAGAAGCCGCCGCCGCCGCCGACCACTGAACTCGCCCGCCCGGCTCGGAATGCGGGATTCCTTCGCAGTTTTCGGCGAGACGTGTTTGGCTACGTGAGTATCCAAAGCCTTTGTTTTCCCTCTCCTGGCCGTCGCCGGCGCCGGCGCAGGATATCCCCCGTCGTGGATTCTGTTCTGTGCGAAATTAATCCTCGAATACCGAGCGCACGCGCTCGTTTTTACATCCCGCTTTGGCCGGGATGTTTTGCGCGACGAGTATTTATTACTTTCTTCATCGCACCGAAAGCACGGATTTTTTTTTTCCATTTATGGCTACAATAAAATCGGATTTAAATTAATGCAGAATTACCCATTGTCGATATTTTGAAGCATATCTACAGAAATGAGATTTAATATAAAATGTTCTCTTTATTCCAGAATTTTTGCTCTGTATCAAGGATTAATTTCGCTTTGAGATGGCCAGGTAGAATTAATAATTAAATGATATATTAGTAAATGATTGAATATGAGAATCGTATTTAAATACAATTTTTCTCATGAAAGATATGGAACATGTTTTTTACGAAGAAACAATCTGAATAATTTTAAATATGATTTATCCAACGTATCGATGCTATCTTAACGAGGACTTTAAAATAATTTTTGCTACTAAAAATTTGAGCGTTTTAAATATGCATTAACGCACTTGCATATGCCGCGTGTCACGTGAAAATTTGCATAAACTCAATGCATATGTATATGCTACATGAAACTGTAAAGTATGACGCGCGTCGCCGGGATATTAAAATATTAAGATTCAATCGACAGCTCATTTTCTCGGACGGGCGACATAAAGCGACTTTTAACGAGTTCGCGATTGTCGACACGATGCGCGCAGCTGACGTTGCTTTTGACTGACGAAATTCCGGTAAAACGAGCGAAATTCTAGCGAACGCGTCTTCGCGCGGGCACGTAGAAACGAGTTTCAGAGGAGGAAGCGTATACGTTCCCTCGCCACGAATATCGAATAATCGCCGTGTGTGATAGCCGATACCTTCGCTTGTTGTCGTCATCGCTTTTTGCCTTGAGCAACGCGCGTAACGAGGATAAAAACCGAAAAGTTAATACCTCGTGTGCACTTTGACGCTACATCGTTCAAGGAAAATACGATAAAAAGTAGGATGTAAGCGTGTAAACAAAAGTCCGTTGTAATTTAATGTCAACTGCTTACGTCACAAACGACTCCTCCTTCCCCTCACATCGCAATTATATGCCTTTTCTTGTTCGTATTATGCAAACGCACATGTGCGAATTATTAAATATTTTTGATAACTTATTTTTTTTTAATTATGAATTCCAAACAAAACACAAGCTTTATCTTTCGCTATTCTGCTCCCGCTTTATCAAACGCATTTGTTTTTCTTGTGCTCGAATTATATTGACTCTCGGGTCCGTGAATTTAATAGAGTAGGCTAAAATAAAATTTAAACCGCGCGAATCCTTGCAGAAAAATACTTTCAAATTATTTATCTCGATTTAGGAATATATCCCGAATATTCATTAATGTTAATGACGATGAGTATATTTCTCTCTTTTTTAAATAGAAAAATTTCGTCAAATATATGAGAAATTTATTTTACATATTTTAACAGTCTTCTATTACGTTTCTTTTGTGCTGCGGTTAATGGTAACGATTTTTCATAATATGCCCATTATATTCCGTAATTATGATTATGACAATTTATCGAAGAAATACTCAACATGTTTGAGAAATTGCTAATTGTGTGTCTCGATAATTCAATCGTGGGTCATTTTCGTCGCAAGCCGCTTGACCGACGCGATCATGTTTTTGGGACGTATTTTTTTATCTTATCTCAGGAGCGCGTGCTGCAATTATTATTGAACCAAGTCGTTTCCATGTCACAAATAAGAGCGGGTAAAAAGACGTCGATGTCGTCGCAGGCGCGGTCTCTTGTATCGTCATTTTTAACTACGCGATCGCATTAAGATCCACGAGATCTCGCGGCTCGCGGAGATGCCAAATGGTTGTGCCTAATAGATTCCCGCTGCCAAGGAACGCAGCCAGCTGCGACATATCAATTTATTAATCTGACTTCTCCCTGAGAAACGCTCGATTCGCACGATTTTTCCTAGTCGATAGTCAACTAATTTTCTAGTCTAGACACTTGATTGCGTACGCAAATATTAATTGATAGATTATATCAGTAAATTACTCGCGCGGGATATCGAACACTATTAAACTTTTGACGATCGCTGTCCGGTCGCGTTTGGAGATATAATGCCAATCGATCCTTCACGCAGCATTCACGCGGGGAATCGATCCGTAAGTTATTACGTTGATATTTCCCCGCCGTGCTATTTATAGCCAGAGATATTTGTTTATATTTGTCCTATAAAATACGACGCGATGGTGAAAGCTCTATCGGCAGTCGACGCACGATGCATAGTCGTAATGAAAAGCCGTGTGCCATTAGTCCGCGTGTCGTGGCCGGAAATGGATGGTTGTTTTTTCTTCCCTTTTTTTTTTCCATGAAAATCTCGTGACATTGCTGCCCCGCGACCCGTCACGTGCACGCGCGGCATTTCTGATATCGCCACCGACCGACTGCATGTAAAATGCCGCCATTCTCGTTCTCTCGACGTGCATTTCGCACGAACGAACGCCGTGAAATCCGATTGAACGCGTGCCACGTGTAATGTATCATCTTTCCGTTACGTTCTTGTCTGAAATTTGTGTTCTGTACGGACATCTCGCAGATATTGATTCAGTCTTCCGGGCGGACATACATTACGGGTAGAGAGGTAAATCTTGTTTAAATAATTTCTGAAATATTTGGCGAAATGAAATTGATAGCGTTAGGACGTTAGCTGCGCGGTGCGATGCAACATCACACAGAGGAAAATTAATTCTTCTTAATTAAGCCTGTAATCTTACTTGAAATTTGGAACAAACAACTATTTCTCGAACCACAGTGTAAAATCATTGCTCTTGTCATTCTACTATGCGTGTGGTAGATTTTCACAAATGGAGCGTGAGCGCCGTAATTTGAAGTTTCGTCCTTGGCTCTTCTCGCTTGTTCTGTCTCTCTATCTCTCTTTCCTTTCCACCAGTCTTAACCGAAAACGTCAAGCTCGCCAACTCGCACGGGCAGAAAATCGAAGTATCGACACAGTCCAAGCTCGCGGCGTGTAATTACTCGCGCGCTTAATTACTCCGCCTAGTTTTTTAACAGCGATGTGGCGCGCACGTTCGCGTTTTATTCGCGAAACTCGGAAAAAGAATTCTTCGCGCATCCAGCCGCTTTCCCGCGCGCCTCGACCCTTTCACTTACAAACTCATCAATCTCGCTGTTGGTTTTCCGACACACGGGCCGCGATCCCTCATTTCCAACCGTCTCTTATTCCCTTTCTTCCTCGGCCACTTCTTTCGCGTTATGTAAGCTCGCATTATCATATCTTATACGTATGTCGCGTCATATCGCGTGTTACTGCAGAAAATTCATTGACACTTGTCGATAAACGCAGTCATTTTTTATGTACTTCACGTATCTACGCATTTTAAGCTAAAGTAAAGAATTTTGCCGCAGTTTTTATAATACAATATTTAGCGTAGATCTTTGTAAAGAATTTTCTCCTAGAGTATATTTTTACATAATTTTTTACATTGAAATGCTAATATGAATACTTATTAATTTGAGTGTATTAATACTTGTATTTAATACTGATTATATTGAGTGTATTTTTTTAACTCTGTGTTGTCTTAAATAAAAATTGTGAAAAAACACAGGAATTATACATACATTTCTCTTCGAAAATAATTCTGACGTAATTTGAACATTAATCAACAGTCACACATGGCTTTATGTAGCATTTTATAAATATTTTGAAAGATAGAATGATTCACAGAAATGTTGGATTTCGATGAAATCTCATGTTTGGTACATAATATGTGCGTGCAAATTCTGCTCAACGTTTTGCTATTACGTCATGTGATTTCCACCGAGTGCACGTGTCGGGCGCATATATAAACCTATGTTAATAACGTTACTAACTTCATGATACCGTCATAAGTTAAATATTTTTATCCATTGACCACTAATAGCACACGTTAATGGCGTATGTTGGCTCCGATATTATTTACGAGATTCATAGATTTTCTGTTTGTCATCATTCGATTATCAATTATTCCATCTTGTAATACAATATTTCAAATATTTATTAATATCATTGTTGTATACTAAACGGATTCCAAAATTTCAATTATATATTTTAATATAAATATATTAATAAAATATATATAAATACAATACATATAAATGTTTCAAAGTACAGCTCATTTAATTTCGACATGTGTAAGAATGTGGGTTCTAGTAACGTGGTGCACCTGTGTATCGTATTTTTATGCGTATCGATCAAGCTGTTAACTCGCAATTAATGTCGCACGTCTGTACTGTAGAATTTTCGACATTCCCCGGGAGACTTTAATTTTGCGGTGACGGTGTTTGCATCGTATTTTCTTTGCTTCGTGCATGATTAACTTTCCACGTGCGTACACACACACACGCACATACGCGCACACGTATAGTTTCATTTTTAGATTACACATATTTGATTAAAAATTTATATTTTTAGATTTTTACATAGGTCAACCGAGAAATAAAATGACTATCTAATGATATCTCAAATCATTTCGTAAACACATGTTCACTTGTTTGTTTGTTACACTTTTGGTTAGGATCGACTCCATAAATTTCTTCCTTGTGTCTAACAAAACACGATAACGCATACAATATAATATAGCAGTAGCGTATAAATATATAGCACTGTTGTGTGTGTCCTCGAGAAATTACATTAATATTGCACGTCGCGCCACACATTCGGAATTTTATCGGATGCTATATTTATAACCGACCGGCCCACGACTATTTCTTCCATGAGGTAATTGGATGTCTATACCTTCGGAAAACTCCGCGGTTTATTCGTAAATCGATATATTTCGCGTCTGTGACAGGTGCCGGCTCGTCTGCGTAAATTTGTCATGTCCGTCCGAAGCTCCAAAAATAAGCTTCCTCGTTACTGTTGGGCTCTACTACCCTTTGACTCGATACTATCGCGTTTCTTTAATTAGAGCATCTCTACCAAGATCAAAGTGCATAATTAATATTTGATTACTTGTGTGTTTCTTATACAACGGCAATACATTACTATCTTTTTATTCGACGTGCGCTCGACATTTATCATTAAAACTAATCTGATTTTGTCTCGTTCTTTTAACGTTATTCTTATGTTTTTCATACAAGTAAAATTTTTACGGAAACGTACACATTGACGTGAAGAATGTATACAATTTATCTAATAGAATATCTTACGACAAAGCATTTTCCTTCAACAATTGCAATCCAAGTGTACAAGACAGTTGTCGCACACGTTCAGTCGTTGAGACGAGAGATAGCTCTACCATAAATATCTAGTAAAAATTAATGACGCGAGATAACTTATCATTGTACTTGTATTTCTTAGTCGTATAAAGTATATTAGTCATTATATTGTCTACTTGCCTCACGTTAATGTTCTTATCCTATTGAAAATATTGACATATTATCTACAATTAAGCTAATAAGTCTGACGATCCTTGCGTACGGTATGACGTAAAAGATTTTATTGGTCTTGGCTTTCTGACGGAGAAATTTTCCGTGTCCTTACGATATTAGGTCAACTATTAAAATAGGCTGTCGGCTAGATCCCGCGTCGAGTTTCCGGTCTGCGCAGGCGATTCGAATAAAGGACCCTGACCGCAGAATGCTAACTATATCGCGTGTGCAAATCCCGAGAGCGGGAGAAACGTTACAAGTATGATTGCGTTCGTTGGCGAGTTCGTATTTGCCGCGAACCTACGCAAATGCATACGCAAACGTTCCGTAATTTCAGGTCAGTTATCGTTTTCACCAGTTCCAATTTAATTACAATAGGAGGTTCCGTTACAAAACGGAATACCGTTGTTAACATACGACGGTGACTCGTACATGCGCGCAAATACGATCGTTCGTATAACGAGTAACGTGCGCGCATTTATGCGCGAAATGCAGCTCGTCGTCTTTTTCAAATTGAAATTTGTTTCAATAAACGACGACAATAACGCGCATAAATGGTATTATATAATATTAATGTAATTATGCGCCAACATAACGTGATGTAATATCCCCGTATGCTTGTGTCATTTTTAAATTAAAATCCGCTTTACCAAATATTAATAATGAGTATAATAATATTAATAAAGAGTATAAATAATATTACGCGATATTAATGTATTATCGGTAATGTGCGTATCCACGTGCACGATAGCGGATAAAAACCAGATTAACTCGCTGGCTTTTCATCGTTACGTTGCGCCGGTGAACGTATGCCGTTTCACGCACCGTTGTGTCCGTATACTGACCGTAATAGTACAACGTTAAAATCAGTTATTATCGGCGAGTAAACGTGGCGGCAACATTTAACGCTTAATTATTTTACCGCGGCGTGCAATGTGGCGTGTCAATGCGAAAATGTCCGTCGTTTGCGTGTGCGTCTGTGTGTTTCGTATGACGTAAAAAAAAATTTTTTTTTTTTGAAGGTATAACGTAAAAGTGCGATGGAAAAATCGAAATGTCAAATTTCGAATAACTCTGTCAGCATTGACATTAAGTCTTATACTTGCTCCATTTTTCATTTAGTCTGAAAAAATGTCAGGGACAAATTTGACATGCAAATATCATCGAGAATATGAAAATATTCATAAATCGATTTCTTCTCTAATCTCGATTTTCTATGGGTACTCCCGATTGTCGAAAAAAATGATCTCATCTTAATCGGGTTGTGTATCCGACGATGCACCGGCAACACACTTTTTCGTGTATGAGATTAATATACCTTTCTTTTTTAATTTTCTATTTTCAATTTAGTCCACAGAGTCGCACGCATGCACGCAGGAAGTGATGTGTGTCACGCGGCAGAGATTCACGCTCTGACGGCGACGTGGACGCGAAGTAATTGCAATTAAAATTTGTTTCGCGAAATTGTTTAGCCGCGCCCACGTCGCGCGCGGACGGCGAGAGCTTTTGTCCCACGCTTGTTTCGCCTTTCGCGCAATCCCCCGGCGAATCGCGAAAGTTGCCATTAGGACTTCCGATTCCCCTCTTTTTTTCTCTCTCGATTGTAATTAACGATTCGCGTCCAATAACAACGGTCGGATCACGCGCTGTCGTGATCGAGCGGATTACCGTAAATCGAAACTGTCGAGATGTTGTTTTCGATACATCAAATATAAACGCAATTTTTCTCTACTACGGATAACGCGTAACATAACTCTCATATCTTTGGAAATTTGTTGTTGATTTATGAGACATTTAATTATTGCGTAATATAAATCAATCATTCTTGCATTTACGATTCGTGTCAAGAGTAATTGCTTTAATGTTACTTACAATTAATATCTAAGATAGCTTCAAATATATATATATATAAAGTTTCGTTTACATTTCATCATACACGTTGGTTTATAATGTAGAAAAGCGAATCATAAGACTATAATCCAATTGAGACAACTAGATTTAAATTGCTTTAGCGAAATAAAATTATAATACGACAAATACATTACAGCGTAAACGTGTATATTTTCTTTCCACGTGCGGAATACACAATATAGATATTTAAATGCTAACTGTTGCATTAAACACGAAAAGCTATTCTCTCTCTCTCTCTCTCTTGTCTGATTTGCTGCAGCTTTCCGTGGTCTCTAAAAATCACGATCCGTACATGCATTATGACTGATACTTAAATGTGTGTGACGTGTATAAAGCAAATTCGGGTTTCGGGGTGATTATCGGTAATATTTCCGGTACACCCGGCTGTTAATAATGCTTCTATTATTAATGAACGAACTCGCGCACGAGCGCGGTGTTAACGGTCTACCAGGCGCGGGAGCAATATCGTCACGATGCCCGTAATGCACCGTATGGGACAGGTGACGTGTAATTGTAAACTCGATCAAAAAGGCCGCGGCTGCCAATGCGATCGGCCAATGCCGCCATGTGCCGCGTACGCCGTGTCATATATGCGCCCGTACTATATCTACCCCGCCCGTCACGCGCAGGGATCATTCGGCGAGTTTTCGAAATATTCGAAATCATTAAAAACGCTGTTGACAGAGGGACCCGCCTCGATTCCGGATTTATATCTCGACACCCGGGTTCGACGTCCGACATATCTCGCGTAATAGCCGCCGAAATACGAGCAACGTGATTTGCATTTTAACGTATATAGAAATAAGCTCGCGCCGCATGCAAATCCGGGTTTTTGTTGCCAATTTATTAATACGCGGGGATTCCAGATTCGTTTCGGCGAGAGATGGATTTTTTTTTAGCAGACACATTTTTGCACAATTTCAGGAAGGAAAGCGGAAATAATTCGCGGCGCGCGCGCAGGCGCGCGCGTGAACGTACACCGTTATCGGGGGAATAAATATTTTCTTACATGTGAGACTTGCCAAGATATAGCCATTCTCTATGACAATATGACCGATAATCTTCGCGCTTTTACACGGCGCATGGATACTCACATGTTAGCGGTATCTCAAGGATATCGAACCAGTTCTATGACCGACCGCTACGACGTCTATAAAATTGCTTTACTCACTTTCGTGCGAACAGAAACTTTCTCAGGGACCGTAATACCGATAGTGTGAAACTAATGAGTCGCAATTAGCCCGCGAATAATATCGTTTATTAATACTGTACGATGAATTAGAATATGCCTTGAACATCGAGGAACATTTTACTATTTTATATAAAATTGTAATGGCCTCAATCTCTGTTAGAAATTGAAATTTGCATTATACATATGTTATTAAATCTTCATTTACAAGCTTTAATTTTATTCCCGAAATGAAACGTTATGTATGAAATATTCTTTCGTTACGTTAAAATATAATCGTTTGATTATTTTACATCGCCTTATAATTAATTCGAGATCGCCTTCTCGCTGTATCTCTTTTATATCGCGCGATATTTCTGGCGTGTAACGCGACGAATTTGCGGAACGGGAAGAATAACGTATTAAAATATCTTTTGCCGAGCAACGAGCTTGCGCATGGGGCGTCATAACCCGAAACGTAAAGAACGATACGAGCGATGGCGGAACACGGGCGAGCGACAAGATTTATAAGGCTCTCGCCGGGCCGCCATAAAGCTTGAGAATTCTATTTATTTCGCGCACGCGGGGCCAAATGTGGGCCGGACGCGCGATGAGATAAATTTACGGTCCTTTTTAGGCATCAAATCTGGCGGGTCGACGAAGTTTGGCTTGCAGCCAGCCAGCGGAGGCCTCGGCCACTGCGAGATACACCAACACGCGAACGCGGCATTATGAGGATATTTAATTTGTGCTTCGCGCCGTTATATTTCACTCGGCGTTGATGGAATGGCTTGTTCTCTCACGATTCCCCGTTTCTGCGCGGCCTAGACGTGATTTACCGTGATCTCTATCAAGCCGGCTTCAAAATACGCGTTGATTCTTTTTTTTTTCTTTTTTCTTTCATCTCCATCCCTTTCTCTCCCCTCTTCTCTCACCTTCCGTCTGTTACCTTCTTTTGGATCTCTCTGAACAATCCTATTTTCATCTCCACGTGTCTGCGTCCTATGTTATACGTTGTGATTCATTTTTCATTCGGCAGCGAGAGGATTAGCATCGTACGTCATTGCGAATGGAGGAGATCAATTTACGTTCGTTTATAATTTAGAATATTTTTTATACGGTTCAGGAATTTTCGCGCTTTGATAGATTACGGAGAAAAATGGTGTACTAAATTTTCTCGTTGCTGTATCCATAGTAGGACAAAGGTAGAACTCGCTTTCGGCGAGTGTCCCATGAAATTGCAGGGCTTTTCAGCAGCGTGGTAATTAACGTTTCCGGCAGGATGATGTTGAAAATCCGCGATGTTAAGAATTCCACTACGAATGAATGTTTAACGGCGAGCGGACGGTCGCGTTTACCTCCGCGATTATCCGTGATAATAATTAACGACGCGTATTTTAATAAATCGTTATTATTGTTATTGCGAATGCAGTCGCGATAATCAAGGGAAATCATTACTGAATGCAATCCGGTTATAATAATAAAAGCGCATGTAATAATGATGAGAATAATAAAATAGAACACGAAACACGCGGATCGCACACATAAATGTCCAGGTTATTTTCGTTTAAATTGATTCATATCTGAAGATGAATAAGTGATACAGCTTTTTATATCTTTCAAGATTTCTTCATGTACATTTTGCGATATAAATACTTTAAGTTTAAAAAATATTACATTTTCTCTTTTATTTTATGGTTAAATTTTTTTAATGTTGCAAACAATTTTTGATACGAGATTATACGAAAGAATATTTAAAGTCTTGAAATTTATAGGTATTTATATGTATATGTACGATATCTCTCTGAAAGACATTTCTTTTTTATTTCTTTCAAATATGTTTCACATTTCAGAAATTAATTTGTAGTCTGTATAGATAAACAAACACATGTTTTTGTGAATTGGAATTGAATATTCCCAGTGAACTTATATTTCAACTGAACGGTTAATCAGGTCCATTTTTAATGCGATAGTATATACGCGTAGTCGTTTATAGACGAGTCGAAAATACGTAAAATGGGCGGTGTGGCTATTCGATTGCATTCAGAGAGAATGGCGTGTCGCGGATTTAAAGCGCGCCGTATTAAAATTTCACGCCACCAACGTGTCGGGGACGACTACTAATTTCGCGACGGTACAGAGAGCGGGCGGCGCGGGATTCATTAGTACCAGTAATTTCATTCCGTACTGTAATCCGCGCCTGATTCACCCCGCGCGTACGTACGTATGCGCTATGCGCGCGCCATTATTCTGTTACATAGCTTTGTAAAGATCTCTGCGTCATTCCCACGGGCAAACGGGGAGAGATATATGTATGTATGCACGCGGCGGTGGGGTCGCCCCTCCCTAAACAAGCGCCTCTTATTTTCTGCTCTTGTGCAAGATTATTATTCCGCGGCGATGCAGTGCACAGGCACACGCACGCATACATACGTACGCTTAAATAGCCATTGTTGTGTACCGTCGAAAGGTCGATCGATCGAGAGACATGCGCTTTCATCTTGTAATAATGATGGACCGCGAGCGCCTCTTTATGCGCTATCCTTCATTACGACACGATTGACTGCTCTTTCTCGACTGTATTTTATCTCTCGTTGGAACGCTCTTACCTTCCCGTCTCGCGGATGTCTAACTGATTTCTTAAAATAATTGATACATATGTACAAAGACTTTATCAGCCTTGTTAAAGATACACATATATTTTTTTTAATACTATCATTTTGTTTTGCTAGATATTTCAATTCTTAATCAATTCGAGGATAGATAGCTCTTGCAATTAATTTCCACTCTTAAAATTAATCATAATAAAGACATTATGATTAACGCGTATATTTTTATCAGGTTCATCGTTGCATGTGCTTTTGTATCAAGTCTACAGTAATATTTTGCCGTCTTTTAAATAAACGTGAAAACAACTATGAATAAGCAACGGCGTCGCTTTTGAATGGCGACCGTGAAAGTATTTCAACACAAAAGGAAGACGCGAAAACGCCGAGGCCGAGAGTGATTCAATAAGGATAGCGTGTGCATGAGTTATATGGAAGAGGCAGAACGTGAAAGTCTTGAAAGTTTTGAACGTAACGGCTGTTCGCAGTTGTTTCGCCCGTCAATTAGGCACGCTTCATCGATCGCGTTAATAAACCTGTCCAGCATCGCTTATGTTTAGACGGTCTAATGTTCCGCGTAGAAGCTATCAACAATTCAGACAACTGTACGACATCGATCGATCGATCAATTCGTATTCGAACAAAGTAGTTTTATCTGTTATAGTAATTTTGCCATATTATCAATTAATATTATCAATCATATGGAAAGTGAATTAAACATATTATTTAAACCCAATTTTGCTCATTTTGCAGATATTTTTATAAATAATGATGGCAGGGGTGTATATTAAAAACTGTATACATTATATTAATATAAAAATTAGATTTCATATTTGTTCTGTGGCAAAATTTAAATTAATGCTAATAAAACTTTAAACTAATCTGAAATGTCGAAAATAAAAAACATCCGAGAATTAAATATACACAGAAAATCTGCTTAGAACAATAGTTTCTGATCAAAATGTTATCTTCATATTTTAAATATATATAAATGCATGAAAAAAATTTATATAAGAACGCGAAGCAATTAGTGATAAAAATGTTAGTTGATTTCTTTTTGGTTGAACGTGTGCCATACGTAAAGGATATTTCTGTTATATTTCCATCTTTTGCATTTGTAAAAGAAACGTTCTAGCGTTTCTTTTTTTGCAAGCGCCAGTGAAAGCGACAAACCTCGATTTCTGTGCCAACGTCGAGCAACGTAACGGCGAAAGGCTTAACAGTTCGCAAAAGATCCAACTCGGCGGTGCTTTCGAGGCTTTCGCGTAATGACGTGGGTAATCTATGAAAGCAACGTGGCCACGCGTGAAAAAGTAGGACGTCAAACGGATCGAAATATCGATCACCGAAGAACGATAATGACTGACGATGGATTCGAAAGCGGAAGATGCTGGGCACAACCTTTTCAAACGACTCTCATTTTCTCCGTCCGTGATTACTCCCGCATCATTTGTCCTTGCTCTTCGCGCCACAAAAGCAGCTTTGCCTTTAATCCCCGGTGTAACATAAAGCCCAGCTCAAGACCTCTCGTTCTGTATAATATTAATGTTGCACTTTATATTGCACATCCGTTTTTACATATTCTATCATTATTTATAAAAATATCTTTATAATTAATCTTAACTTTTACATTTAATTTGTTTTTAGTAATCGATTCATGTGCAATTAAAATTTTCATTAAACTTAAAATAAAAGAATTATTAGTAAGTAATTAATTGATTCTCGAAAATAATAATTTCACAAATTAAAATAACAAAGTTTATGTTGACGGACGGAAAGTCATGTGTCTTGTTCAAGATATTTGATCTCTTTGGGATCGATGAGAAAGATGTTGTTTGTCATTTGTCATTATTGATCAATTTGCAGTTTTTAAATTTATAAGCGATTCTAATGGCGCGTAGTCAGTTCGAAGCAGTCAATAAAAAAAAGTCGAAAGAAAGCGTGGAGACAACGTGTCGATCGCAACAGAGAGAAGCGCGACGTGCAGGAAAAGCGAAAAAGTAAAGAGACCATTCACATAAAAGTTTTACGAACCGTCGTGGCACCGCCTCGTTGCATCTGTTCGCGCTTTATTCGGCTGTATACGCTATTTCGGACTCGTCTACATCGCGCAGCTTACATCCCGCGTGTAAATTAACTCCCAAATCGTAAAAGGAGCCGGCGCAGCAATGACTCTGCCGCTCTCTTTCTACCGAGCTCTCCTCTGTTATCTGGCTCCTTGTTCCTTTTAATGACACGCCGCTCTTCTCCAGAAGTATGATCTCCTGGGACCGATGTTTATGGACCGGCAACCTTTTTTAGACGTATACGACAAATAAAACGTCTCGCCTAACGAATTTGCTGAGATCGCTGTGACGGCAAATTGCGTAGTTCAGTACTTTTTTTTATTATTAGTGAATGGCCGTCGAGAGAGAGCCAAAAACGTGAAAACTAACTCTTTTACTCCTGGCTTCAGGCTAAATTCTTTTCTTATGTTAATTATAAAGATGATAAATCGCATTTTTTATGTTCATGACAGGAAAACAGATCAACTACATCCTCGGCAGGAACATTTGTAATACACAAATATTACAATTTTAAAATTATACCATTTCGGATTTTAAGTGTAAAAATTTAAGAATTAAAATGTTATTCAGGAATATTAAAAAAAATTACAGAGGTATCTTTTTTTGAATACTTAACAGAATAATTCCTGAAGAATAAATCATTTTATCCGTAAATAGGAACGCGGGTTGTTTCATGTTTTTTTTTTTCTATGCGGTACTCTCGCGAGTTTCGTGCGATGCCAAACGAATCGGCTACCAGGTATAAATTTTAGTTGCCTTCACGTGTGTTTTGTCTGTGGTCACGCAGCCCGGGGACGCACGGTAGAGCGATTGTTATTAATTCTGTCTCCTGGGTGCCACTAATATTCATTTGGTCGGTGGATAGGGACGTACCAAGAGCCGCCGATACCACTCGAGTCCCCGGAAAACGGAGTATCTACAACGGGCGAATAACTCAATATCGACGTCGGTTGATACCGTTGGGACGAGACCCGTGACCGCTTCCGTGCGTATTTCCTCTATTTTTTCCCTGTCTCGCCTATTCTCACTTTTCGCGGATGTAGCGTCGAATATAGCGCGGATTTAAATTCAGCCCATTGACTCTCGACTTTCTCGCGGCGACTATTACTGATTGAAGTCGAAAACCGTGGCCATTTTTATCGAATTTCCGGGAAAGCACGAACGATGGTTCCCATTCTGTATCTTTATATTGAAGATTAGTTAGAAGATATTTAATGTATTATTTAATTCTCATTCACGTACACACTCTTTCTATATATATATATATATTTTTCTATATATATATATATATATATTTCTAATGTTATTTAAATGTATTTTGGAGATTTATAATTTTAATAGAAATTGAAAAATTTGTTTTAACATATGTTGGATCAATTGTATTCGTTATCTTAATTAAGAACGATTGTCTTGTCAGTTATAATTGACAATCGATATTTCCGGCATGTACGTTCAAGTTTAATTTCCTACCGAGAATGTAGTTTGCTTTCATGCCGCGAACATTCGGAACGCGACTCATGTCGTCTTTGTAACTAACAAGGGAAGTGCGAATATCTCCTCCGCGAGTGACAAACGCGAAATTGTTCTCGCCGCGAAATCTCTCGTAATATGTTACCGGTCTCCGGAATACAAGTTCCATCAGGATATGCTCTCGGTAAATAATTCCGCGCATCGGAAATTTCTATCGTACTATCCGTCGCGTCCCTATTTTTATCTTCGCATATTCTTCCGTGCTCTCGAGAGATAATCTCTCCTGAATACGTACCTCGGAGCAAGCACAGCGATTTAAAATGACGGGAGGGAGGAAGAGGAAAAGAGAGAGAGAGAGAGAGAGAGAGAGAGAGAGAGAGAGAGAGAAGAACAGGCTAAAGACTTCGTCCAAATCATCCTACTCGTATTTTTCTTCGTGAAATACGTTCCGCGGCGAAGGATTTACCTGATGCCATCCCTCCCGCAGCGACGTACATAAACCTCGAGAAATTAATCCCTCAGGATAAGACAGTATGACGGAGCGAGCGTGGAGGCAAGATGGAAAGGGTCCTCTTTCCTTTTTTTTTCCCTTTCTACGCGCGAGAAGCAACCCGATGTCTCGCGCTTGCTGAGCAACGATTAACCCAAAAAGTATACGACTCCCGCGCCCTTTACTTTTCGCGATTTCTTTCAGTCTCCGAACTTCCATCGCTCTTTTATTCCACATTTTATTTACAATCTTTCTTATCTATCTTTTACCTATTTTCACTTTTTGAGAGAACGAAATTGTTTCTAAATATTTAGAAATTAGTGACATTTGACACGTGTTACATTATATTTGCTATCTTTCATCATCACTCGTCACATAATATTTTAATAGTGCGTGGATTACTTAATCATAACAAAAATTCAAATAAACTGTAAAAGAAATTAAAATATAATGTTTCCCAATATATTTGAAAAACATAAATTTTATGTGAAATATACGTATTATTATCGAACGATCGATAACTTGTCATTTATAAACCATTCGAGATTTTCATCTCGTTCTCTTTTGTAATGAAAAAATGATGAACGAATTGCATTTATGTTGGTAAAAAATTTAGAGGGTGGTACAAAATGCTTTGAAAAATTTAGAAATTATTTTCGGATTACGAAAGCGTATGTGATACGGGAATTGTTCACCAAAATGATTTAATGACAAGCCATTGTACGACAATGATACGTATATTTCTCAAGATTTATATTTTTCAAATGTTTTGTGTAGGCAATATTAAATTTTAATTGTCTCTCTTTGTCTAATCTTATCTCAAAATCTATATTTTGTATTTATTTTTATTTTATAATATTTTATTCTCTGTTGTTGAGCATCGTATGATGGTCATTTTAATTTAAGAAATAATCTGTAAAAATTGTTTCGAATATATGAAATATTCATATCAAGTTAAAAATATACCACAGATAAGAACATGCATTTCGTAGATCTATTCCTTAAAAAATGGATGAGTTAATTAATAAATTAAAATATGTATACATCTAATCTTGGAATATATTATCGTTTATCGATTTATTTTGCGTGTAAAGATGCATACATATAAAGCTTATAAAATAGAGTTCATTATAGATGCATTATTCACCGGTTTTGTCATTTATTGGTACATTTTACTGCCTTATTATGTGAATGAAATATTAATGACGGGATAAACCACTTGCCTAAAATTCGTAGGACAGAGTGGCAAGCATAAATAAATAATACAAGAGAATATCGACTGATACAACAAGTGTGATGAAAAGTGACAATGATCATTTTTAGAATAAATTTCAGATAGTTTAAATAGTTTCCAAATTTGATAAAAATAATTATATATTTTAATAGACTTTTAAATTTATAAAAAGAACGTAATTATCAAAAAGTATTTTTGAAGGTATTATTTTGATCGCGCGAGTCGTATACTTAGAGATTCACTATCCTTTCATGTACAATGTAAAGAGAGAGTCCCTATTGTTTTGAGAAATTGTCATCCGTGTGTTTCCTCTTTTCGTTTCCTCCGGCGATGGAAGGAAGCAATGTCAGCAACCCTATCCAACCCATCAGCCATTGAAACCGTTTGAGTTCAGCTGCCTCGTACCTACCCCCCCCTATCCATTCCCTCGCCGATTTTTCTTTCCGCTATCGATAGATATATCTGCGGTCCATGCTATCTCCGATACAACCTCCCCCATCTCGAAGGGTATACGCCACCAACTATCGGTGGTACTCGCGTATTTTTCGACCGACCAATAACATCCGGCTTTACTTCCTCGCCACCGCCATTCCGAAGTACTTGAAACTACGTTGTTACGGACAGGCGTACGTTATTTCCGCGCTTGCTTACCGTTTCCGATCCGCAATTCTCTTTTCCGCTTTCTCATATGCCGCAACGTGCAGGATTTGTGGGAGTTTTACTTACCTCTTGTGTGCGCGAGACGAGAGAGGAGAATGTACGTAAGAATACGTGTGTATGTGTCGCGGGGGATTTGGAGTGTACGTTCTTGGCGCAATCTACGATAGGCTGCGCGAAAATTGCGGGCGAGAATTGCGAGAGAGAGAGAGAGCGTGGAGGGGCAAACAGAGGAGAAAGAAACATAGGAAGCTGTGCAAAAATGCGGGAGACAAGAATCCTCCCCGCGAGTCACGATCCATTCCGAGTCGCTGGACAGTCCGATCACGTGTTTCGCTCGGGAATAAAAATAAAGCGAATACTTATTTTCGCTGTTGTCCAGGGGCGTCGTATTTGCATTGGCGAAAATCCCGTTTGTACGTGCATACCGTACGGTAACCTTCGACGAACCCGAGAGATTTCTCGTAGGGAAAGAACGCTCGACTGCTTCTTTCCGCGGTTCCGCTAGTTACAGACGGCGTTGGAAGAAGCGAGAAAAAGATTCGTGCCGTTTTTTGCGACGAACGTGAGTTACTTTTTCCTATTCTTGCGATCTACGTCTCTTTATCGCGATTCGTTGATCGAAACCGTTTTGTTTTTCGAGTAGCAAGTCTTGTTCGGTAGTTGCAAATTACTAATTGAATCTATCAAGACAAATATTTTTCAAGGACGATGCATTTTAATGATGCCATCAGTTAAAATAATTATTATTACTCAATCTTAAAATTTATATTTACTATTAAAATTTCAATGTAACATTTATTCCAATTATACACCGAAAAATAATTCTGGTTAAAAACGGAAATTTTGGTTATTATAAGTTATAAAGTACTAAGTTCTGTTATAATAATCAGAATACATGCACATACAATTGACATTACAATTATTCCAATTAAATCTGTAAATTTGTCTTTCTTCTCGTAACGGCGCGGCTTAAACAATCTCGCTATAATTCGACTGTGTCGCACTACACCTGCGTACATGTACCTGCGTATGTCGTGCTCGTGTGTATACACTTGTACACACGTTTCGAGGTTCTTTGTGCGTAGGGTCGCGTCCGCGTTGGCAACAGCGAGAATCTAAAGGGAATAATGAATCCACGTAGCGACGTCGGTTCGCTCGTGTGCTTCGAAGGTCTTTTGCTGCCATTGGACGCGGAAGGGAGAAAAGGGAGCCCGGAGAGAAGAAGCCTTAAGCTTTTCCCCAGCAGCGAGGAAACTTCGATAATCCTCGTCGTTTACGCTCACGTACATAGGTGCACGTTTCGCAGGAGTCCCTTTCCTCCTTTCGCCCTTCCCCCTTCTCCGCTCCTTCGTTATCGTCGTCGTCGTAATTGGGGGACAAGGCATCGCCAGGTCGATAACGGGGCACGTAAGTTAAAACACGCGATAAAATCACCGCGTTATTTGCTTGCTGGGCGCCGTGACCTTTTAGATCTTACTGTAAGAAGATAGCATTTAACTTTTTGCATTTTGATTGGCGGCCATAAATCTTCGGCGTTTCGATTTGGACAGATTTATTTCCGCGTCACTCGTGGCTTTCCACGTACGTGAATAATGTATGAATAAGTTTATTATACGCGGAAATGGTGGAAAGTGTGTGTTCATAAATATTTAAGGTGCTTACGTTCAATGTAAAAGCTGACGTTAGCACGATTTGCTGTATCTGGTAGATTCAACTGTGAGGGTCTTTTACACGAGAATACATACGTTGACATTTCATATACAATGTCTTGCCGTATGTAGGAGGGATTTGTAGGAGGGTGATAAGATAAAAATGAATATCGATTGCAATAATATTAGTTTGTAGAAATGTGTGCAAGTTGTATATTGATGTTATACTTGTTAACATAATTGAACATTCTATATTTTTCCTGCGTGCAATATCTCATATATATATATATATATATATATATATATATAAATATTTAAAATTTATAAAAAATTTGAAGAGATCTAGAAGAAATTTTTGCTATTCTAAAAGATTCCAGCGATATCCCTCGCGTCATATTCTTTACGAATTCGAATGTAAAATGTAACAAAGGAATTTACAAAGTTGTACTCCCGTGGCGGGCCATGGTATTGGAGGTGGACACGATATAGCGGAACTTTAAAATTCACCCCGGCGACTTTAGCTACGTTCCGACGAAAGTTTTATAATCCCGCTTTCCTGCGACCACGTAGGTGAGCTCATGTCGCTCCGGTCGAGGTATATAAGTCGAAAAAGGGGTTGCACACGGCGACAGGGGTTAAGAGACGCGGTGCTGAAGTTGTCACACGAAAGAGGATGAGAGAGAGAGGTCGAGCAAGAAAAATAAGAACAAGACGGTCACGGAGCCGAATTACACGACACGAAACGAACGGTGCAGCTGAACTTGTAATCAAGAAAAAGGAAAAGGCCAGCGAAGAACGAGGGTAAAGATCTACTTTTGTGGCTGTGGGTGGAGGAAAGAGAGAAGGGAAGATGTAATTTTGGGAAAAAATTCATTTTTTTTAATTTGTGTTTTTCTACGAAACGTTATTCGTTCTGTCTCTTTTTCTCAAGATTTATCAATTAAAATTTTACATGTAAACGTAACCCGGAAATAACGCAGTTTATCGTAATCAAATTGGGAAATATTATTATATGCGATAAGAGAGAAAAAAATCGTTTCGAGCGCGAAATTAGATACAGTACGCCGGCCATCAAGGAAGGGCCGACTTACACTTGTAAATCACACTTGACTAGGCACCAATCGCGTAAACTCTCGGTGCAAGACAGCGGGAGAGCAAGCGGGGGGGTTGAGTGCTTTCGGTTGGCAGGCAGGAATCGCTGAATCGAACACAATTTCTCTGCGGGCGTTCGGGACGTGGAGAGTGAGCGTAGTAATCTGAGATCGCTTAAACGCTTTGCCGGCGCGCAGCACGATAATTGATTGCGCGACTCCTGATTAGGGTTTCCGATCATTTGACACCCGCTCTGTCTGCAATTCGCGCCAGGGTGGTACCCTGTCTCGCTTCCGTTCGCACTCGAGTAGAAGAGCGTATAGCGGAGGAATATCTAAATTGCTTCAAAATCGGTCATTTTCCTTCCTTTATCTCACAGTCGAATCATACATACAAGAAGTCTGTTCATATCAAATTTGTAATAATTTTAATATTTTTATCATACAAGTGCAAAAATATATAGATTAAAAGCGTTATATTTAGCAAACGTTATCTTTAAAACTCTTTTTTCTGCAGTATAATTTATGTCATTTCATAAAAGAAGTTAATGAATAAGAAAAGATAACTTTCATTCCTATTCATTCATTCGTATTTTCTTTCAGAATAATTTTATATATATTTTACATCAGTTTCTTTATAAATAATATTAAAATCGTTTCAAACATTTAAATAATTAATTAATAATATCTAGATTATGTCGACGATAAACATCAATTATTCGTATTGATGTTATAATTATCTCGGCTTCACGCAGCCCTGTTACATGTAGGTACGTGCATTTTTAACGCGAGAGCGTACTTGGATCAGCGCGGAATATATGCGTGCGCGCGAGAAAAGCGAGAGATATTTTTGTAATCCACACACGTCCGGAACTCGTAAGCGCTGTCCAATTTTTCGGTACGGTCAAGTTGGCGAGGACTCCTTCAATTCCTGCTCGTTTCATCTCGCACCCTCATTGCAGGTTCCCCGTTTCCGTTCCCGTTCCCGCGTCTTCAACGTTTTCCGTATCCCGAGGAACTAGCAGCAGCACCACCTTCACCACCGAGGAAACGCGCGCGAGCGATCGTTACCGAGCCAGAAAGTTTCGCGGATCGATCCCACGTGCAGGCTGAATTGCTCTCCGCCAACCCTCTCCCCCTTTTAGTCTCCCCCTTTTAGTCTCTTTCGCCTGCAATCCCTCTCATTCTTCTTCCTGGCCGCGCTTTGTTAAGGTGTGCGTCTCGAGACGTTTATCGTGCGGCACACGATACAGAGATACACATTCTTACTCTCTCTAACTAAACCGTCGTACTTCTTCAGTATCACTGGCCTTACGTAATTTCCGCCTTCTCTCGTCTTTTCTATTTTTCTTTTAACTGTGCCTTTATTTCGTGTCTTGTTACTTTTTCCGTAAACTCTCGATCGATTATAGCTTGCAGGAAATAAGATTTTAAATGTCTTGATGAAAGTTTGGAGGCTTTAGTTCTTGTTTTTTTTTTATAAGTCTCTCTCTTTCTCTGTCTCTCTCTCTCTCTCTCTCTCTCTATCGCGCGTATGTAATGGAGAAAAATTTCGTTATTTTAAAGTTCATTTTCAAAGTAATTTTTCTCTTTGAATAATATTCTCCCTTTATTCTTTTTATTTTGATATTCTGCGAACGGGGAGAAATTGGGAGAAATTTATCGTTCGCTTGTTCACCGTTGCGCCGTTGTTTACTCGAAAAACATCGCGTTACACACCGTGACCCAGTTTCGTACTAAAGAGGAGCGAAGGGAATGTTAAGTACAGTTGTCTTAAAATTATCCCGTGCTAGCGTAGCGAAGTGCATACGTTTCGAGTTCGTGTAGCGCGCGTTTCGAGTTACTTGAAACTCACCTTTCGCCATTTTATTCAAAACTGTGTTCGTCTTTGTAAGATCACTATTATCTGATTGTCTTGACGTGAATCAGTACTGAGTTTCCATCAGAAATGACTTTCGACACATTGTTCTACATAGATCTACGCAGTGACACTTTACATAAATTCAACGAATAAATGATCTTTCTCTCTCTCTCTCTCTCTCTCTCTCTCACTCAGAAATAAATATAAAAATTAAATTAATGATATTTACAAGTACTTTTCCACGATGAGAAATAATATTACCGCCTCTATATTCCAAATAACGTTTTTAATGATCATTTAATATTTGTAGCAGGCAACAGTGCGGAAAATTCGATGGAATCGAGAGGCGTGAATATCCGCGCGGCTGTAAATGGTGTTAATGGTCAGAGAAATTTTCGATATTATCGTTCAGCCACTCTCGTACGATTCACCGAAAATTCCCGTTGACGTCCGAAAGAATAATTTGCACCGAAAGCTAACTTAAATAAATTTATTGCCGATTTATTCCAATATATTAATGCAAAATTACTGCTGACGTTGAGCGTTAATTTTACGTTAGTTTATCATTAACGTTGAATTGTTATACTTGTTTTTATAACTGTTAAATAAACTGAAGAGATTTTACATAATTGTCAATTAAAACGAATATTTGCTAATAATAGGTGTCATTCGCTAATTTAATATTTAGTTTTATTTAATTTAGTACTTTCAAATAATAACGCTTTTTATTGAAAAATTTCAAATTATGCGAAATTTCAAATCGTAATTTGCCAGAAGTCAATTACGTGACTCGAATATTTGGAAAAAATTGAATTATTTAACAATTCCGAATAATGTATCTACTCTGACAGGATTCGTGTCGGTTATAATCGAAGGTGATATCGTGCCAAATTAATTTTTTTTGCCGTCGCTGTCGTTACGCGCCGCGCGCAAACACACCACACCCGATGGTTTTTCGAGAGCCATTCGCGAGGCAATCGTCGAATCGTTTTGCGGAACCAGCCGGAATATCGCGGGGCATACGCGTTTAATCGAATCGTAAATCCATTCCTCTCCTCCGTTCGCGCGGAACAGCTCGAAAATTGCATGCAAATGCAGAAATATTCCGGCGAGAGCGCGCGCGCCCCGTGATTTCTTATCGATTCCCGACGAGCGCTTTTCCTCTCCTACCTTTTCTGCTCTCCGATCCTTCGTCGTTCGCACGCTTTTCCATTTTCTGACTCTTTTAGTGTGTTTTCGACTACCTGTTCTTTCTTTCTTTCTCTCTCTCTCTCTCTCTCTCTCTCTCTTTCTTTTTATTGATCAGACTTTCCGAAACGTTATAAAGTGGGGTCGCGAAACGAAATTTTGATCACGTTATAGTTTATTTTCTTTTCTCTGATTTCGAAACAGAGTTCTTCGAGATCCATGTGTGTGTCGATGATGTTCGGAAGTATCGGTCCAGCGCAGATGTAGGTCAAACTTCACCATCGTCGGTCAGAAACTTTTCGTCGACTTAATAGAAATACAGTGTGCGAAAGTCGTATATCGATTTGTGCTCGTATACGAGATTTCGTTCGTTCGTGTATCGACGATCAATTAAGAAAAGTCGTTCAGGAAAATGTGAAAGCTTTAAAAGCCTTTTAAATTAAATAAAAGCCATTGTATTTAGCCAAAGTATTCAGCCAAATAAATTTGTGACTGCTTGCTTTTTGAGAGTGACGGTCAAATTAATTGCACTGCGAAAAAGAGGAAAGGAGGAATGTAAGGATTTCTGGTTACGGTTACTTATGGCACGTACGTTTGTACCATTGTTGCATGGATACAAAATACCACACATAGCAACAATCCATTTGAAGTTCACTCAATTAAATTAGCGTGTAACGCGGTAACGTTAACAAAGATATCCTTACAATATAATTTTTTTGTTGAGTTTTATACTATCGAACTAATATATCTAATGCAGTCTATCTTAATTTTTGTAAATGGCTTATAAATGTTATGGAAAAATTATATATATTCTTCCTTGAAGGTAATATACAAATATACTTTGACACATCTCGCTATTATAACTTACTTTTTTAAAACTATAAATAATATTTTAAGACATTTTGTATAGGTTTTTTAACAATCTCATTAAACAATCAATTAAACGCTCAGACTCAGCCTTTTTTTCTTAGAATGGATTGACGTGCTTTCATCTATTATTATTATATATCATATAGCAACTCCGTTTATTGGAGTATGCTTCCTGCGACGACGTATTAGAATCAAGAGTCTGTCGAGCGTGTAATGGCATGCAATTTTCGTGATTGGCAGATGGAAGCCTCGCGTAATGGCTTTTGTATTGGGCGCGATTCCTTTCTTTCTCTTTGCGTTTGGTCAGAGAGGCGTCGAGCCAGCGGTGGCAATCCTACGGGTGTGATCCGTCTATGTCCCTGGCATCGACAAGCTTTCACAAACCCGCACTATTCCTCGGAGATTTAGGAGGGACATTTCGGGAAGAGAGAGCGCGCGCGTGAGAGACGTCTGCGTGGAAAAATGTCGGCTGCGAGACACGCCGATAATGCGACGTGCGATTTGTTTCCGCCGAGCGGAATGACAGCGTATCAAAAAGACTGACTTGCGATATTTTCATCGAAACGCGTAACATTTCTTCGTCAATACATAACTCGCAGATATATTGCTTCATTTCGTTACAAAAGCAAGGGCATTATCAGTTTATTCGTGCGTACACATGATGACAGGCTGAGAAAACTTGCATGATTTTACATCAAATGGAGTTAAACTTATTAATTAATTGTTTTATGCTGCAGCAAATTTAATTCAAAATTATATTTTAAATTTGGAAAATAATTGTGATGAAAATATTTAAGTGGAATTACATTACAAATAATGTTATGATAATTGAAAACATTCAATTATTAATATTTTAAAGGAAAATTATTATTTAAAATTGCTGTACATATATGTATGTATTATAACACATAATGACTAAAGCAGGAAAGATTTTGATCAGGATTAAAAGTTGAGGACGAGACTATTCGCGTAATACCGGTTTTTAATTTTATATGACGTTAGAGTTTTAAGTTCTTACTACGATTTGATGAAAATTGTTCTTAATGACCGAATCATTAACAAGAAGATAAAAAGACTTATGATATTAAAATTAAATACGCATTAGACGTGGTCGCTACTATATAATTTGAAAAGAAGAATGTTCATGGATAAAAATGACTTTAAATTTAACTGTTATGATTATAATTAAGCTATTATTAACTTATAGCGCTATAACTGCCGAGAATATCTTAATTATTGCCGACCTTCTGTACGTATTTGCGTTATTCTAAGAACCGGTTGTATCGCGAGAGAAAAATCTCATATTTTTATTATCTTCACTTCTTCATATCCTTTATTTTCCTTTGTTTCTTATTATGATTGATTATTTAAGAATTCATTTTATTATCAGTATTTATAACTTATTCCGTGATTTTTTGAAATCGGTATCGGCTTTATCAAGATCGAAATTTAGTTTGCATAAAAGTATAGAAGAATAAAAGATATATCGGATATCTGTACCGGTTATATCACAGGAGATATTTTCTACTGGGGATTTACGTTTCTCAATGTTATTGATGCTAGACGTGATGGAAAAGAATGGAAATCGATAGTTACAGCACCGTGAACCGAGAGATAACATTCTCGCTGCGCTAATGCGCACGAAGATGGTAGCATAACCATTAATGGATAAATGGCCCGGCGGGCAAAGGAGAGTAGAGAGGTCAATAGTTCGGAGCGATTCGTATTTTCTATGTTAATGCACGGACATAAACTACAGCCCGTACTAGACACGATGTTTCTCTCAGCTGGCTTCTCCGGGTGGAACAGCTGTAACCAATGTCGAAATCGATTACCGTGAGCATAAATTTATGAAAATATACGTCTGCGATGTCGTGTGAAAAAAAAATATCTCCAAAGCACCGTCTCTCCCCGATATTCATCGCGTAACATCCTTGTTTTGGTGGCGACATAATACGAAGTTTGACGTCTCTGAGTTATTGATGCGATTCACTTTTCTCTTTTCGCATCTTTTCCATTATACCTATAAAATTGTTTTTTAGCAATCGGCCAACTTTACTAAACTTGCTATGCTATGCCATTATAAAAATGCATTTTAGCTATTGTTTATCGTGTATATTTTTCGCGATGCATTATCACGTAAAGAACGAAGATAGTTAATCAAACCATTCGTTAGTCGAATAGAGATAAGCAGGAAATGTGATACTGACATAACGACTGTATTATTCTTCCAGTTAATCATCGTACCTCGTCATTCGTGTAAAGCAAAGTTCGTTAATTCTCATCGCGTATTTCGATTTCGCCCGGCCTTAGAATTCATCTTCCAATTCTCGCTATATTCCACGGCTACTCTTCAATTTACATCCTCTTTATCGGAGCTAACTTCCTACCGCGTAACATTATATCCACCGACGTTGCTGGTTAAACTTTTTATACGTTTACGAGATTAAACTTTGGCCCCGTGGGTACAAAGAGCCTGCGCGTTCCTCCTTCCTATTTTTCCTCTGGGTTGTCTTCTCTCTCTCTCTCTCTTTTATTTTCTCTCTATTTGCCTATCTATTTATCTCGTTCTAGTGCAGTTTTCACGTGGTTGATTAGCAGACCGAGACGCTTATTATAAGCGTCGACCAAACGAGTTCTTAAGACTGCATTATTGTCTGTCTTTTTTTCTCAGTTATACAATGTGAGGAATAGGATAGCGTACAGACTATCGTATATGTAATTGCATTCTCTTTCCAAGTTTTCTTGGAAAATTTCTGGAATATTGTCTAATTAGCATACATATTCGAATTTTGTATTTTTGTAATTATGTATTATAGTTATCACGTTTTTGTAATACACGTTATATATAGGTTTCAAAAGAGAATTTTGAACTATTTAGCAGCATTAGATGTAAAATATGTCAATAATAAATATATATTTAATTTTTTTTAACTTATTTAACTGAAATTTTTTTCTTAAAGTGTTAAAGAAGTAATAATTTGTGTTTTAATTTTATTGATTAAAAGTAATAAATTTTTAAATAATATTCGATCTGTTGCATTGTATTTTCTACAATTTAAGTATCAATAATACGACACGTTTATGAAAATGTGTTACATATAATTATATATCACATAGAATTAAATGTTCAACAATAATTGTAATATGTGATCATACTTTGAAGACAGACTCATATCTTTCTACCAACAAATTATGACGTCGAGGTCCGGAATATCTCACGCGGGGATTGGGTTTCGTTTAAATTCACCCTCGATGGGCCGCCGGCCGCAGGCTCCGAGAGTCCCTGAGGAGAGAAAAACGAGCGAAGGAGAGGTCCTCGGTTCTTAACCCAATTCCGGAGATAAATGCTAAGTAGAGGCGGAGATTTCTGAGATACGAGAATCCGGTTCGGTGATGCCTTAGGGTGAGGGCGACGTCGTGTCCCTTAAATTTCATGCTCGTTACTTTGCGCACATAGCTTAGTGCGTATAAGGAAGATAACGGGCATATATATATATATATATATATATATATATATATATATATATATATATATATATATATATATATATATATATATATATATATATATAGTGAATGCACCATCCCAACGTGCAGAAGTTATAACTTTTGGAATTTCAAAATTCTAACAGTTGTTCCAGGTTGTTCCAGACTTGTTCTAAATTGTTCCAAAAGATAAAATTTCCATAATAAAAATTTTCAGAAAAAATTGAAAAAAACGATTTTTAGACCTGGCACCCCATTTTTCGAAAATCGAACTTTTCAAGGTTGTTCCAGATTGTTCTAGTTGTTCCGAACATTGTTCCAAAGTATTAATTCTTAAAATATAGAATTTAAAAAGATATAATAAAAAAATAGTATAAACGCAAAAATAGTATTTTTATGTTTTTCAATCGATAACGGCGCGTCAGCGTCACTAAACCGTAGAATAATAACAAATATGTATAGAACAACCCGGAACAACTCACACTTTTGCCAGAACAAGGTTTTAAAGGGCACTTTACTCTTGGAGATATACAATGTTTTTATGTTTTTCAATCGATAACGGCGCGTCAGCGACACCAAAGTGTAGAACAATAACAAATATGCATAGAACAACTCGGAACAACTCACACTTTTGCCAGAACAAGGTTTTAAAGGGCACTTTACTCTTGGAGATATACAATGTTTTTATGTTTTTCAATCGATAACGGCGCGTCAGCGACACCAAAGTGTAGAACAATAACAAATATGCATAGAACAACCCGGAACAACTCATGTTTTTGCCAGAACAAGGTTTTAAAGGGCATTTTACTCTTGGAGATATACAATGTTTTTACGTTTTTCAATCGATAACGGCGCGTCAGCGACACCAAAGTGTAGAACAATAACAAATATGCATAGAACAACTCGGAACAACTCACACTTTTGCCAGAACAAGGTTTTAAAGGGCACTTTACTCTTGGAGATATACAATGTTTTTATGTTTTTCAATTGATAACGGCGCGTCAGCGACACCAAAGTGTAGAACAAAAACAAATATGCATAGAATAACCCGGAACAACTCACGCTTTTGCCAGAACAAGGTTTTAAAGGGCACTTTACTCTTGGAGATATACAATGTTTTTATGTTTTTCAATCGATAACGGCGCGTCAGCGACACTTTATGTTTTTCAATTGATAACGGCGCGTCAGCGACACCAAAGTGTAGAACAATAACAAATATGCATAGAACAACCCGGAACAACTCACGCTTTTGCCAGAACAAGGTTTTAAAGGGCACTTTACTCTTGGAGATATCCAATGTTTTTATGTTTTTCGATCGATAATGGCGCGTCAGCGACACCAAAGTATAGAACAATAACAAATATGCATAGAACAATCCGGAACAACTCACACTTTTGCCAGAACAAGGTTTTAAAGAGCACTTTACTCTTGGAGATACACAATGTTTTTATGTTTTTCGATCGATAACGGCGCGTCAGCGACACCAAAATGTAGAACAATAACAAATATGCATAGAACAACCCGGAACAACTCACATTCTTGATAGAACACGTTTTCAAAGGGCACTTTACTCTTGGAGATATACAATGCTTTTATGTTTTTCAATCGATAACGGCGCGTCAGCGACACCAAAGTATAGAACAATAACAAATATGCATAGAATAACCCGGAACAACTCACATTTTTGCCAGAACAAGGTTTTAAATGGCACTTTACTCTTGGAGATATACAATGTTTTTATGTTTTTCGATCGATAACGGCGCGTCAGCGACACCAAAGTATAGAACAATAACAAATATGCATAGAACAACCCGGAACAACTCACACTTTTGCCAGAACAAGGTTTTAAATGGCACTTTACTCTTGGAGATACACAATATTTTTGTTTCTCGATCGATAACGGCGCGTCAGCGACACCAAAGTGTAGAACAATAACAAATATGCATAGAACAACTCGGAACAACTCACACTTTTTTGCCAGAACAAGGTTTTGAAGGGCACTTTACTCTTGGAGATATACAATGTTTTTATGTTTTTCAATCGATAACGGCGCGTCAGCGACACCAAAGTGTAGAACAATAACAAATATGCATAGAACAACCCGGTACAACTCACACTTTTGCCAGAACAAGGTTTTAAATGGCACTTTACTCTTGGAGATACACAATATTTTTGTTTCTCGATCGATAACGGCGCGTCAGCGACACCAAAGTGTAGAACAATAACAAATATGGATAGAACAACCCGGAACAACTCACATTCTTGCCAGAACACATTTTCAAAGGGTACTTTACTCTTGGAGATATACAATATTTTTATGTTTTTTGATCGATAACGGCGCGTCAGCGACACCAGAGTGTAGAACAATAACGAATATTCATAGACCAAACCAGAACAACTCACATTTTTTCCAGAACAAATTGTTAAAGGGGGCACTTTACTCTTGGAGATATACAATGTTTTTATGTTTTTCGATCGATAACGGCGCGTCAGCGACACCAGAGTGTAGAACAATAACGAATATTTATAGACCAAACCAGAACAACTCACATTTTTTCCAGAACAAATTGTTAAAGGGGCACTTTACTTTGGAGATATAAAATGTTTTATGTTTTTCGATCGATAACGTCACGTCAGCGACACCAAAGTATAGAACAATAACAAATATGCATAGAACAACCCGAACAACTCACATTCTTGCCAGAACACATTCTCAAAGGGTACTTTTACTTGAGATATACAATGTTTTTCGATCGATAACGTCGTGTCAGCGACACCAAAGTATAGGACAATAACAAATATGCATAGAACAACCCGGAACAACTCACATTTTTGCCAGAACAAGGTTTTAAATGGCACTTTACTCTTGGAGATATACAATGTTTATGTTTCTCGATCGATAACGTCACGTCAGCGACACCAAAGTATAGGACAATAACAAATATGCATAGAACAACCCGGAACAACTCACATTCTTGCCAGAACACATTCTCAAAGGGTACTTTACTCTTGGAGATATACAATATTTTTATATTTTTTGATCGATAACGGCACGTCAGCGACACCAGAGTGTAGAACAATAACGAATATTTATAGACCAAACCAGAACAACTCACATTTTTTCCAGAACAAATTGTTAAAGGAATTTTATAGGTACTTCATTCTTGATGGTAGAAGTATTAATATTAGGGAACCGGCGGTCTGTATTATTTAATTCCCCGGGTATCACTTATTGTTAAATCAGTGCTCGGAATTAGTTGCCCTTTTCGGCCACATTTCTGATGCGATATCTACTGTTTCCCCACTACCGCTCCAAGTACGGTGGCCGAGCCACCGATCTTGCCTTTATTGGCTGGATTAGCCAGCGATCTTGCCTTCATTGCCTGGATTAACAACCGTCCTTGCCTTCATTGGCTGGATTAGCCACCATTCTGGCCCCTTTGATCCACGATACAGCAGTATTATACATATTTGAAATTTTCAAAATTTGACCTTTGATGTTTCTAGAGGTTTTTGATGTCGCTGATCACGGTTTTGAGATCAGGCCTAATCTAAACGTTAACAATTAATAATTGTTCATATTTTTTAGACAAGGATAGTTAAAAATAAAAATATTGTTTAGAGTAAAGTGCCCTTTGAAAATGTGTTCTGGCAAGAATGAGAGTTGCTCCGGGTTGTTCTATCCATATTTGTTATTGTTCTACACTTTGGTGTCGCTGACGCGCCGTTATCGATCGAGAAACATAAAAACATTGTATATCTCCAAGAGTAAAGTGCCATTTAAAACCTTGTTCTGGCAAAAATGTGAGTTGTTCCGGGTTGTTCTATGCATATTTGTTATTGTTCTATACTTTGGTGTCGCTGACGCGCCGTTATCGATCAAAAAACATAAAAATATTGTATATCTCCAAGAGTAAAGTGCCATTTAAAACCTTGTTCTGGCAAAAATGTGAGTTGTTCCGGGTTGTTCTATGCATATTTGTTATTGTTCTATACTTTGGTGTCGCTGACGCGCCGTTATCGATCAAAAAACATAAAAATATTGTATATCTCCAAGAGTAAAGTACCCTTTGAGAATGTGTTCTGGCAAGAATGTGAGTTGTTTCGGGTTGTTCTATGCATATTTGTTATTGTCCTATACTTTGGTGTCGCTGACGCGACGTTATCGATCGAAAAACATAAAAACATTGTATATCTCCAAGAGTAAAGTGCCATTTAAAACCTTGTTCTGGCAAAAGTGTGAGTTGTTCCGGGTTGTTCTATGCATATTTGTTATTGTTCTATACTTTGGTGTCGCTGACGCGCCGTTATCGATCAAAAAACATAAAAATATTGTATATCTCCAAGAGTAAAGTGCCCTTTAAAACCTTGTTCTGGCAAAAGTGTGAGTTGTTCCGGGTTGTTCTATGCATATTTGTTATTGTCCTATACTTTGGTGTCGCTGACGCGACGTTATCGATCGAAAAACATAAAAACATTGTATATCTCCAAGAGTAAAGTGCCCTTTAAAACCTTGTTCTGGCAAAAGTGTGAGTTGTTCCGGGTTGTTCTATGCATATTTGTTATTGTTCTATACTTTGGTGTCGCTGACGCGCCGTTATCGATCAAAAAACATAAAAATATTGTATATCTCCAAGAGTAAAGTGCCCTTTAAAACCTTGTTCTGGCAAAAGTGTGAGTTGTTCCGGGTTGTTCTGTGCATATTTGTTATTGTCCTATACTTTGGTGTCGCTGACGTGACGTTATCGATCGAAAAACATAAAAACATTGTATATCTCCAAGAGTAAAGTGCCATTTAAAACCTTGTTCTGGCAAAAGTGTGAGTTGTTCCGGGTTGTTCTATGCATATTTGTTATTGTTCTATACTTTGGTGTCGCTGACGCGCCGATATCGATTGAAAAACATAAAAACATTGTATATCTCCAAGAGTAAAGTGCCCTTTAAAACCTTGTTCTGTCAAAAGTGTGAGTTGTTCCAGGTTGTTCTATACATATTTGTTATTATTCTACACTTTGATGACGCTGACGCGCCGTTATCGATCGAAAAACATAAAAATACTATTTTTGCGTTTATACTATTTTTTTATTATATCTTTTTAAATTCTTTATTTTAAGAATTAATACTTTGGAACAATGTTCGGAACAACTAGAACAATCTGGAACAACCTTGAAAAGTTCGATTTTCGAAAAATGGGGTGCCAGGTCCAAAAATCGTTTTTTTCAATTTTTTTTGAAAATTTTTATTATGGAAATTTTATCTTTTGGAACAATTTAGAACAAGTCTGGAACAACCTGGAACAACTGTTAGAATTTTGAAATTCCAAAAAGGGGGTGCTAACTTCACCCACGTGTAAACCTCGTCACCTATCCTGCGCAGTACTTTCTCCACGAGATATACGTCGGGATCGGTCGCGCGATGCAACTCGAGTTCGTAAAACGCTCCAGCGATAGATTTTCCGCGATAGTCCTCGAGCAGATATGTTACGGGATTAGTACGCTGCACTTTAACGATTTTAAACACCTCGGTGGTCCAATTTGGCGTGTAACCTTTCTCGAAGATTGTCTTGTATTTGCTCACACGCACCGAATCGCCTACTTTAAACTTTGCCGGCCCTGCAATCTTTATCGCGCTGTACACCGTAGCCAAGAGTCTTTCGGCGATCGCAGGTGTAACATCGACGGGTCGCATGCCGATCGTTCGGTGCTTTCGCGAGTTGTAATCTGATACGAGACGCGGCAGCGCGTCGACCCATTTGTAGTTTCCATTGAGCGTAAACATTTTCCACATGTCGTTTTTGAGCGTGCGATTGAATCGCTCGACGACCGATGCCTTCAACACCGAATACGTGGAGTAATGATTTATGCCGTGTTTCTTTACGAGTCGTTACACGTCGGCGTTGTAAAACTCCTTTCCCTTGTCGGTCTGCAAATTTTTCGGACATCTCTCTCGAATTATCTCGGCGATAGCTTTGGCCGTCTCGCTGCCGCCTTTGCTCTTGAGCGGCACGGCCCACGCGTGCTTACTCAACACATCGATGACGGTGAGTATGTAGTGGTAACCTCTGTTGAAACGCGAGTACGGCTGCATCTCGACGATGTCTGCTTGCCACAGGTCATCGTATCCTCGAACTATGACACGTCTTCGTGGAAAATTTCTTCTCGCCGAAGCATGCAGTTCCTCGACGAGTCGTCGTCTCTCGGAACTGACGATATTTTTGGATTTCATGTTTCGACATGTAATAATGCGTGTGAAGATTTGAGCCTTAAACTGCTTTCTTATCCTCCGTTTTCGATTCAGTGTCGCTTATCACGGTCCGTAACGAGTGCACGTCCTTCTCGAACGCGATCAATCTCTCGACAAATTCGTCTCTCAAAATTTTTACGCACCGTTCCACATATAGTTTGTTAGCCGCGTCATCGTCAGCCTCCGGTTGCGCTACGCGACGAATCTTACGCGACTTTGCGTCAAACTCTACACCGACACGGCACAGAGCGTTATGGCGTACGTAACTTCTCACCAGTCCAGCCCAACCGCCGTCGATCGAGTCATTTCTCCGTTCAAACAGTCCAAATTTATTGACAGGCATTTTTTCAACGCAAGTGACGTCGTTCGACTGGTTCGCTTCAACAATACTCCGGTTAATTTATAATAGTACCTGCCTCGCGAAGTTCCTCGATGATGGATAGCATCTCGTTGTCGTGAGCGTTATGACCGGCTCGGGGCGAAGCGTCGAGCAATCGCAGACGATCCACCAGCTCGTTGGGATCGTCCCAGTGCACTTAATCGATCGCGTTGTCGTTCAACGTCATAGTGCGAGGTAATCCTCGTCCAGATTTGGACTCGATCGATAGTAACGGTGCGATTATATCTTTGTACTTATATCCTCTGTTGCCCCTTATTCGACCATGCGCATCGTAATTGTACCTATGAACGTTCGTCATCAGCAGTATGTTCTTGTACTTTTGCGCATCTTCCTCCGTATAAACGGTGCCATCGGGCAATTTATTGAAGATCAACTCGTAAAGGCCGGGTGTACCGACGAATCGTATGCCGTCGATAATTATGTTGTCATCGCTATCCACGTCAATGCGCTTATTACCGAGCGTCAATCCATCGTGGCTCCAACGAACGCCAAATACATCATCTAAACCGCTCTTTCGATCGTCATTCAAAACGGCTTCGATGTACCTTCGGCTCAGCGGCCCCAGGGTACCGCGCAACGTTTCTCGATCCTCCGACGTTTGTAGCTGCTCTCGAACGGTCGTCATGAGCGAATTATCCGTGGTCTCGAAAACATTCTCATTGCTTGCAAGCAATTCGGGTGATTGTACGACTGTTGTCGTCGCGGTTGGTTGTTCGGCTGTTTCCGTCGTGTTTGACTGTATCGATGATATGTCCAGCGGGGGCTCAAATCGAAAGGATTTATACGGTGTCGATGCGGCGTGATCCAACACTCGTTTCCTTTTTGTCTTACTCGATATCGCATCCTTCTCACGCTTCTGGATGATTAACGTTTCATTGTCGTCGTCACGCGGTTCTTCCTTTATCGCTCGCGCGTCAGAATTTTCGACCATCTTTTGCAGCGGCTCGATAATTGGTTTGAAGCGTGTCTTCGCCGCGATATCATCCTCGATCT